>JAPFRF010000017.1:7892500-8307500 GCA_029282475.1 Phrynocephalus forsythii | reverse complement strand
TGATTCTACCATGCCAGAACTGACCTCAGGATGAAAACTGGGACTCCAGAGGCCCTGGGTTCAAATCCTGACCCCTTGGGCACACGGCCTCCGCTTACAACGTGGGACTCGGAAGCCTAGCCTGCCCGCCAACGGCACTCAACAATAATAATAATAATAATAATAATAATAATAATAATAATAATAATAATAATAATAATAATAATAATAATAATAATAATAATAATAATAATCTGTGGAAAGGAGGGTTGGGGCTGACCTAGAAGCAGTAGGAGGCCTGGCTTCCTAGAGACATTTGGGTCACCCGGAAGAAAAACACCGAATCTTCCCTTTAAGGCTAAAGTGATGATGGGAGGGGGTTTGGGTGTTACTTACTACCTTGGGGAAGCAGGAGAAGCCACGGGATCCTGACCTCTCTCACCCCCAACCTCCCAACCCCAGCAGCAGGCTTTCAGTTCTGGGCCAGCCGACTCCTGGGCTAGCAGTGGCCCGAACCAACCTCCTTCATCGGCCTTGAACAAGTCCCACTTTTTTTCTGGATGCCCAACGGCTCGGGCTGCCTGCGAAGTCACCCCGCAGGCCAACAGCCCCATCCACTTGCCCCTGCCACCAACCCCATCCCCTCGGGGGTTGAATGGGCTTGGCTGGGGCAGGCCAGTGGCTGCCCCTGGGCCACCCACCGGCAGCTGGGCCACTCTGCCCATCCTGCTGCCCTTCCCAAGCCTTGGGAGGGGGAAGGCCACCGAGCTTTGTGCCGGATGGCTCTCCTGATGGAGAAAGATTTTGTTTCGGGGCCAACCATCTCGCCCTGCCTTGCTGTGGGTTAGTCGGCCTTACCGTCCTTTATTAGGCCTAATAAACCGGTAATTTCTCTGGACCTCTCTGGGTTGGATTTCTCTGAGTGGGCATCAGGGGATCCAGCAACATACAGTGTGAATAGCCTGCTGTGAACTCAACAAAAGAAATGGCCTTTCTAGCTGGATCTTTCTGAAACGCGTGGATACGGATGCCTGGTGAAACAGTGACGTGTCCGTTTGTGCCTTTGTTCGGGTCACGCCCGGAACGGACAAGGCCCTCCGACCGACCGTCTGGCCTTCTTTCTCCTCTGGGCGGGGGTCGGGGTGGAGGGAGCCCAGAGGGAAAACCAAACCATCCCGCCTGGTCTTCCCTGGAGAACTTTCTCCCTGGCCACCACCACCAACAACCATGACTCTTGACCCCTTCAGCCACCACACCCCAAAGAGCTGCCTCCCCCCACCCCCTCAATGGCCCTGGGAGGGGGTGGCAGTTGTTCTGGCGCAGTTACCCTGGGGCACGGGGGGGGGGAGAGGAAAGCCAGGCGGTGGGGGCTCCTCTCCCTTGTGGGTGAAGGAGGCCGGGAAGGTGCCTTTCGGAGGCCCACCCCAGCCTGAGACCAGGGCCAGGAGGAGGAGGAGGAGGAGGAGGGCGGGGGTGTCTTTCCGTGGGAAGGGGTGGCTGGGCGGCAGAGGGGGGCGAGGGGTGACGTGGCCGGCCGGGAGGCGATCTGAGTGGGCCAGGCGAGGTTTGGGGCCCGGGGAAAGGGGGTGGGGTCTCTTCTGAAAGGGGGGCAGCTCACTGGATGCAAAAGGAAGCCTGGCGGGAGGGAAGGAAGGAGTGGAGGGGGGGGGCGCCCGGGCGTCTTTGTTTCTATGGCTGTGGGCAAAGGCAAAAGGTAGAGCCAGCCGTGATCAAGATGCATGGAGCGCTTTTCCAGCCGCGCTGGGCGCCTCCTCCGCCTCCTCCCTCCCTCCTCGCCCCCAAACCCACCCGACACCCCCACCCGCCCCGAAAACCCTTCACCAAAACACAATACATCCCGCCTGCCTGGCTAGACAGAGGCACCTCCTGCCTGCGCACCCTCCCTCCCTCCCCTCCCCTCCCCGCCCGTGCCTGGAATCTGGGAAGGGGGGGGTCCATTTGGGGTGCAGAAAAACATCACGGGCGGGCACGGGGCGGGCGTGTGGGGCGGGCACAGGGGTGAGTGAGGGCTCAGGGCTGAAATCTCGGGTTGTTCCCCCCACCCCACCCCCTGGGTGGTGGGGTGGGGGAAGGGGCCCGAGCCAGGATGGGGCCCCTGCCCAGACAAAAAAAGCCTGGAGGAGGCCTCGCCAGCACACGGATCGACAACACACACACACACACACACACACACACACACACACACACACACACACACACACACACACACACACACACACACACACACACACACATGTACATACAGCATGTCGGAACCCACGCCCCCCCCTCCACCACACAATGCCAGGATGGATGGCTGTCCTTCCAGCTTACACACACACACACACACACACACACACACACACACACACACACACACACACACACACACACCACAGAGGGTGGTGTCCCCAATAGATTGCCCTACACCTCGCCCCTTACACCAGGGACCAGAGATGACATTTTAGGACCCCACATAAGGACTGCTCTTGGGGGGGGGGAGGGCTGGGTGTCTTATTTTTTTGGGGGGGGGCGGGTTTTCAGCAGCTGTCAGAGGCAGGTGCTTGGGTGGAAGGGAACCCCCCCCTTCAAAGGGGGGAGCAGCCCCGGCAAGGGCAGGCTGGGCAAACGTGTGGGGAGGATTTTTGGGGGGCGGGTGTCCCCCCGTTAAGGGAGCGGGATCCGGGTGAGGGCCCCGATCCAGGCTTCCCCAGGAGGGTCCCCAGCAGCGGCCTGCCTGGGCTGCACCCCTCCCTTCCCCCAGCGGGGAGGGGCAGGATGAGGACTCTTCGGGGGCATCTGGGGGGCAGAGCCCCAGAGGCGGCTCCTCGGGTACAACTGCCTCCCGGTGTGTGTGTGGGGGGGGGGCTCTGGTTTTGGGGGGGCGGAGATGGGGGTGTCCGCCGAGGCAGGGCGCTGCAGCCGACCGGACCCTATCGCCCGACACCCCCCCTCCCGAAACCGATCCCCCCACACACACACACACAGACACATCCCCTGCTCCAGCCCTCCGGAGGGCCCGATCCTTCCTCTGGCGGGGGTCCCGATCCTGGAGCGGGGGCGGGGGGAAAGAGGGAACGCCGTGGGGAAGGGGCGGCGAGCGGGCGCGCGCGCGGGGTGGGGGTGGGGGTGGGGGGGGGGGGGTGGGGGGTTTACTCGGTGTACCTTCCTGCTGAGCTTGACGATGCGCTCCAGCCAGGTCTCGTCCCGCATCAGGGCGCGGAGCTGCGCGGTGCTGAGCGCCCCGAAGCCCAGGTCCACCGCCGACGAGCCCCGCGGGCCCCGATCGCGCTCCATGGCGCGCGGCCGGCAGGGCCACCGGAGCGGCGGGAGGGCGGAAGGAACGAAGGATGGATGGGTGGGTGGGTGGGTGGGTGGTGGGCGGATGGACGGACGGACGGAGGAAGGGATGGAGGGATGGAGGGATGGAGGGATGGAGCGGCGGCGGCGGCGGCGGCGGCCGCACCTGGACCAGCGCGATCCGGCACCTGCACCTGCAGCGCCGCCGCGCACCGCCAGAGGGCGCCCCTGCCCCGACGCTCTTAAAGGGACCGCGGCGGCGGCGGCGGCGGCGGCCCCTCCCCTCCGCGGGAGGCGGAGTCCCCCCCAAAAAGAGGGCGGGGCCGGCCACGCCCCCTTTCCCCGGGGCCGCGGCCGCCGCCTCCCTCGCCGCCTTGAGGGACACCGGAGTCGGTGAGCCGCCCGCGTGTGCCTCCGAGGGGGAGCGGGAGCCTCTGAGCATGTGCAGAGTGCTGGCCCAGGGCCGGAGGCGGGCAGCGACCTTCAAGCGCGGCTGAGGCAACGAGGGGGAGGGAGCACAGCAAAATGCAATCACGTTGGAGCAGCGGCGGGGAGATAGGGAGATACGTTATAGATACAGTGGTACCTTGTATAAAGGAATTGATTCGTTCCAAATGAAATTATGTTAAGCAAATTTTCCTTTATACAGATTCCCATAGGAATGCATTGAAAATGGAGTAATCCCATTTTTATGTTGTACGGATTCTCCCCATAGGCGATTATAGTTAAGCAAATTTCCCCCATCTCCGGAATTTTTTATGTTGTACAGATTTTATGTTACACAAGCTATTTGTTATACAAGGACCCACTGTATTTAATGTACAGTATTAAATAATATACACACAAGATTCCTTTCTCTGAAGCTCTTTCCGTCGATTTTCTCCTTGGCATTTATTTTTATTTTCACAACGGGAAAAGTTCAGCCGTTTTCAGCTTCTTCCTGGACAGGGCAGCTCCATCAGCTGCATGAGTAGAGAAGCCCTAAAGCACTGTTCGTCCACCTTTAGAATGGGTGCAGGCTGCTGAATTGGTGCATTTATTCTTTTCCAGAACTTCTGGCCAGGCTGGACCTCCAGAGATGAAGCCATGGGACAGAGTCTGTTTCCACACTCGGCCTGGAAGGTAACAGGATTAAAACATTAACATTAAAAAAAAAAAAAACAGCGGCCGCAGAGCAAATTAAGGGGGGCTCAAGAAATGCCCACCAGAAGCGTCATGGCTGAGTGTTCCTGCTACAGTCCCGTTAGAGGTGACCACAGGTTTAGCACCTTCTGGGTGTGCCTCTTTGTGGTGGCCCCCGGCCCTGTGGGAGGGGCGGAGCTGTGTCAAAAAACAAGGGTGCTTCTAGAAGCCTTGCCTTCATGGTTGTCTCAGATTTGCTACAGTTTGCCTGTTCTTTGGGGTTGTTTAAACTAATATTGTTTCCTGTCCAAGTGGATTTTGTTTCTGCTTGATGTTTCAGTGTCTTGTTTGCTACGTTGTATTTTTCCCCATGTAAACCAGTATACAGTGGAACCTTGACTTACATACTGCTTGACTTGCATCATATTTGACTTGCAGCAAGAAGGGGCCTGTTTGACTTGAGTCGCAGGCTTTGACTTACATCTCGGAGCCCCGGCACAAGGCACCAGAACTGGGCAGCAGCCACGACCCAGCATCGCGGCTGCCGCCTCCAAACTGCTCCTGCCTTCTTTCCCTCCTCCGGCAGCGGCAGCTTCGGCGAGGCCAGCTCAGAGCACCTGGAGCTGGTCCTCGGCCTCACCGAAGCTGCCGCTGCTGCTGGAGGAGAAGAAGGGCCAGGGGTTCGGGGCTGGCCTCGCTGGTTAGACAGTCAGCTCAGTCTTGTAAAAAATCTGGCTGCAGAAGTCATGGAAGCATTTTAGTTGGGGAGCTGTAAAGTTGTGGGACTCTAATGGTAAGCATAGAGTTGTTCAGAATTTGGAACGTCAGGTTAAAAATCAGTAAAACTTAAATGTTAGACATTGTTGCTATGAACATTAAAAAGTGGAGGCATATAACTTGTGGACTATAATTCCACTGCCTCCTCCTCTCTTTGAAGAGACATTTCATTTGCATCCCCAGAAGGAATCTCCTATCCCAGTCAAATTGGTGTTAAATTGCTGTTTTCAGGGGTCTTTTTCATCATCTGGAACGGATTAATCCGCTTTCCCATTACTTTCTATGGGAAACATTCGTTTGACTTAAGTCATGTTTGACTTCAGTCTAGACCACTGGAACGGATTAATGATGTAAGTCAAAGTTCCACTGTACAAGTATTGGAAATAAATGCATAAAGGACAGATTGCCTTACGCACCTGACACATTGTAGCCTTCAAGTAAAGGAACCACTCTGGCTGGAACCTAGGGCTGACCTTCTGGGGTTGACCTTTCGGGGGGAGGGCGGGGGGGGGGAGGCAGAAAAGGCTGCCTCCAGAAGGGCACAAGCCTGCCCCTGAGCATTTGCTGCAGGAAGGGTGCAGACCTGCAGATTTCAGCCGCCCAGACTCCTAGGCACTGGAATGGATCCTCCCCTCCCTAAGGTGGTTTTGTAAAGGGTGGATTATTTGGCCGGGTGGGGCAGGTTGGTTTCCCTTTCTGTTTCGGTGCAGTGCTGAAGGCATGGGGCAGGAATCCGTCTGTGGAGGAATTCGCAGCCCCCCGCGTGTCCTGGTGCCAGGGGGAGGAGGGGGCCAGGGGGCTGGCCTCTGGGGCAGGTGGCCTGTGGCTCCCGGTGGGGTGGCTGCGGTGACCTCACAGTCCCAGAGGGTGACAACATCAGGGCTTTGTGATCTTGCTGCCCCCAAAGGAAAGCTCGGGAACCCTGCGCGGGGGGGGGTGGCTCCTGCAAGGAGGGACCCAGAGGATCTTGCAGGAGAGCAGGATGATTGATGGGCCCCAGCCAGAGAGGCGCAGGGGTGGCTCCAGGAGCCGGGTGCACCGGCAGCTGGGATGTCCCGCACGCTTCGGGCCAAAGGGGCCGAGGACCCTCTCCAAGTGCTCCAATGGGGAACATGTCCCCTCTACGAGAGTCCTACCCCAGCCCCCAGCCCCGATCCAGGATCGGCCCCTCGGGCCCCCCTGACTCTTTGCAGAGAGCTGCCTTGCCCCACAGAGGGAGTGGAGCTGGGCAGGGGGCTGGCCCCCCCAGAGGCAGCGACATGGCCAGGAGCCCCTCACCCCGGAGAGGAAGTGAGCTGTCCCAAGGGGGCTCCCCTCCCCACGCTGCTCCCCAGAGGGGCAGCGTGAGCGAGGCTCCCCGGAAAATGTCACTGGGTACCCCCCCAGGAAGGGGAAGTGAGCTCTGTCCAGGAGTCCCCCAGCGGGGAGGGAGGGAGATGCTCCAAAGAATGTCCCCTCCGAGGGGGGGCAACCTCCTTCCACCGGGCACCTCTTCCCGGCGAGGGAGTGAGCTCTCTCAGGCGTCCTTCTCCGGCCGGCAGATGAGCGACCTTCCGTGGAACGCCTCCCCGCTGCAAGGGAAGGACGACCTACGGAGCTGTTCGCCCCCAAAAGGGCTGGATCTCCCCCCGAGCCCCTCCCCATGCCGGGGAAGCGAGATCTCCCAGAGGCTGTTGTCGAGGCCGGGGAGCCAACACGGGCAAGACCCTCCTTCCCCTCCGGGGGAAAGCAGCAGCTCTTACGGCAGCTCCCTTCTCCAACGCGGGAGGCCGCCGGTGGTCCAGGCCGCCCCCCCACAATCCTTTGTGGACTACCGGTGCCGGAGGTGCTGCCTTGAATCGGGGCAGGGCGGCACGGCGGCTGGGCGGCTGCTTGTGGCCGTGCAGCAGGGCCTGAGCATGCCACGGGAGGAGCTGTGTCAGCGCGCCCGGCCCAGGTCGGAAGGTCAGGCCAGCTCTGGCCCCATCCCATCCGTCTCCAGCGGCCTGGCCCTGAGCGATTCCTCGAAGCCGATGGGGAAATATTTGGCCAGGGCCGGCTCCAACCCCGAGGCTGAATGGAGCCAGGGATCTCCCCTGAGGAGGGATTCCCTTCGCCTACCCGGAAGCTGCCCCTCGCAGCTCGCGACCGGATCCGGACAACGGGAGCCCTTGCAGCCCCCGAGGAAGCTCATTCGCAGGCACGTTCCCAACCCCAAGGACGCCTCCACCCAGACGGAACCAGGCCCCCTCTTCTCCACTAGCCAGTCACCTCAGGTCGAGGTGTGGACACTGGCCACGGAGGTCCGGGCCAGGTCTCTGGCCGAGCGAAAAGGGAGCTGCCGCCCCAGGGAACCAGAATACCTGTGCCCCTTCCATGAAGAGAAGGAGTCCGCCTGCAGGCATCCCTGCTCGCCCGGCCCGGGGCTACCTCTCCAAAGCACTCGCCCTCCAGAGGCCGGACAGAGGAGGAGTTCTCTCCAAAGCCGGACAGAAGGGGGCCCTGCCGTCTCCAGGCGGGCCGCATCCCACCCCGAAGCCGAAGCTGAGTACCGGTGCCTCCTTCATCAAGAGATGGAGGCAGCGGCAGCGGCCCGGAAGCGCTCCCTCTCTCCCGGCCCAAAGGCCCCTCAGCGGGCCTCTTTTTCCACCCAGACGGAAGAGGACCAAGACAGCTTCCCCGCTGGGTCCAAGCTGGCCCCTCGGGGAGCTGAGCCAGGGCCAAACAGGGCCTCCTTCGGCCAAGCCGAGGCGAGCCCCGGAGGCTCCGAGTGGGGAAGGGCTGTCCCCAGAATGCCGAAGGCAACCTGCCGAGACTCCCTCGGGGCTCAATGTCCCACCACTTTCCAAGGCTCCCTGCAGCAGGAAAGGCTGTCCATCAGCACTCCTCTCCTCGAGAGCGAACGCAAGTACCGGTGCCTCCTTCACCGAGACCGAGAGGCCTCCTTTCTCGACGATGTGGCCGAGAGGGGCTCGCCGGCCAGAGAGGCGGAATCTGCGTTGCAGCGGGGTGACCTCTGGGCCCCGGCCCTGGAGGCCTGGACCGAAGCAGAGCCTTGCCCAGGCGCCTGGCCTGTGCCCGTGGCTCCCCAGCAGCCTGGTGCAAAAGAGCCTCCGAGGGCCTCCGAGGTTCCAGCGGGCCCGGCCGCTTGGCTCGGATCCTTACCCCCTCGGGGTTTGCCAAGATTTGGCCCTGAGTCCTCTTGGTGGCCCTTGCTCCAGGAGCAGGGGCTGCCCTGGATGCTCCAGGCCGCCCGGAGAAGCCCAGCAGCCTCCCGGAGCCCAGGTGGATGGAGAAGCAGGCCGGGTCTCCGTCTCCAGATTGGGCAGAGAAGTGTCAGAGTCTGCCAGCCCTCGAGTGGAGGCAGAAGCAGACTGGCCTGCCCGCTTTGGGCAGGGCCGAGAAGGGACTGAGCCCAGGCTGCACAGACGGCGGCTTGCCGGTTGCTCCTGCCGAACTGATGGGAGCCTTTGGTTTGGCTGCTGACGAGCTCCCCGCCTCAAGCCAAGACCGGCCCGCCTTGCTGGCACGGCCGGAAGAGATGCCCGCCTTCTCAGGCCCTCCCGGGCGTGGAGCGCCAAGGGCAGAGGGCAGACGAAGCCGAAAGGAGGCCAAAGAACTCCTCAGGCCATGGGTGGAGAAGCCCTTGGCCAGGTTCAGCGCTTTTTTCTTGGGTAGGTTCCATGGGGGGGGGGAGGAGGGGGTCTGTCTGCCCCGAGGGAGGGGGGAGTACTGTAATTCCAAAAGGAAACCAAGCCTCCCGCTTTGAAATACGCACCTTCCCGACTAGTTCACGGTTGTTGTTTTTGCCTCTGGAGAGGCAGCTCCTTGTCTGAACTGCAGGCTGGCGTGTGGTGGTTTCTGGTCTCTGCTTGTGGAGGTCGGGAGTTCATTTCCACCCACGGGGGCCTCCTGGACAGGGGCTGGGCTCCATGACCCACAGGGTGCCCTCCCTGCTCCTCTGCAGGTCTCAGATGGTGCTGATAAGTCCTGAGTTTCATGGTAGAAGAAGGGGATCCCCAGTGGTCATCTAGTCCAGCTCCCTGGCTGAGGGAGGACATCCGTGGGAGGGACACTCCCGGCCTCCAGGAAGGTCGGGCTTCTCCTCTCAGGCTGCTCTTTCCTGAGCCACACCTATCCAAGCCCCCCCTCCCCTCCCTTGCCCCCCCCCTCACACTCTTCCCTAGGAGGCTGGGTTGCCAAATCGTTGGGCCTTTAAAGAAATGGGTCAATTTGCAGTGAGTGGAAGGCTGCCAGAGGTGTCCGGATGGCAAAATCCATCCAAATCTTCATTCCAGTTCTTCATTTGGGGGGCAGACCAGCAGCCAGGCAGACATAAAGGGAGGGGGGGTGTCTTCTAGATTGTCAGTGTTTCTGTCTAGACAGTGGTCAGGCTTTGAGACCCCTTGGCTGAAGCCATGGAAGGCTGTTTGGGTTTCAGCCATTAAGGCAGGCATGTCCAAACTTCGGCCCTCCTGATGTCTTGGACCACAACTCCCAGAATTCCAAGCCTGTATTTCCAATGGCAAAGCACTGTGGGAGTGGCAGTCCAAAACATCTGGAGGGCCGAAGTTTGGACATGCCTGCATTAAGGTCATGGGAAGAGACAACCCCACACCTTTTTTTTTAAAGGAACCTTCTCTGTTTTTTAAAAAAATGTATTAATTCTAATAATTTTTTCTTGATGATTTTCTCTTTGATGATTCAGGCTGCCCCACAGCGCAGTTGAAGGGGGGGGGCTATGGGGTGGCTTTAAATGGAGGTGTTTCCTGTTAAAACCTTCCTGGGTTTTGCAAAAGCACTGTGCATGAGAAACCAGTTCAGTGCCCCAAACGGGAGCTTATAAACCCGGCACTAAATAAGTAATTTTGGTCACTGTGAAAGACGAAACAGCGGAAGAGAGATGAATCTAATGTCCCACCCTAGCACACTAGAGTGGATAAAATTCAGTGGTGTTTTTTTTTTTAAATCAAATTGACTTAAATCATGAGTTATAAATAATAATTATCATAGAATAATAGAATAATGAACATACCCCTTGTTTAAGGCAGGGGTCCAAATCAAAGCAGCTCCGTCTGGTGATGGTCCAACTTTCTCTTGAAGGCCTCGAGCACTGGAGCCCTCAGATAACTGGTCCCGTTGTCATACCGCTCGAGCAGTTAAGATTTCTTTCTCCTGATACTTGGTCTAAATCTGGCTTTTAAACCATCAAACACAGCCAATCGATTTGATTTAAACAATCCATCAAATTAACACGGCAGCCAGTTTCAAATTCTTAGATGGGGTTATTCACCCCCCCACAAGGGTGGTGACTGGAGCTTTCCCCTCTGGGTTAGCAAATCCCATCGTCCCCAGCCAGCAGACACAATGCTGGGGATTGTGGGGAATGGGGTGCCATGACCCCTGAAGGGCTGGGGTCCCGAGGATGGCTGATGCTCTCTCTCCCTCCCCCCTCTCTCTCCCCCCTCTCTCTCCCTCCCTCTCTCTCTCTCCCTCTCCCTCCCTCCCTCCCTCTCTCTCTCTTCCTCTCCCTCCCCCCTCTCTCTCCCCCCTCTCTCTCCCTCCCTCCCTCTCTCTCCCTCTCCCTCCCTCCCTCTCCCTCCCTCCCTCTCTCTCTTCCTCTCCCTCCCCCTCTCTCTTCCTCTCCCTCTCTCTCCCTCCCTCTCTCTCTCTCTCTTCCTTCCTCTCCCTCTCCCTCCCTCTCCCTCCCTCTCCCCCTCCTTCCCCCCTCTCTCCTTCTCCCTCTCTCTCTTCATCCCTCTCCCCCTCTCTCTTCCTCTCCCTCCCTCTCCCTCCCTCCCCTCTCTCTCCCCTCCCTCCCTCCCCTCCCCCCCCTCCCCTCTCCCTCTCCCTCTCCCTCTCTCTCTCTCCTCCCTCTCCCCCTCTCTCTTCCTCTCCCTCTCTCTCCCCTCCCTCCCTCTCTCTCTTCCTTCCTCTCCCTCTCCCTCCCTCTCCCTCCCTCTCCCCCTTCCCTCTCTCTCTCTCTCCTTCTCCCTCTCTTCCTCTCCCTCTCTCTCCCTCCCTCTCTCTCCCCCCACTCTCTTCCTTCCTCTCCCTCTCCCTCCCTCTCCTCTCTCTCCCTCCTTCTCTCCCTCCCTCCCTCTCTCTCTTCCTCCCTCTCCCCCTCTCTTTTCCTCTCCCTCTCCCTCCCTCCCTCTCTTCCTTCCTCTCCCTCTCCCTCTCTCTCCCTCCCTCCCTCCCTCCCTCTCTCCCTCTCCCTCTCCCTCCCTCCCTCCCTCCCTCTCTCTCTCTCCCTCTCTCTCTCTGTCTCTCTCTCTCTGCCTGGCTCCTTTCCCCACTAGCTGGCTTGGATCCACCAAAGGCTTTCTGGAGGAGCAGAGCCAAGGGGATCCCTTTTCCCCTGAGCTCAGGATCCTGGCCAGTTCCCTGAAGATACACCCTGGGCTCTGGAGGGCAGCTCCACCATCCCCTTTCCTCTCTTTCTCGTTCTTCGTTCCAGATGTCTCCGACGAGATGTACGCCGACATTCTCTGGTGGCTGAAGGGTGAGTGTTCGGGGCTTGTTTCTGACTACCCCCCCCCGCCCCTTGGCTCACAACATTGTCTTCCGGCTTTACTTTTTTCCACCCAAAGTGTCTGGAAGCAAAACTTGGCCATTGTTGCTGTGCGGCGGGTCTTGTGCGTATCCAACGGAGAAGCATTTGGGGAACCCAGGTGTTCTTCAACTCCCAGAAGCCCTGGCCAGCACAGCTAGTGGCAAAAGCTTCTGGGAGTTGTAAGTCCAGGAGCGAGGGATGGTGACCCACGGATGGGAGCCACTGCCACAGAATAAAATAGCCCAACCTTGTTTGTGGCTTTGGGGGCGACATGGGATAGAATTCCTCGTTCTTCCATGCGCTCGGGTTTATTCAGAAGATGCTGCTGCTTTGGAGGTGCTTTAGTTGGGAGTAAATACCAGGGAGTGCCAACAGCTTGGCTTTAACGGGGAGGGGGGTAGTAGATCTGCATCAGCTTTGATTCAGAACTCGTCAGAAGCGGGCTAAGGTGCCAAATCCATATTCAGCACCATGGAGAGCTCCTGACACAATGGCATCAACTGACACAAAATGCTCTGGTACCTTCCACCCTTTACAGTGGTACCTTGTATAAAGGAATTAATTTGTTCCAAATGAAATTGTGTTAAGCAAATTTCCTTTATACAAATTCCCCATAGGAATGCATTGAAAATGGAGTAATCCCATTTTTATGTTGTACAGATGTTCCCCATAGGCAATTATGTTAAGCAAATATATGTTGTACAGATTTTATGTTATACAAACTGTTTGTTATACAAGGGTCCATTGTATAACCCTCCAGCAAGATTGGTGTGTGTGTATGTGTGTGTGTGCGCGCGCACCAGGTTCCCTTTGCCCCAGCCTCTACTGGGTGCCCAAAAGCTACAGTCGGAGTCCCGCATGGTCAGCCAGTGTCTGTCCGCATGCCCTCCAAGGGATGTGCTTCTTACAAGCCTTGTCCGTGTGATGTGATGTTCACCCGCCCTTTTTCTGATCCCTTTCATGTTTGGATGGTGGCTGTCCCTGGCAACTGGATGGTGCTTCTTTCACGGTTGGCCTGCCCCTCCCTCAGATGACGAGGTAAGAAGGAGCGAGGGCGCGAGCGAGCGAGCAGACCCACCCGCCTCCCTCCATGCCACCTGTCTGTCCCTAGCCTTTGTACGTCTGTGGCCCCTGCGGGACCCGGTGTGGATGGGTCCCTGCCCCACTCTTTCCTGCCCATCCTCGTATCCAAGAGGCAAGGGCCTTTTGTATCTCAGGAACGCAGCTCCGTTGGGCACAGATGTTGTAAAAGAAGCAAGGAGAAGGCCACCAAAGCTCCCCCACCCCAAATTTAACTGGATATCCTGTTATGGCTACTGGTGAGATTTACTTTTTAATTGTGGTGGTAGCTTATTTGGCGGGGGGGGTTTCTGGGGGGCTGACACAGAAGTGCTGGGTGTGGAGGAGGGGAATTGTTGGAGGAAAGGGCCAAGTGTGAAAAAGGGCCCGATTCTTTTGTTGTAAGGATAAGTGCCTGGCAGCAGCTCTGGAGGGAAACAGTGAAAGTCACACAAAATAGGGGCTCTCTGGGTGAAGTTTTAGGACAGGGGTGTCCAAACTTTTTGCGAGGAGGGCCAGATTTGGCGAGGTGAAAATGTGTGGGGGCCAACCATTCAGCCACATGTGGCCCCCAGGCCGGACTTTGGACAAGTCTCTATAACATGCGAGGCAGGGAGGATGCTGCAGGAATGGGGCCGGGGGCGGGTAGGCTGGGCAGGTGGCTGGGGTGGGGTGGGGTGTGGACAGAGGCAGGGAGGGCAGGCAAACCATAAAACTGCAAGCTGGTATGGGGAGGGGCCAGCTGGCGGGGATGCATGACAGGCTGAGCCAGTGGGGAGAAGAGGCCGTGGGCCACTCAGAATTTGAAAACGGGCCGCATTTGGCCCCCAGGCTTGACTTTGGACATGCCTGTTTTAGGAGGCCTGTTGGCCCCTCCAAGGTGCTTGGATCCAAGTAGGATAAAAATCCGCTTCCTTGTGGATCTGCAGAGTTGGAGGCCGGCCTGCTTTTTTTCACTTCTTTGGCTGATACTAAGGGGAGTTTTGCCCCCAGACTTGGTTTGGGGTTATGGCTAGAGAGCGTCCTGGCCACCAATGTACGAGATGGCAGAGGGTGTAAGGACAGCAGCTGGGGTGCTGTCGCATCTGCTAATTCATGCACGCAGATGCAAAAGGAGAAAAGAATTTTCTCAGGGTTAAGAGGATGATCCGCTTGACAGGGGTGGCGTTTCCTGGATTGGAGGTTTCGGATCGGAGGTGGAGGGTCATATGCCAAGGTGGTTTTCGCAGTGGGTTTCCTGCGTTGGCAGGGAGCAAGGTTAGATGGCCTTTAGGCCTTCCAACTTGACATCCCGGCCCCTTTACCCTCATCTTCAAGACTGTAAAAAAAAAGCATTTCAGAAAATGCATAAGCCTAGGGTGAGTCCGTTGTGGCAGCTGATGGTGATGAGTTTGCAGTCACTCAGCCAGAGAAGTGACCCTGGTAAGAATCCAGCCTCCCTCTGACCTCTGTAAAGGTTTCTGACTGCAGGATGTTGGGGGTTGTAGTACTGCACTGAGTTTTGGGAAGGCAGAGGAATTTGCGGCTGGCAATTTGTGGCAAGATTCACCCTTGGTCCTTTTAAAAAACAAAACAAAACAAGGTGCTTTTGAATTTCTTTTGGCTTGGATGTTGTTTTAATAGCAGGGTCTTTCCAACGAGGTTTTAAAATTGTTGTTCAGTCGTTCAGTTGTGTCGGACTCTTCCTGACCCCATGGACCAGAGCTCGCCAGGCCTTCCTATCTTCCATTGCCTCCCGGAGTTTGGTCAAATCCATATTGGTTGCATCCATGACACCATCCAACCATCTCATTCTCTGCCGTCCTCTTTTCCTTTTGCCTTCCATCTTTTCCAACATCAGGGACTTTTCTAAGGAGTCCTCTCTCCTCATGAGGTGGCCAAAGTACTGGAGCCTCAGCTTCAAAATCTGTCCTTCCAGTGAACATTCAGGGTTGATTTCTTTCAGGATGGATAGGTTTGATCTCCTTGCAGTCCAGGGGACTCACAAGACTCTCCTCCAGCACCACAGCTCAAAAGCATCAATTCTGCAGCGATCAGCCTTCTTTATAGTCCAGCTTTCACTTCCATACATCACTGCTGGAAAAACCATAGCTTTGACTATCTTGACCTTAGTTGGCAAAGTGATGTCTCTGCTCTTTAGGATGCTATCTAGGTTTGCCATTGCATTCCAGTGTAGCAACTGCCTTGGTTAGGTGTGGTTGTTAGTTTAGGAACT
Organism: Phrynocephalus forsythii; assembly: GCA_029282475.1. Lineage (NCBI taxonomy): Eukaryota > Metazoa > Chordata > Lepidosauria > Squamata > Agamidae > Phrynocephalus > Phrynocephalus forsythii. The sequence continues at coordinate 8,292,513 of JAPFRF010000017.1, read as the reverse complement.
GGTTGGAGACATAGAAGAAGGGACGTAAATCCGGTGTTTTACATCTCATTGCATCCGACACCTGATGGTGACCCAGCTGGTGCAAGGAGTTTCTGTGTCTGAGTGGGAACCCAAACCAAGATCTCTTGAGTAGGCCAGATCAATTGATCTTTTAATTAGCACCTGGGCAGCAGTCATTTCCCATCTTTGGCCTTCATGTCCCAGAAGTCACTGCTCAGCACCCACGGGCATAGAGGTATTCTGGGATCTGGAGGAGCATCAAAGGCTGAGAGGCATCTCAGAGTGGAGGAATGAAGATGGAGCAGATGGAGGACACCCCCACGTGTCGGATGGGTTTTTTTTTTTCAGAGCGAAAGAACTGTCCTCTCAGGGGGGCGGTGGCAGCGGCCTCTTTGGTTTGGCTAAATTATTGGATAGACCAGTTGAGACAGAACCAGATAAAGAGATGAGTGATGGGCTGTCAGCTTGGATCGATGGCTGTCACTTGAAGGGTAGGTGCTTGTCGGAGGTGCTATTCATTCAGGCTTCAACCCCCTTACGGCCTTTTGGTGGAGGACTTATGCCAGGAACTGGGTTTATTATGTCTGTGAAGATTCTCAGTCGTCCAGGTGAGTTTATCTGGAAGTTGAGTCATGGCTACTAGACTTCTTTTTGAGAGATAGAAACGTTTTGTTGTTCATCCAAACAGCTTCATCGATGAAGCTGTGTGGATGAACAACGAAACGTTTCTATCTCTCAAAAAGAAGTCCAGTAACCATGACTCAGCTTCCAGATGGGTTTATTATGGGATGGTTCTTCCTCTTGCTTCTGCTGAGCCTCTGTCAGTGCCATTGGGCTTAGCGGGGAATGCCTTTGGGGTAGAGGTTGCAAGACAGCTTCCCGGGAGGTGGTCGGGGAGGTCCTGTCTTGCAGCAGCAGCTTTGGACCTCCCTGGAAGGGGGAAACTCAGGGATTCTTATTGAGTGCCCTCCCCTTTGGCCTTTGAGAAGCTCATGGGGAGGCTTGGGGTTCAGGGCCACCAGGACACAGAGAACACCCAACCCCCCTCTCTCCTCTACCTCCAACTCCAAGGAAGATCATCCATTCCAAGAAAAATGTTTGATAACAAACTGGATGAAGGGTAGCACCATGGTTTGGGTATCTGACGGCGGACCTGGAGGTCAGGAGTTTGATTTCCCCCTTGGGCCTCCTTGGCAGGGGATGGACTGGGTGACCTTTAAGGTCCCTTGCTGCTCTGCAGTTCGTAAGATGATGGTGACTGGACAGGCTAAACGTTCTGGACCCTCAGGAGATAGACCGGGGAACATGGATGCAACCTCTGGCAGTCAGATTAAGGCATGTGGCCATCTCCCCGAAGGCTTCACCTAGTAGGGCCAGGCGCTGGGGTGCTCCAGGGATGTGTTTTGTGTGTTTTCAGGCCCAACCAAGTTTCTGCTTTTGCTCATGAGTTGTGACACCCGTGTGCAGAGCGGATCCGGCCCTGCTGGGGCTGGTCAGACGACCTTTCCGGAAGCAAGTCTCTCCCAGACAGATACAATGGTTTCAAACGACAGGAAAAGAGATTCCATTTGAACATCAGGAAGAACTTCATGACAGTTAGAGCTGTTTGGCAGTGGAAGATGCTGCCACAAAGGAGGGTGGTGGAGTCTCCTTCTTTGGAGGTTTTTAAGCAGAGGCTGGATGGCCATCTGTCGGGAGTCCTGTGATGGGGGTTCCTGCATGGCAGGGGGTTGGACTGGATGGCCCTTGAGGTCTCTTCCAACTCTATGATTCTATGATGCTACTTATAGCCACCTGTCCTGTGGGAGTCCTGCAAGCGGTGCCCGGCGGTGCCCAGGGTTATGGGAACATGTCCTCCCAAAGCATACAAAGCTGGGTGCCAAAACTGGACTGTGGTTCCCAAACCCCACCCCCCACCCCGAGTGTGGCCGCGTGAGTTGCCTGAGACCACCTTGTGGGCTTCAGCGCTGCATTGTGGGTCTGAGGGTTTGGCGCGTGGGGCCTGGCCGATTCCCACTGACTGCTCCGGGTTTTGCCTTGGGAAGGAAGAGAAGGAAGAGTGTGGCCTGCAAGGTCTCAGAAGCTAATCCTGGTTAATCCCAAAGCAAGGAGGAGGAGGAGGAGGAGGAGGAGGAGGAGGAGGAGGAGGAGGAAAGTGCAGCCTGGACTGATTTAGACTTCTCTGACCCCTTCCCCCACTTCTTGGGGGGGGGGGGAATCCTGCTTCCAGGTGGGTCCGTCCCTCCAAGCTGGGCACAGATTTCTTCTCCTTCCTTGGATCCTATTTCTCAAACTCTCTCTTGCCTTTTGCCCCCCTATTTTCAGGTGGGGGGGGACCTCTGTTGGCTTGCAAATTAAGCTCCCTTTGCTCAACCTAAGGCTGTTAGGTTAGCCGGAAGGAAGCCTGGCCTGCACTTCCCCTCCCCCCCACCGCAAATCTTTTGAAGCCAACCTTTCTAGAACAAAAGCTGCTTTCTCAAGAAAACCAAGAAAAAACCTGCCCCCTCCCACCCCACCCCCCATGCCCAGAGGCATCCTGTCTATCTCCACAGGAACCACTTCTGAGAGAGGGACCCTGAGCATTCTGCACATGCACAGAGGGACTTTTGGCAGTTCCCCCCAGTGGCCTCCTAGCTGCAAAAGCTGGGGTCGGAGGTGGGAACAGGATGCAGGCAAAGGGTGGTGGCATCATGGGAAGGTCAGCACTCTGCATGCACCCAGAGGCACACCCTTGCTAACTAAGTCACTGCCCCCGCTGCTAAAGAATCTCCAAAGAAGGTGAGAGCATCCCTTTCGGAGGAGCTCGGTCCCTGTGGTCCAGCACCTCCCCTCCTTATACTCTCTCTGTATATGCTCAGAGGCATCCTGCGGGGCAAGTGGAAGGCGGTGTTGGGAGGGGAGCGGCAGGAGCACCCCTGCGCCCTCAGAGGCGGCCCTCGGCCCTTGCCCAGCCCAGGGGGTGGCCGGCCTCTCCCAGCCCGCGGCGGGTGCGCTCTGCACGTGCCCAGAGGCTGCCCGGCCGCCGCTCCCAGGAGGGCGGCGCCTCCGTCCTGGCCGCGGCTCCCCCGCCCGTCCTGCCTGCTTGCCTGCCTGTCACATGGCCCGAACCCTCGCCCGCCCGCCCGCAGCCTCCTCGGCGGTCAGCGGCCCTAATCCGGCGCCGGCCTGGAAGAGGCGCAGCCGGCGGCTTTTGCGGGGTCCGGAGCCCGGGCGCCTTCTCCTCCGTCCACGGTAAGAGGCGCTGCTTCTTCTAGTATATGTGTGTTGGGGTGGGGGTGGGGTGGGGGGACGACTCCCGGATTGGGCGAGGAGGAGCAGGAACCGGAGTGACTCCGGAGCAGCCGGGCAGGTTCCGATTCTCTCGCCGCCGCCGCCGCCGCTGTGGAGTCATCCGTCGCCTTCTCCCTCCCTCGTGCGACCCGCCTGCCCGCCCGTCTCGCGGCTCCGCTCTGCTCCGAATCGGGATCCGGATTGCGGCGCCAGGCAGCTTTTTTTTTTTTTGCCGCACCGCTTGCGGCGCATTGCTGCGGCCCTTCGGGGCAGCCCCTTCCCGCCCTCCTTCGCAGGTGCCCCGGCCTGGGATGATGCCCTTTCCCCCCCGGGGGGGAGGCTCTCGAGGAAGGAATGTGCGTGCATGAGTGTGTGTGTGGGTGTGAGTGTGTGTGTGTGTGGGGGGGGATGATGGTGCCGGTAGTGGCTACTGCGGAGTAGGCTGTGCCTGTGCCGCCCGAGCGGCGCCCTCCGCTGCAAATGCGCGACTTTGACTTTTGGGGAAATTCCTCGCCGGAGGGAGGGTGACAGCTCGCAGAACGCCCTCCCCAGACTCGGGCCCGGGGACTCTGGGAGTTGTAGTCAACCAAAGACGGCTCCCCCGGCTCTGGGAGGGCAGCGGAGGTAACGGGTTTAAGTTGCGTCAGGGAACTACATCTCCCAGGATGCCACGGGGCGGAGCCTCGGAGGTCCAAGCGGCCCCCTTTGAGGATGGGGATAACAGAGGGAAAGGGAGACTCTGAGCGTGTGCAGAGTTAAGAACATAAGAAGAGCCATGCTGGATCAGGCCAAAGGCCCATCTAGTCCAGCTTCCTGTATGTCACAGCGGCCCCACCAGATGCCTTTGGGAGCTCATGAGGCTAGATCTCTGTCTCCTGATATCACTCCCCTGCATCTGAAGTGCCCCGGTTTTAAGCCTGGAGATGACACATCTCCCTCATGGTTTGTAACCTGGGATGGACTTTTCCTCCAGGAATCTGTCCAGTCCCCTTTGGAAGGCATCCAGGCCAGATGCCATCACCACCTCCTGTGGCAGGGAGTTCCACAGACTAACAACGCACTGGGTGAAAAAATATTTTCTTTTGTCTGTTCTTACTCTCCCAGCCCTCAATTTGAGTGGATGTCAGCGTCTCTCTTTCCCCTTCCTCCCTCCCTCGGCACATCCCCGCTGAAGTGGCAGTGGACGGTGGGTCTTAGCTGAAGATTGGCACACTGCGCCAGGACTAAAGGGTATGGGAAGAGGGTGTCTGGCCTCTGGAGGCGCAAGGTGAACAAAGCCCCCCCTCCCTTTCCGCGTGGCTGTTTTCTCTCTTGCAGAAAAGCGAACAATGCCCAGTCTACCTCACAGGGGTGTTGTCAGGGGTTAGCGTAAACAGGAAGCCTGCCGAATGCAGCAGATGTAAAGGACTGTGGGGATGATGGGTTTCGGAGTGCCACCGTTTTGGGTTTCTGGGCTGTCAGAGTAATCTGCCAAAGAATTCTCTCCCCCCGTCTGTCTCTGTTTCTCTCTCATAAATTGGATTCCCATGTTTGTAAATAAGTCAGCTCCTTTGACAAGGCTGGGAAATCCGCTCCCAACATTCTTTCTATCCCCCCTTTTCCTGGAGTGATTTTGTGCCACTGCCATCCGCTGCCTTGCCTGTCCCCTTCGTTTCTGACCTCGCGCGTCCCTGTGAGGTAGACCAGGTGGAAGGCGCAGGGCTGGCTCAGGATCCGGCAGTGAATTCCAATTCTATACAGGAGTTGAGAATCGTCATTTCCCAGGGCAACCACTGGACCGGGCAACGTGCAATTTTTATTTTATTTTTCAGCACTGCTTCTGCATTTGATTTCTTTTTCTTACATTTTGTAACTTGGACCTGCCATTAAAAGGATTGGGGGGGGGACATTTTAATGTAAGGGAAAAGTGAAAAACAGAAGACTCTCAGTGACAAAGCAGAATTAAAGAATTGACTGGGGCCACTTTGGGTTCAGCAGGGATCCCAAGTGCCATTAACTCACCTTGGAGGAATCTTGTTGGGGGTGGTAGTGGTGGGGAGAGACACATATTTGCCCCTGTGGAGCGTGAAGGGTTAGGACCACAGAGGTCTCCAAGAGGGCTGCTATGGACAGGATCCGGCTGGCTCTTAGGACCTTATTTATTTATTTATTTATTTATTTATTTATTTATTTATTTATTTATTTATTTATTTATTATATTTATACCCCGCTTATTATCGTCAAGATCTCTAAGCGGCTTACAGAGCCACAATCGGCACACATAAACACAGTTAGGAGACACACAATACACACATCAACTGATACAATTAAAAACCTGATAGCGTTCCTGAAGCTATCCAATAAAATTATAATTCAAAACATGGCGATGGTGGGGTGCTAAGATCTTAGGTCCTAAGATCTCCCAAAGAGGCCTCTTACTCAGTCCCGCCATGGGAGACGGGGGCCTTCTCGGTGACTGCTCCCAGACTGTGGAACTCCCTCCCACTGGAGGCCAGCCTGGCCCCGGTCTTTGTTTTCCTTTCCCAAGCTGGCCAAGGCCTTTCTCTTCAAGGAGGCTTTCTTTTAAATGAGCAAGAGGATTGTTGTACTCTGCTTTATATGTGCTTTTAATATTGATTTTATTTATAGGTTTTAATATATCTGTTTAATTCTTTTTTAAATATTGTAATAGTTTATTCTTTTAGCTTTTAGCTTTGTTTCTTTCAATGCCATAAGGTATCTTGGGTCCTTTACGAGAAGGGCAGTATGTATCTATTTTACATTAATAAATAATAGAGATGAGGGACACCCCCCCCAGCAAGCCTAAGTCCCTCGTTCTCTGAGCTGTTGGGGAAGAAAGCCAGGGATTGATACCCCTTTGCCCGCTTTGTCAAAATTCAAAATATTTTTTTATGTTTGGGATCTGAAGATGAAGAGTTTAGAAGTTAAAAGAAAAATTCAGAGGAAGAAACCAGAACTGCCAAGGTCACCCATGCAGGTCCTGGGTTTGAATCTCTGTTTATTTATCCATAGTGAAGTTGAATAAGATGCCGGAATATCTATATGAGAGGCAGAGGCAACCACAAGGCTTGCAAAGTTTCTTGTTGTTGCTTTTTTAAGTTGGTGATCCCATTGCACCCTCAGTGATCAACTGCTCCTATGGGTCCAGTTGATACCTATCACTCTGTATGGGCCTTTTTACATGACCCCTAAGATCCGCTGGCCACTTAAATTCGGACCAGAGATCTTAGGGGTTCGTCGCTCTTCCTCTGTCCCCACCCCCTCCGCACTTCCTGGTTGCTGGCTGCGTGAGGGAGGGAGAAAAAGAGAAAGAAAAGCATGCTGCTCACCTCCTTCTGCCTCTAGTCTCTGTAAAAGTAGTTCTTAAAGGGGCGGGAGCCAAAAAGCAGCAAACAGAAGTGAGGAGAGCCCCGCAATCACTATCGTTGCACCGCATCAAAGGTTTTTCACCTCCAAAGAGAAGGTACAAGAAAAGTGCTCTGGGTCGCGCTAAAGTGGGCGGGGTCGCACTTAATTGTCTGCAAACTCCGGAGCTGGTGGGGAAACATTTTTAAGCTCCGGAGCTTGCAGCCATTTGCAGCGGAGCTTAGGGGTCGTGTATAAACGCCCTATGTTGCCTGTATTCAGAAATAGTTCTTTAACATGCCTAATTTCAGTTTCTTTAGAAACAAACAAAAACCAACCAACCAGGAGGCTAAAATCAACGTCCTGGCTCCATGAGAGTATGTTTGGCTTATGAATAACTGCCCCGGGCGCATGGAGACTTTTGCAAGGACGTGGCCATGCAAAGAAACACCCCCGCCCCTGGGTTGCGCATGCGTGTGCGGGCTGCCTCTCTCGCACGCCCGTCTGCATGCAAGCCCTGTAGCAAAATGTTCCATTTGCAGTGTCGATCGGAGCCAGCCATGGCTTCGTTTGTCTCTGAACCGGGGTGTGTGCAGAAGGTACTGTGTGGAAGTTGTTTGGTGGTGGTGGTGGTGGTGGGGAAGAGAGCGGAATATTTGGAGGGTGGTAGGTGGGGGTTCGCCCTCTGTCGGAAGCCTTCCTTGGCTTTTTGGGGTGGGGTGGGGCGGGACAAGGCAACGAGGTTAAAAACAACAACAACAGAACGAAGCCGTCCCGACTTTGGGTGGTGGGGATTTTGTACAAAAGGAAGTTCCAGGCCCAGGTGGAAAGCAGCTGTGCCTTCTTTCCTGGGCCTCCTTATGCCAGGGGTCGAGGGAATCCGTGCTTCCCTAAATCTAGAAGCCTTTAAGGCATCTCTTTTAAAAGAAAGAAAAACATTCTAAAACAGCCTTTCCTTTACTTCTACTTTATTTACAATTTATATACCACCAGCTTGTCTGAGCAACTCCAGCCATGGGGTCCAGTGCAAAATTGGGGTCAGTGCGTTTCGTGACTCACCGCCGTGTGACAAATGGGGCAAGCTTTTGAGCCTCAAAGGACGCTTTGTCGGGTATTGTGGGTGTTCCCGATTTGGACCCCGGGGACAGAGAAGCAGGAAGCTTGGAAAATCTGGGCTGATGGCATGGCCGCTGGGCATCAGGGCCCCTTTTCATGCCCTGGCATGGCCAGTAGCAAAATCAGGGCTCCAGAGACCACAATTGAGGGAAGCCAGGGTGATGTGGGAGGGGGCTCTTTGGCTCCATATGGGAAAACTGAGGACCCCCCCCCAGCCCCGGAGGTTGCTTTTCTGTCTGCTAAACAGGAGGCTGAGTTCCCCTGCGAGGGGAGCCATTGTGCTGGAGGCCAAACCAGCCATCATCCCTAGGGGGTGGAGGGGGTAGAATCCTTCCCATAGGACAGGTCTGGAGGAGAAGGATCCGGCAGTTCTGTCTTACGTTTTCCTGCTAGGCCTCTCATGGCCTGAGGTTTCCACATCTCCCCACACCTCTTGCTTACAGTTGAGTTTGTACACCTCTTCAGCCTCCTGATTTCTTTCTGTCATGGACAGACACCCTGGAGGGGCAGGAGAACCTCTGGAATGAAGGGCAAAGGGCCCACACATTTGGCACCAATGCGCAGCTGTGGTTTGGTGCTGCATTATACACCTTAAGCGGCTCAGTGTCCCACAGATGTTTGGATCAGCTGGGTACCCTTCTCATAACATCCCGGCTATGATGGGGACACACAGAGAGAAGATTTATTTATTCTGCTCCTTCTTTGGATGCAGCGATGCTCAGCATTTTTTTAAACAAAGGTCCTCTCTTGTGGTTTGGGATTTTCACAAAATCTGGCTAGGGATGTCCCTTTTCATGGGTGACTTCTGTCCAACGTTGGACATTGAAGGCATCCACAGTCTTGGTCTGGGTTATGAACTTGATTCCTCTCTCCGGATGAGGAAGGATGTTATTTCAAGTTGGCACGGGGGAGAATTGGCCAGAAATGGTCTCCCAATGAGTCCTGGAAGCAAGTGGAAACTTGAATACATTGGAGAGGGGAGAAAACATACCTGACAGGTTCCTCCATCTGAGCTCAAGGCTTGGAGCATGGAACTCTTCAAAATGTCTGGCTTTCCCCATGTGACAGTTTTTGGACCACCAGATGTTGTGGTTGCCTCCTCTTAGGATTGTTAGCCAGTGTGCAACACATCTGGAGGATCAGACGTTGAGAATCACTGTGTTAAATGGTTGTGCTGCTGGATTTGGGCTGTTTCTTTCTTTCTTTCTTTCTTTCTTTCTTTCTTTCTTTCTTTCTTTCTTTCTTTCTTTCTTTCTTTCCTTCCTTCCTTCCTTCCTTCCTTCCTTCCAGCATTCAGTGTTGGAGCACTCACCACCTCCCAAGGTCATGGGTTATAGTGACATACTGCTCTAACAGTTAAGAAGTTTTCCCTAATATTCTGCTGAGATCCGACTTCCTGTAACTGCAGTCCATTATTATGCACTCTTCACTCTGGGTTGTCCTAGAACAGATTTGCTCCTCCTCTGTCAGACTCCATCTCAAGCCTTTGAAAAGTGCTCTCCTGTCTCCCCTCAGTCTTCTTCCCTCCAGGCTAAACACCCCCAGATTTTTTTTTCTGTCTTTCCTCTTTGAGTTTGGTTTCCAGCTCCCTGGATCATCCTTGTGGCCCTCCTCTGAACTTGCTTCAGTTTGTTGGCATCCTTCTTAAAGTGCAGTGTGTCCAGAACTAGGACTTGATTTGTCTTTAAAAGCTGCATTGCAGACTGAGGGCTAGAAGCCTGAGCAGTGTCTCGTATGGGGTGCTGAGCATTGAACCCCAGCGCCAATGAGCTTGCGATGGGGTGTGCTTAAATATTTGGGCTCTGTCAGTGCTAAAGCTGGAAAGACACCCCTGCCGCCCTCGTCAAGGTCACAGCGCCCAAGCGCCTGGATCTGAGGCAGAACAATTGCACAGACATAATGAGCACAATCGATTAGGATGGATGAGCAACACCCTGGCGCAGATGGTGCACCATCCGTGGGGGAGGGGGACCCGAAATTCTGACCCCATTCTGGCCTCCTCAGAACACACCCACGCCCCATGCCCCGTGGAAGCCACTGCTCTTCCTAGCGGGACTGCACAGTGTGAGAACAACCTCCACCCACCCATGTGGGAAAGGAGCACCGAGGGAGGTGCGCCCACTCGCCATGCACCATATTGTGATGGAGGCCCATGGATGTGGTCCTGTTTTGATACCGTTCTCCAAGAAAGCCAACTATCTCCATGTACAGGGAATTTAAAGGACGGGTTTCGTTGGGAGGTTTATTGCAATTTATATTTATTGGGATGATTTCATTTGGGGTGTGCCCACCAGCCTGCCTCTTGGTGGTTCTTTGTATCTTCTCTCCATCCATCGTGGGAGGCTGGAAAAGTGAGCCCCCTCCCCCAAAAAAATGAATTGGGGTTTTTAATTTCAGGGGAGCCTGCCTTGAGCCCCGCTAGTTCAAGGAAGCCACTGGCCCTGTCCTGGGAAATAAACCGCTAATGTTACCACCATAGGCTACCGGGAGCTCTCCTTGGTGCTGAATGCTAGCCTCCCATGAGATTCAGCACCCTGGACAGCTCCATATGTCTTCTGGAATGAAAAGTTTCTGAGGCACTGGGGGCAGCATTTGGCGGCCTCCAGCTCAGACGTCGCGTCGGCCCTTGTGTTCCTTGTTGCGCCCAAGTCACGAGGCTCTGTGTGTTGCCGGACTGTATAAGCGCCAGCGTCTTTAACGGGCAGCTCTTGAGGACTGCATTTTGTGCCATTTAACTTACACCCGTGAAAGTAAGGAATGGTTTCCCCCAGGGCGGTGCAGAGTGACGGTTGAGGCCTCGGGGGAACCGGATTCGAATCCCCGCTCAGCTGTAGAAACTCTCTGTAGAAACTATTCCTGAGCAACCTCCCTGGTTTTTAAAGCCCCCTAAGGGTCATTTTGGTCTGGTCCTCTCTCTCTCTCTCTCTCTCTCTCTCTCTCTCTCTCTCTCTCTCTCTCTCTCTCTCTCTCTCAATCTCAGTCTCAGTCTCAATCTCTCTCTCTCCTGGGTTTTGCCCTCTTCTTTGGCCCCTGCATCCTGCCCCATTTCCCCTCGCCTCCTATCCCACGCTCTGCCCTGCTTTGCCCCGTCCTCTTGATTCAGGTGGTGGCAAAGGAGGAGGAGGAGGAGGAGGAAGAAGAGGAGGAGGAAGAGGAGGGGACTTTGGAGGCCCCAGAGGAATTCAGGGGAACCCCACCCTCTGCACCTGAGATGCCTTCTAATGCTGCCCCTAGAGACGGCACCCACCCGGGCCTACCTGAGAACCCTGATGAGACCCCCAAGCACACTGTAAGAGATGACCCACGGAGGTGGGGAGCCTCCCTGCTGTCTCCTCTGTGGATCCCAATCCATGCTCCCTCCGCCAGGATGCTCCCACCCCACCCCAACCCCCTCCCTGGTTCTGTCTTGTCTTGGGTTTTTCCTTCCCCTGCCGTGCAAATAAGCAGCCACCTGCCTCGCGTTGTCGCAAATGTAAACCTGGAATTGAACACGTGTCGTGCTGCTTGTCCTCAGCGTGGGTTCCTCTCTGTTCTTCGCTGTCTTTGGCTGCTCCAGATTGCGCGAAGCACAGCATGTCTTGATAAAAGAGAAGTTGGGTGGGGGGGGGGGGAAGCCAACCTAGAAATGACTGGATGGTTGCATGTTTCTTGCGGGGTGTTTTGTTGCGTAAGATAATAAATAAATAAGAATGTTAGCAATTGGTCTGCCTCTCGGAGGTGACCAAGGAGGATCCCTGCGCTGAGAGGGTCACGTGGGGCAGGTCTCCGTGGATGATCATCTCTGCTAGGTGGGCTGGACCGGGAGCCACGGGAGGGAGAGGCACCAGTGGAAGGAGAATGACTTGGTGCCATATTTTCAGCATGTCTTAGAATCAGCCAGCCTGGACTTTGCAAATTACTTGTTTTGGGGTGTGCTTTTTGAGGTTCATCAGGGTAGATGCTTTTGGCCCTTGGTCAGTCACAGGTTAAATATTATTAAGTTCGTTATTATCCAAACATCTAAACACCTTGCCTGAACCCAGATCCCCATTGCATGAGGAATGCGGTGTGGTTTTGGTATTGCCCTGGGTAGCGTGATGAAGCATGGAAGGATTTTACGTTTTGCCTCTCATCTTCCCTTTCTCTTTCAAATGGAAGCACCCAAGTGCACCTTATGTCTCCTTGGGTGGGGTGGAATCGAGAGGAGGTGGCGAGGATGAGACGTCAGGGGCCATGAGGTTTGGGGAGCCGTGAACTTGGAGTGCCTTCAGGGCCGGGCGTTTCTGATGCCAAAGGACACCCCAGGCAGGATTTGTCTCCCAAGATTCATGGCTTTCTTTGGCCAGGATCTCCAGAGGAGGTCTCCTTAGGTCAGTCACGTCCAAACTTAGGCCCTCCTGCTGTTTTGGATCACCAATCCCAGAATTCCAAGCTTAGGCGGCCAATGACAAGGGACTGTGGGAGTTGTGGTCCAAAACATCCGGAGGGCTGAAGTTTGGACATGCCTGCCTTAGATCCTTCTGCTGGAAGGAAAGTCCGGCCAGGGCCAGGTTTCTTCCCCCCCGTGGACTCTCCCTCCGTGGCCTCCTCCGCCACAGCTGCCCGTGCCTTCTTCTCGCACGCAGATCAAGCATCTCTTGAAGGACGACTCAGAAGAAGCCGAGCTGGTCCAGTTCCTGGGCGACGGCCCGGCCCCGGACGAGACTTGCCGCTTGGTGGAGCCGGAGGAGCGCCGGAGAGAGCCCGCCCTGGCCCACGCGGAGCCTGAGATGTTTGCTAGCATGGCGGCCAGGCCTTTCCCGGAGGAGACCCTGGAGGAAAAGGAGACGAAGGCCATCCATCGCCCCCGCCCGCTGGACCTCAAGCAGCAGCAGCAGCAGCACATGGCCCCCTGGCCCCTTCCAGCCCCTCCCGGCCTAGGAGCCCCTGGGGACGGCTGGACCCCTACGAATCTGATGAGGTAGGGTCGCGGCCCTGGCCCCTCGGAGCGCTCGGAGGGAGCGCCTTCCGTTCCTCCCACATCTCTGGCCGGTGTCATGCTGAACCCTACAGTGGTGGACTTCTCTCTCTCTCTCTCCCTCCCAGGACGATAAAGAATATGTGGGCTTTGCGACCCTCCCGAATCAGGTCCACCGGAAATCAGTGAAAAAGGGCTTCGATTTCACCCTGATGGTGGCAGGTACTCGGACGGAGCTAGTTGTTCTCTGTTCCGGTTTATCTTCCTTTGTTAAAAGGTTAATGTCAGCACTGTCTGGTCCAAGGGTCTCTGTTAGAGTCATCCATTGAAGAGAGTGGGGTTTTCCTGCCCGGTCGCCACTGGTGATTCTGGCTCCAGGCAGGTGACCCCAGGAATGACGGCCTGGAGGAGCTGCGCTCTACAGAGACGGAATTAAGGCCGAGGCGGCTGGGGCTTTGACTCAGGGCTGCTCACACTGAATCAAGTTCACACGTGGACCGATGGAAGGGGGAACACCCCACCACCACCACTGCCCAGGTCTTGGCTGCCTCCAGCTGCTCCTGCCCAGCTCAAAGGAAAGGCAAACTCACCAGGGTTTGGTGGCCTCCTTGCAGAATTGGCACCTCCCATCATCTCCCGAGCAGGTGTGACCAAGGCTTAGCCCACAGGGTAGTGAAGGTCCCGGTGCTGAAAACAGAGCCTGGGACCTTGGCTCGTCTCTCAGCTTCTTTCAGTGAAAAGCCGAATCCTTAAATCCTTAGCCTGGAGGACGCTGAAGTTCAGACCCTCTGGGCAATTCCGAAAATGTCTTTCTTGCGCCCCCCCCACCCCTCCGTGGCAGTCCTCTGCTCAGGCCCTTGGTCTCTGCCCAAATCAGCCCTTCCTTCCTGTCAAATCTCTCTCATCCCACCATTTGTGCTGGAAATGACGAAGGGTTCCAACTTCTTGGGGTTTTTTATCCGTCCTCTTTTTTGCTTCCTGGGACAAAAGCTCTTTCTTTCTTTCTTTCTTTCTTTCTTTCTTTCTTTCTTTCTTTCTTTCTTTCTTTCTTTCTTTCTTTCTTTCTTTCTTTCTTTCTTTCTTTCTTTCTTTCTTTCTTCCTTCCTTTAGTTCTTCCTTTCTCTCTCTCTCTCTCTCCCTCCCTCCCTCCCTCCCTTCCTTCCTTCCATGTTCAGATTGCCCAACCAAGGGTCACTCACATTCTGTTTCACAGATGCTGTCCATGGTGCTGGACTCTGTTTCTAAACTAGGCTCAGCCCCGTGGCTGTTCTTTCTTTCTTTCTTTCTTTCTTTCTTTCTTTCTTTCTTTCTTTCTTTCTTTCTTTCTTTCTTTCTTTCTTTCTTTCTTTCTTTCTTTCTTTCTTTCTTTCTAGCCTCCCAGGCTAGGCGTCTGAGGCCACTAACGCCACGAGAGGCCCGAAAGGAAAAAACAAAAAATAGGGCCTTTTCTGCCGTTGCCCCTCGCCTGTGGAATAACCTTCCACCAGATATCCGCCTGGCCCCCTCTTTGGTTGCCTTTAAAAAACCATTAAAACTTGGTTATTTAAGCAGGCATTCCCCCAAATATAATTCCAACTCAGTGTTCACCCATAAAATCTTGATTTTAACTGATTAGCCTGCCAGTAATAATATATTGTTTTATTGTTTTATGTCACTTTATTATTATTTTTATTTTATTTTTGTTTTATTGTGTTACTATTTATGGTTTTATTGTATAAATTGTTTGAATGTATCAATTGTTGTAAACCGCCCAGAGTGACCTTGCTGTCAGATGGGCGGTATAAAAATCCAATAAATAAATAAATAAATAAATAAATAAATAAATAAATAAAATTCTCTTCCCAGGTGAGGCCGGTCTGGGGAAATCCACGCTGGTCAACAGCCTTTTCCTCACAGATCTGTACAAGGACCGGAAACTCCTAAACGCAGAAGGTAAGTTTGATTCTTGAGCCCTCCTCCGACACCCCCCCCCCATCCCAGTTCTGATTGTAGCCTTTATTGGCTCTTAATCGGCTTCCTGGCTTATGCCAGTTCTGTGAGTTCATGGCCACCGGGAGGTCCTGTCCTTAACAGCCCAGCTCAAGTCTTGCAAACTCTGGCTTGTGGCTTCCGTTTGTTGGGTCAAGGTGTCTCCCGATCAGTCTCCCCTCTTTTCCTGCTGCTTGGAACATCCTGTAAAATTTTTTTTCTCATATTCTGGTAAGGGATCGTGATGCTTTGATTTGTTCTCCTTGGTATTTGAAAAAACTCAGGTTCTCTCTGGGATATGAAAACTTAGATAAGCAGATTCTTAAAGAAAACAAAACAGGTGTGAAATTGGCTCTGCTCTGTATGGATACAAACGGCACAACTTCTGCCCCCCCCGCCCCCGGACTGCCTCCTTCGGGGCCACGCCTGCCGCTTTCCTCTCCCTCGCGGCAACCTGTCCAATGCTTGGGCTGGCAGAGTGGTGCCCATTTGGTTCCCGACCAATCCTCCCTTGCTGCACAGCATGTGTATGTGTGTGTGTGTTGAGAGTGTAAGATAGGGCATTTATACATGACCCCTAAACTCCGGGGCAAATGGCTCCCAGCTCTGGAGCTTAAAAATGTTTCCCCACCAGCTCCGGAGTTTACAGGAAATTAAGTGCGGCCACACCCACTTTAGCGCGTCCCAGCGCACCTTTCAAGTACCTGCTCTTCCGGGGTGAAAATTGCTTGATGCGGTGTAACGATAGGGAGTGCAGGGCTCTCCTCGCTTCTGTTTGTTGTTTTTTTGGCTCCCGCCCCTTTAAGAGCTACTTTACAGTAGCTCTTGCAGAGACAGGAATGTTGCCGCAGCAGGAATGGAGGCAGAACGGAGGTGAGCCATGATCTTTTCTTCCTTTTTTTTTCTCCCTCCCCTCACGCAGCCAGTAGCCAGGGTGGGGACACATGAAGAGCGACAAGCCCCTAAGATCTCTGGTCCGAATTTAAGTGACCAGCGGATCTTAGGGGTCGTGTAAAAAGGCCCTTAGTCCTTGAGCCCTCACCGAGGATGATGTAAGGCCAGAAGAGAGACCTCGCTCTTGGGTGCCCTGTTTTTTCAGTTCATCCGTCAGCGGTAGGGCCAACCAACCGCTAACAACAACCCTGTGAGGGATGCCGGGTTAAGAATGTGGGGCTAGGTCAGGCTCATCCAAAGAGTTTTGTGGCCAAATGGAGGCTCAGACCCAGTTCCTCTCTTCCCATGCCTACCCTGGTTCTTCTCTAACCACAACACCAATACTGTCTCCTGAACTGATAGATAATTAAATTGTGGACAGGCATTTGGTTGGAGAAGGGAACCATGAGGTTTGACATTCTGTGTCCTGTGTTTGGGGCTCTTGGTTCTTGGTCTTGACATATATCTTCCTTCCTTCCTTCCTTCCTTCCTTCCTTCCTTCCTTCCTTCCTTCCTTCCTTCCTTCCTTCCTCTGTTCATTATTCCTTCCTTCCTTCCTTCCTTCCTTCCTTCCTTCCTTCCTTCCTTCCTTCCTTCCTTCCTTCCTTCCTCTGTTCATTATTCCTCCCTTCGTTCGTTCGTTCGTTCGTTCCTTCCTTCCTTCCTCTGTTCATTATTCCTTCCTTCGTTCCTTCCTTCGTTCCTTCCTTCCTTTGTTCATTTGTTTGTTTCCTCCTTCCTTCCTTCCTTCCTTCCTTCCTTCCTTCCTTCCTCTGTTCATTATTCCTTCCTTCCTTCCTTCCTTCCTTCCTTCTTTCCTCTGTTCATTATTCCTTCCTTCGTTCCTTTGTTCCTTCCTTCCTTCCTTCCTTCCTCTGTTCATTATTCTTCCCTTCCTTCATTCCTTCCTTCCGTCCTTCCTCTGTTCATTATTCCTTCCTTCATTCCTTCCTTCGTTTGTTTTTTTATTTGTTCCTTCCTTCCTTCCTTCCTTCCTTCCTCTGTTCATTATTCCTTCCTTCCTTGCTTGCTTGCTTCCTTCCTTCCATCCATCCATCCATCCATCCATCCATCCATCATCTCCTTCCTTCCTTCCTTCCTTCCTTCCTTCCTTCCTTCCTTCCTTCCTTCCTTCCTTCCTTCCTTCCTCTATACATTATTCCTTCCTTCCTTCCTCTGTTCATTATTCCTTCCTTCCTTCCTTCCTTCCTTCCTTCCTTCCTTCCTTCCTTCCTTCCTTCCTTCCTCTGTTCATTATTCTTTCCTTCCTTCATTCCATCCATCCATCCATCCATCCATCCATCCATCATCTCCTTCCTTCCTCCCTCCCTCCCTCCCTCCCTCCCTCCCTTCCTCTATACATTATTCCTTCCTTCCTTCCTCTGTTCATTATTCTTTCCTTCCTTCCCTTCCATCCATCCATCCATCCATCCTTCCCTTCCTTCCTCCCTCCTTCTCCCTCCCTCCCTTCCTTCCTCTATACATTATTCCTTCCTTCCTTCCTCTGTTCATTATTCCTTCCTTCCTTCCTTCCTTCCTTCCTTCCTTCCTTCCTTCCTTCCTTCCTTCCTCCTTCCTTCCTTCCTTCCTTCCTTCCTTCCTCTGTTCATTATTCTTTCCTTCCATCCATCCATCCATCCATCCATCCATCCATCCATCATCTCCTTCCTTCCCCTCCTCCCTCCCTCCCCCTCCTTCCTCTATACATTATTCCTTCCTCTGTTCATTATTCCTTCCTTCCTTCCTTCCTTCCTTCCTTCCTTCCTTCCTTCCTTCCTTCCTTCCTTCCTTCCTTCCTCTGTTCATTATTCCTTCCTTCCTTCCTTCCTCTGTTCATTATTCCTTCCTTCCTTCCTTCCTATCTATCTTCCCTTCCATCCATCCATCCATCCATCCATCCATCCATCCATCCATCCATCATCTCCTTCCTTCCTTCCTTCCTTCCTTCCTTCCTTCCTTCCTTCCTTCCTTCCTTCCTTCCTTCCTTCCTCTATACCATCCTTCCTTCCTTCATTCATTATTCCTTCCTTCCTTCCTTCCTTCCTTCCTTCCTTCCTTCCTTCCTTCCTTCCTTCCTTCCTTCCTTCCTTCCTTCCTCTGTTCATTATTCTTCCTTCCATCCATCCATCCATCCATCCATCCATCCATCCATCCATCCATCATCTCCTTCCTCCCTCCCTCCCTCCCTCCCTCCCTTCCTCTATACATTATTGCTTCCTTCCTTCCTCTGTTCATTATTCCTTCCTTCATTCCTTCCTTTGTTCCTTCCTTCGTTCATTTGTTTGTTCCTTCCTTCCTTCCTCTGTTCATTATTCCTTCGTTCCTTCATTTGTTTGTTTGTTTGTTTGTTCCTTCCTTCCTTCCTTCCTTCCTCTGTTCATTATTCCTTCCTTCCTTCCTTCCTTCCTTCCTTCCTTCCTTCCTTCCTCTGTTCATTATTCTTTCCTTCCTTCCTTCCATCCATCCATCCATCCATCCATCCATCATCTCCTTCCTTCCTTCCTCCCTCCCTCCCTCCCTCCCTTCCTCTATACATTATTCCTTCCTTCCTTCCTCTGTTCATTATTCCTTCCTTCCTTCCCGTTGCCTAGAACGCATCCTCCAGACCATCGAGATCACCAAGCACGTGGTGGACATTGAGGAGAAAGGCGTGAAGCTGCGCCTGACCATCGTGGACACGCCAGGCTTCGGGGATGCCGTCAACAACACGGAGTGGTAAGAGGAAATGAACCCTTCCTGTTTCTGCTCTCCCCCCCACACTCCCGGAGTAGCTGTAGGTCTGAGCCAGCCATTGCGGGGGGGGGGGGGCTGCTGTGAGGGAATCCCCTAAGGGCTTTTGCATAGGCTCGGCTTCTTTGACCTTTGGGTCCAGGCCAAGGCATGATTTAAAAAAGGCTCGGTAAGCCACCAGGGGTAGGTGGCTGGAGAGGCGATAAAGGAGGCTGATCCAGAGCTGTGACGGTGGTGGGGATGGTTTGGGGTGCCTTGTCAACGCCAGCAGATGGGGCTCGGTTGGGGCTTGGGGTGTCCATCTCTGGCAGGCAGAGGTTTGTCTCGGGCGCGGGGCTCTTTCCGAATGACGGAAGGGATCCCTGGCTGAGCTCCTTGTCTTGGGAGATCAGGATTGGCCCCGCGGGCACTTCTGGGTCCCAGTTTCTGCCTGTAGAAACCCCAGGAGGTGTTGGGGACAAGGGGGAAAGTGGAAGGAAGCATCTACTTCTTCTAGGAGTGGAACATGGGTGTTGCGGGAACCACGCGGTGCCAAATGGGCCTTGTAGTCCATCCAGAAGCCATCAATGAATGCGGTCAAGGGGTTTGGCTGGGCATCATATTCAAAAAGGAACTTGCCCGAGAGGCCCTTCCCAGCTCCGTTAGTCTAGGAATCTTTTTCTGGGAGCAGGTGGTGGGATTGCCCAGAGGCATTATTCTGGGATGGCGTCATTCTAGGCCAGCCTCTGGCCTGATCTAAGTCATAGCTCAAGCCGGCTTTCCCGGCTGCATTTTTATCTAGCTCAGGATGTCTTTCACAGCTAAGGAGCAGGGAGACGTGCCAAGCCTCTTTTCAAATCTCTGAACTCTTCCACCCCCAAAACACGCGCACCCCCTCCTCCTTGCCCGACCGCTCCCTCCAGCTGGAAGCCCGTGGCGGACTACATAGACCAGCAGTTTGAGCAGTACTTCCGGGACGAAAGCGGCCTCAACCGGAAGAACATCCAGGACAACCGAGTCCACTGCTGCCTGTACTTCATCTCCCCCTTTGGGCATGGGTAGGCAAGCCGGCCGGCCAGGGGACCCCCAAACCCAGCCTGGGGGGGGAGGCGGCACACAGGAGGAGGGTCTTTATCCGTAGATGTCCCCAGAGGAGCCTTCCCACTGCCTCGACTGGTCCGGGTGCTGGGTTTGGGAAACGGAGAGGTCTTTCGGACACCAACCCCGCTCCTTCCCAGCAGGCTCCGGCCCCTGGACGTGGAGTTCATGAAGGCGCTGCACCAGCGGGTGAACATTGTCCCCGTCTTGGCCAAGGCGGATGCCCTCGTGCCCTCCGAGGTGGAGAGGATGAAGAACAAGGTGAGGGAGCCCAGCCCCAGAGGGACAAGAGCTCGGGGACAGCGCCAACCTCATGCCACATTCCGGGAACCTTTGCTCCCCTTGACCTGTCTGCCCATCCATGGCATGACATAAGGGCCACACTTGGGGACCACGCCCGTTCCCTGGCCCCTTCTCCTTGTGGTCCTGAGACTGGAGATTTCCCCAGAGGATTCTTAGGCATGGAGAGAAAATCTGCACACACATCCGCCCCTGGCACAGTGAGCCCCAAAGAACCTCATTGGTTTGCCAAGAAAGATGAGAGCACCCAATCTAGTGCTTCCAGATCTGAATGAAAGCAAGAGTCCAGATGCTGGAATTCTTTGTGCAGTTTGGGAAGCTGTGCAGATTGGCAGTTTTGTTCACCAAATGGTCCGTTCTATTCAATGATGGTTTCTTTCTTTCTTTCTTTCTTTCTTTCTTTCTTTCTTTCTTTCTTTCTTTCTTTCTTTCTTTCTTTCTTTCTTTCTTTCTTTCTTTCTTTCTTTCTTTCTTTCTTTCTTTTTCTTTCTTTCTTTCTTTCTTTCTTTCTTTCTTTCTTTCTTTCTTTCTTTCTTTCTTTCTTTCTTTCTACACAAAATCTCTTCACAATGAGAAGCACAAGGGTCTTCTTCTCAGGACCTCAGGGATATTCAATCTGACGCAGAACCCTGGCGCACTCAAAAGCTTACCCATTGGACAACCATTGCATAAACTTGTCCCTTGGGTTGCATGCAGGAAGAGTGCCTTCTGCCTGCAGTCAAATCACCCCCCCCGCTGACGTGCATGTCTGCTTCCCCTTTTGATGCCTTCGCAGATCCGCGAGGAGATTGATCAGTTTGGGATCCGGATCTACCAGTTTCCAGAATGTGATTCGGATGAAGACGAGGACTTCAAATTGCAAGACCAAGCACTGAAGGTGAGCAGAAGAGGAGGGGGAGAGAGGCGAGAGCTTTGCCCAGTTTGGAAGGGCAGATTTCCGGCACGGCCTCCTACCCCCTCGTGTCTCATTTGACGAGCCCGTTCCCTGGCACCCCAACCCGGTTCCTGGTTTGCTAGCTGTCTGACTCAATGCGACAGCTTCCTACTTTCCCAAATATTTGCAAACCCGGCCCATATGTGCCAGATTGTCCCGCGTCATCAAATGCACAAACGCTCCGAAGCTGGGCACCCAGCCCGGGTGGCTCAGATCACAGCCTGTCTGATGAAGGAGCCGCGTGGTCACCCTCAGGGTAATTGGGCCAGCTCCCACCCAGATGGTGGCACCGCCAGCAAAAATAAAAAATAAAAAAAATTACCTATCCAACATCCTCCACGCTCCCTCCACGAAAGCACACATTATAAAATATAAAAGTTAGTCTTGAAGATGCCACCATGTTTCGGTCTCTTCTTTTTTGTATATATTTGTTTTCACTTAAGACGCCCAGCAGTGGGTGTCGGATCACTTTTGACCCTTTTCTAGGCTCACCCTGCCCGATCCCAGTTGGGCTGGGTCGCCAGAAGATTGGCTTTCTGGCGGTGGGAACCACGCAAGAGGGCCGTGGCACTGCCTGGCCACTGGTCCCCCACCACCCCCAACACACACCCCTTTTCCTCGCAGGAGAGCATTCCGTTTGCTGTGATCGGGAGCAACACAGTCGTGGAGGCCAGGGGCAGGCGGATCCGTGGGAGGCTCTACCCGTGGGGTGTCGTGGAAGGTAAATGGGGGAACTTCCACCCTGGCTTGTGGTTCTGGGCCGTGCCTTGCCTTATCAACCAGCGGCCTGGATGTGTGTGTTTGTGTTCATCGTTCCGTTTACATTTTCCTCTTCCTCCGTGGAGCTGAAGGCAGCGTGCTTTCCCATCTCTGCCTGCACAGCAGCCTCGAGAGGGAGGGAGAGTGACTGGGCCACGCAGGGAGGTCCGTGGCCAAGGGGATGGTGGTGGTGCTTGAATCCAGATTTCTTCCTTTCCCTCTTGTGCCAAGATGGCAGGCAGGGAAAAGGCACTTCTCTCTTAGTTGGAAAGAGTTGTGTCAACCTGGCTGGCCTATAGGTGTTTCCGAATTTGACACCTTTAAAAAAAATAACATCTCCGCATTCACAGATTATATGTTTGGGATGTAGTTTTAATTCTGTACTGCGTGAGTTATTTGTCTTGTCCTGTCTTATTTTTAATATTTTTTGTAACTTTGTTCTGGCTATTGTAGCCCGTGTAAGCCGCTTAGGGTACTTGTAGATAAGCGGGATATAAATCCAATAAATAAATAAATAAATAAATAGTTATATTAGTTATTTTTTCCCATTCGTTCTTATTTTGATTTGTTAAAGCATTTTGATTTTTTTGTATTTGTGCTTATTTGTTTATTTGTTCCTTTTATTGTTATGATTTAATTTGGTTTGATTGATTAGTTTTTATTTTTTTATTTTAAGTTGTTTAATCTGTTTTTATATTTTGTATATGTTTGTAAACCGCCCAGAGTAGCTTTTTAGCTAGATGGTTGCGGTATATAAATCAAATAAATCAAATAAATAAATAAATAATAAAAATAAAAAAGTGGAATATAGGAGAGAAAGTAGAATAAACAGGCCAGATATTGGGGAAGGGGTTCCCTAGTAGAGATGGTCAAAACAACAACAACAACAACAACTACTACTACTACTACTACTACTACTACTACTACTACTACTACTACTACTACTACTACTACTACTTTATTTTTATGCCCTTTTTTTCCCCAAAGGGACCGAAGGTGGCTTACAACAAATTCAAAAAAGTACAATAAAAGCAATACAATGTGAAAACATTGTCTTATGAGGAACGGCTTAGGGAACTGGGAATGTTTAGGCTCTCTAAAAGAAGGCTGAGGGGGATATGACAGCTATGTTTAAATATTTGAAAGGATGTCATATTGAAGAGGGAACAGGTTTGTTCTCCATGGCTTCAGAGACTAGGATTCGGGGCAATGGTTTCAAACTACAGGAAAAGAGATTCCATTTGAACATTAGGAAGAACTTCATGACAGTTAGAGCTATTCGGCAGTGGAATATGCTGCCGCGGAGGGTGGTGGAGTCTCCTTCTTTGGAGGTTTTTAAGCAGAGGCTGGATGGCCAACTGTCGGAAATACTGTGATGGGGGTTCCTGCATGGCAGGGGGTTGGACTAGATGGCCCTTGAGGTCTCTTCCAACTCTATGATTCTATGATTCTATGAACAGCACAATACCTATAAAATACAATAAAATACTATACAATATAATGCAATAAGAAACAAGATTAAAAACAATAGCTGCAGAATTTTTAATTTGATTTTTTAACTTTTAAATTTGTTTCGCTATTCGTTATTTGTTTCATTACGGAATAAAACAAATAAAGAACAGACCCAGGAAAGAAAAACAAAACAGAAATCTCCATTACGTTCGCTTCGGTTTCCCTTTTCCCATAGGAATGCCCTGAAGCAACGAAACGCCATTTGGGCGTTTCGTGCCCATCTCTGTTCCTCGGGGATTCAGAGGCAGGCTGATCCTTAACATGTAGGTTCCGGGAATCCCTTCCGCCACGGATCGCGTCCGTCCAGACTTCTGGGTAGGCGGACGCGGCTGCTCCTGGTCCGGGTGTGTGGCGATTTCGGCCTGGTCACTCTGCTTTCTCTCCCGCCAGTGGAGAACCCGGCCCACTGTGACTTTGTCAAGCTGCGCACCATGCTGGTGCGGACGCACATGCAGGACCTGAAGGATGTGACGCGGGAGACGCACTACGAGAACTACCGGGCCCAGTGCATCCAGAGCATGACCCGGATGGTGGTCAAAGAGCGGAACCGCAAGTAAGTGGGTGGCACAGACACAAACACGGGGGGCAGGGGGGGCAGCGCAGGCTCCATCGGTGGCCGTTTGGTGTGGCCGGAACACGGAGATGTTGTGAGCTTCCTCTGACCTCAATAACACTCTCCTATCGCCTCCTCCCTTTTAATAGGCACGAGTTGGAAAGACAACCCATGTACGCTTAGCACGCTGCCCCCCAGCACTCCACCGGCTGGCTTCCGTTCCCATCTCCCTCCCTCCTCCCCCCCCCCAAAAGGGGGAAAATCACCGTTTTAAGGTGTGTGAAGCAAGACTTGAGTTTATGGCCGCTGCCAGAGAACCTTTTTGCACACAAAATAAATTATCTCTGCGGACAGTTGTCTCCTGGACCTCTCCTTGATTTGGCAAAGGGAGCCAGGAGAGCTTGTATTCCCATGTGGGCTTAGAAAGGCGGGTGCAACGCTGGGTTTTATTGCGGCCTTTTTGGGATGTGTATGTGGGGGGGAAGACCCGAGAAAAAAGGAAAGTAGAGGTTTGCTGGCGGTCAAACTTGGCACCCCGGTAGCTAAACAGGTGGGGTGCCAGGAAGACCACATGGAATGAACTAGCAACTCCATCCTTGGTGAGCAGGATTCTGTTATTATTATTATTATTATTATTATTATTATTATTATTATTATTATTATTATTATTATTATTATTATTATTATTATTATTATAACTGCACAGCTATCTACGCTGGATTTTGTATTACAATCACTAGTTGAACGCTTCCCAAGTGTTTAAGACTCAGTGATGTATCGGCGAATTACGCAATCAGATCCCAGTAAGGTGGCTTTCTGCATCTGACTGATGGTGACTTTGTCAACTCCAATTTCTTCTAAATACTTGCTTAGCTCTTTAGGCTCCGCACCCAGCTGCCGATTGCCACTGGGACCATCTGTACTGGTTTATGCCAGAGTCTCTGAAGTTCAATTTTTAGATCCTAATATCGGGTAATTTTTTCAAATTGTTTCTCAGTGACTCTACCATCAACTGGTATAGCAACATCAATGATCCACACTTGTTTCTTCTCCACAATCACACTATTCGGGGTATTATGCTCCAAAACCCTGTCTGTCTGTGTTTGGAAGTCCCACAGTAATTTTGCATGCTCATTTTCAGTCACTTTTTCAGGCTTATGATCCCACCAGTTCTTTGCTACGGGCAGATGATAGTTCTGACACAAATTCCAGTGGACCATTTGAGCAACTACATTATGACGCTGTTTGTAATCAGTCTGTGCAATTTTCTTGCAACAGCTCAATATATGGTTGATAGTTTCATCTGCCTCTTTGCAGAGTCTACATGTAGGGGACTCAGTTTATTATTATTATTATTATTATTATTATTATTATTATTATTATTATTATTATTATTATTATTATTATTATTATTATTATTATTATTATTATTATTATAGTGGGGAAGAGATAAAATTTCAACTAGGAGATGGCCCTGTGGTTCCTAAAGCTCAGGCTGATGCCACGTCTTTCTATTTTTTTGGGGAGGGGGGGAGAATGGGAGGTTACACACTACAGTATACATAAGACACTGGAACCAGCAGGTTTGTTTGCCTGGGTATGGGGCCTCAGAGAGGCAGAGTTTTTCCAAGACCTTGCTTGAAAAAAAGGGAGAGCATTTCATCTCAGTGCAGGGTTAGGATGAGGATTTCCCCAAATCAGCAAAGTCTTGGGGTTGGAAGGAGTGTGAGGTTTAAGAAGAGTCAGGGGTGGGGGACGGCAAAGGGTCCTCCTCACAAGCTGGGTGGGAGTATTTTCGGGGCTGCTTTCTTTCCATCTCACACCGCAGCTGCTTGCGGGTCCCACAGCTCCGTCTTGAGCAGCCCGTTTCCCCTTTTTGCTCCTGGGTTCCTCCCCATGGCCCTCTCGGCAATCCTCTAGCCACCCGTGGCCCTGCTGGCTCTTTCGGGCATCCGAACCTGGCTCTGTTTCCCTGCCGATCAAAGCGGCACTACCTTTCCCAAGCGCTGCGTTCTGCGCAGATTTCGAAAGTAAGCCTCTAGGTTTGATCCGTTAACGGTTAGGATTATTGCTTCCACATCAGTAGGAGAAGGTAAGGTGAACGGATGTACCAGCAGAGTAAATCTAATAGAGAGTTTTAACATGACTTTCAAAAACTTTTATTTTGGGAGCAACAGATGGGTTCCTCCAGATCAAAGCTCTGGTTTTGTTCCACCCTGCCCCCCCCCCCCCCGCCGAAAGAAAGATCAGTGGGAGGCTCAGGCGAACCCTTGAAGGGAAACTTCTACCGTTCAGGCCTTTCTCCTCCCTGGCCTTAAAATTGTGTCTCCCTTCCCTTGCTTTGCTTGCTGCCGGACCCCTTGAGGGGGCAAAAGAGGGACCCCTCTTCCTTGCGACTGTGCTGCAGTGACTGCTCCATGGAGTGAGCTGTGCGGGTTGCGCCCGACTCGGAACGGCCAAGGATCCACGCCGTTTTCCCATGCCACGTTGGGCGACGTGCTTCCCCGGCCCCGCCCCGCCCCCCGAGCTGCATCTGTCTTGGTCCCTTCCATTAGGTTGGGGGTGGGAGGAGGGGGAGGCAAGGGGGTAAAGAGGGAGGCAAGCAGCCCCCCCTTTCATGTAAGGGCTTCCACAGTGGCTAGTGTAAGCAGGCATCCATTGCATACTGAAAGGCATACTGGCAAAAAATCCATCGTGTCTCGATCAAGGGAAGCGATAGTACCACTCTACTCTGCTCTGGTCAGACCCCACCTGGAGTCCTGTGTCCAGTTCTGTGCACCACAATTTAAAAAGGATGTTGACAACCTCGAGCGGGTGCAGAGGAGGGAGACTGGGATGACTGGGGGTCTGGAGGAAATGTCTTATGACTTGAGGAATGGCTTAGGGAGCTGGGAATGTTTAGCCTTTCAAAAAGAAGACTGAGAGGGGATATGATAGCCATGTTTAAATATTTGAAAGGATGTCACATTGAAGAGGGGACTGGTTTGTTTTCCATGACTTCAGAGACTAGGACTTGGGGCAGTGGTTTCAAACTATGGAAAAGAGATTCCATTTGAACATTAGGAAGAACTTCATGATGGTTAGAGCTGTCCGGCAGTGGAATAATATGCTGCCCCAAAGGAGGGTGGTGGAGTCTCCTTCTTTGGAGGTTTTTAAGCAGAGGCTGGATGGCCATCTGTTGGAAATATTGTGATGGGGGGTTCCTGCATGGCAGGGGGTTGGACTGGATGGCCCTCAAGGTCTCTTCCAACTCTTATGATTCTATGAAGGGCAGTGTGGTCAATGGCAGTGGCCAGGGGCTTCTAGGGTTCCTTGTGGGAGACCGAGGGCCTTTTCACATGACCCCTAAGATCCGCTGGTCCCTTAAATTCGGACCAGAGATCTTGGGGTTTGTTTCTGTTCCTCCGTCCCCACCCCTCAGCACTTCCTGCTCCTGTCGGCGTGAGGGGGGGAGGGAAAAAAAGGACAAAAGAAGCCTTTACTAACCTGCCGGTGCCATGAGCCCCCTTACTTCCTGGTTCCTGCTCAAGGAGCTCTTAAAGGGGCGGGAGGCAAAAAAACAACAGACAAGCCAGGAGAGCCCGGCACTCTTATCCGCATCAAATTTTTTTCACCTGCAGAGAGCAGGTACATGAAAAATGTGCTGGGTCGTGCTAAAGTGGGCGGGGTCGCATTTAATTGTCTCCAAACTCCGGAGCTGGTGGGAAAACATTTCTAAGCTCCGGAGCTGGGAGCCATTTGCAGCGCAGCTTAGGGGTCGTGTATAAACGCCCCGAGTTGTATGGCCAGCACCTGGCAAGGAAGGTGAGCGGTGACTCACTTTATAGGGGGCCATCCCTCCTGAGGTCTCGGGGTTCCCAGGCAGTCCAGAGAGGGTCTGTCTGGAAAGAAGAGCGCCTCTCCCACACCCAGAGAGCCACAGTTTGCACCCGAGTCTGCTCCTCACCCAGAACTCCCTGAAACTTAAAAGCAAATCAAAGAAACCACCAAGTCTAGGCACACCTTGCTGTGGCTGCTTTTCCCAACCATGCAATTTGGCGTTGGGGAGGGCAGCCGGGGCAGGAGCGGAGGTTGTGCAGACCCAAGCTGAGTTTGGAGGCCTTGGGGGATTTGCTTCTGGAGATGTGAGGTTCTCTCCCCTCACACACACACACATGCCACATAGAAGCAAAGCAGTTGGGGGATGGAGGAGAGTTTGGAAGGGAGGCAGGGAGGTGATAAGTTTAAGATGTTTCTGGTGGGGCCACTGTGAGATACAGGAAGCTGGACTAGATGGGCCTTTGGCCTGATCCAGCATGGCTCTTCTTATGTTCTTTAAAAAATTGCCAATGCACCATCTGATAAGTTCTGGTGGTTCCTCAAAATTGCCACGCTGAGAGTTAGTTATATAGCAAGGGTTTTATTAAACATTCACAGGAATACAGAAATATAGAAAGTATATAGCAAGCCAGCAGTACACAAAACATAGATATGGTTAGTATGAATTCTTAAGCTTTTGCTTAAGGGTTCATCGCTGCCTGGGTTGATCAATGCAGAGATCAATCCTTGCTGGTCTGGACAGGGTTCAAATGGTTTCCCATGATTTATATACTGTTCTGTATGGTCAGTATGATCTCAGACTTACGTATTTTGTACGCCCCTACACGCGCCTTCACGTACCTACGCATGCTTGTTCATTAGCTCATAGCCAGTTGCCCATCAAAGCCAGAATGACCTGACCCTATTACCCAGTTTGTTTGATAGTTCAAGTTGGTTCCTTATTCCTGGCTAACCGCCAAATGTTGTTCTCAGCAAAATGACACCCCCCCGCAATGTGCGATCATGCCAAGTCTCAGCTGGGTCATATTGACCCTTAGTTACAGAGAAGATGGCTTAATGAGATTTCCTGTTTTCTTAGTGCATCTGATAATCACATAATGTTTATAATAATTTTGACTTTCTTTATAAATCCTGATCAGAGGGATGGACAGATGGGCACGGGGGGTGGGGGTGGGGGAGAGACGGCGACTCCCCCTTCCTAAGCTGATGCTTCAGCCTCTCTGCAAATGGACCCCCGGAGAGGGCGGCTCTTGTGTGGAAGTGTTTTAACCCAGAGGTGGATCAGCATCTCAGGACTGGGGGGCGGGGGTTAGAAGAGGCCCTGCTTTTCACCCAGTCTGGAGGGGTCCAGCTGCCTTCTCTCCTGATGTGGCTCTTGTCCTGCCCAGCGCCAGTGGAAGCTGAGGGCTCCTAAGTCAGTGCAGGGGGAGGGGGGGTGATGAGTTTGCATGGGGTTTCCACCTGAACTTTGCAAGAGTTTTCCAATGCACTAGATCAGTGATGGCGAACCTTTTAGTGACCGAGTGCCCAAACTGCAATTCAAAACCCACTAATTTATTTGCAAAGCGCCAATACAGTAATTTAACCTGTATACGGGTGGCTATGAAGGGGCGATGTTGGGTGCCCACAGAAAGGGCTCCGAGTGCCACCTTTGGCACCCGTGGCATAGGTTCGCCATCACTGCACTAGATCCTCCTGCCCCCTGTGGTAGGTCGCTCCTGTAATATCCTTGTAATAGGACCTGCTGTAATTTCAGACTAAAATCCAAAGTGGATACTCTGGCCCACCAAGCTTTGCACTGCTAGCCTCCACCTGCCAGCCCCAGGATGGCCGATAATTTATCTCGGCTATTGGCAACTCAGTGCCTGCCAGAGGCTGTAGGCTACGGCTCCCGCAGGCTCTGGCCATTGGCCCAGCTGGCTAGGGTTCATGGGAGGTGGGGGAGGGTGGGGTGGGGTGGGGAGAACCAGTATGAATTTAATTGCAGCTCTCCCAAAGGGCCGAACCCATGTGGGGGAGCAAGTTCAGACTAGGACTCGCAGTGGACGCCTCCTGTCCCACATCTTCTGGTCACCACTAGCTGCTTCTCGACCTCAAAGAGGCCACCAACACCCTTCTCCCGGTGCCCAGACGGCCTCAGCCGTTGCCCCGTGGCTAAGGGAGGCTCAGCACCCCAGTGGGCCCGCTAGAGTTATCTCCAGAATGGCTCGGCTGGATCAGCCCCGCGCAGAGGCTGGCCCTTCTCCTGCTGACCACCCTGGAGGAGAAGGCCCTGCGTTGCATGTCTGGAAGAGGTGTCCCCGTCCCGTCGAGCCACTTGGGTCCCTGAGGTAGGTGAGCCTTGGGGGGGGGGTCGTGGGTGGGAAGCTGCCTCCACAGAACTTATGTGTGTGTGGGGGCGAGGGTTGCTCCAACCCCTGGCTTCCTGGTGACTGGACTTGTTGATGGCCTTTACGACGGAGTTTGGAGAGTCTGTAGATGAATTTTATCCGGGAATCCATTTTCCTTGGAGCAGCATGGAAACCCAACGCCATCCCTAGTACTTGGGGGAGGAGGGGGCCAAGGGCTTGGAAGTGCCGCCTGAGGGCTACAAAGAACCTCAGACGTATCCCCCCACCACACACACACACAACCAGCACGGCCGCTCCCTGTGGGAGACCAAAGGGAGGAGGACACCCGGGTGGCTCCACGTGAGTCAGAGGGCAGGTGGAGTCAGTGCTGACAGGCAGCATTCTGACCTCATGGAGGATTAGGGTTCAGCACCATGGAGAGCCACTAGGAGGTTCGGACCAAAACCACAAGCACGGATTATTAACTCTTCCTGCAGCACAAGAGTTGGCAAACTCAAATCTCAGATCCAAGAACATTTTGTGTTTGTGTGTGCGGTGAGGATATAGTAGTTGGGTTGTCTCTCTCTCTTTCTCTCTTTCTAACCACTTGTGGAAACAGTAAGCTAACCAGAGAGAGTGGGACAGATTTTCCCATTCCTGCTATTCCCACAACGCCGGACGTGGAGGCAGAGAAGCTGATTCGGGAGAAAGATGAGGAGGTGAGTTGGGGGTGGGGGTGGGGAGTGGGGGAGCATTCGAATCCCCCTGCGACTGTGTGGGCGCCTTGGCTACCCCTGGTCTGCAGCCCTCTGCCAGAAGGTGGTCACACTTGCTTCTGGCCACTCAGAAATGTCCACTCAGGGTGGGTGTCATGTTTCTTCTTCTTTCCTTCCTCTGGAAGTTGAGTCATGGCTACTGGACTTCTTTTTTGAGAGATTGAAAACGTTTCGCTGCTCATCCAAACAGCTTCCGCAGTCTGAATGCAGCTAGTGCGAGTCCTCCATCTTATAGTCAGTCAGCTTTGACCTCTTGTCACCCTGGTCTGAATTAGGCTCATAAGATGAACAATGGCCTGAACAGGCTCATTAGGGAGACAATAGAGTGTTCAGACCTCTACGTTGGAGAAACTAAACAGCCATTAAACAGAAGGATGGCCCAACCTAGGAAAGGTAACAGCTCAGGACCACAATCAGCAGTACACCTCCATTTGAAGGACAAAGGGCACTCTTTCAAAGATGAGGATGTACACATATTAGAAAAAGAAGAGAGGTGGTTTGAGAGAGGAGTCAGGGAAGCCATTCATGTGAGCATCGAAACCCCCTCCCTCAACAGAGGTGGAGGCCTCATGTATAGTCTATCTGCTACTTATCAGGCTGTGCTTTCCAAAGTACCCAGGCAAATCAAAAAGCCTTCACCAGCAAGGCCATAGCTAACGAC
The DNA here is from genome assembly GCA_029282475.1 of Phrynocephalus forsythii. Lineage (NCBI taxonomy): Eukaryota > Metazoa > Chordata > Lepidosauria > Squamata > Agamidae > Phrynocephalus > Phrynocephalus forsythii. Next base: position 8,261,494 of record JAPFRF010000017.1, on the reverse strand, counting down.
CCATTCTTGATAGGTTTCAGCACCTTAGGCCATTGTTCACCTTAAGGCTATGGATACTATTGTCTCCCTAACGAGCCTATTCAGGCCATTGTTCATCTTATGAGCCTAATTCAGATCAGGGTGACAAGAGGTCAAAGCTGACTGACTATAAGATGGAGGACTTGCACTAGCTGTATTCAGACTGAGGAAGCTGTTTGGATGAGCATCAAAATGTCTCTGTCTCTCAAAAAAGAAGTCCAGTAGCCATGACTCAACTTCCAGATAAACTCACCTGGATGACTGAGAATCTTCACAGACATATTCTTTCCTTCCTGTTTCAGTTGCGGCGAATGCAGGAAATGCTGCAGAAGATCCAGCAGCAACTGGGGGACTAAGTCCCATGCTCCTCCCCCCCCCCAAAAAAACCCAGCTGGCCCTCTGCCCCACCCTCCCTTCAGGGACACAACTCGTTTACATCTTGTCCGAACCATCGTCCATCGCTAGGCCCAGCATTGGGTCCGGATTCCGCACCGTCCACCTTAACCTCCCGGTTGTCTCCGCGCGGACAGCCCACGTCGCTGTGTCCATCGCCTTATCACCAATGGTTGCCACGCTTCATAAGCAGAACACACTTTTTCTCTGCTGGCCGCAGGAGGACGGGTCCTCGTCACGCCAAGGAGTTCCCCCGCAAGCTTCCTCCCCCCCCCACTGCCCTGCATGTGAGAGATCTCCCCCCTTGCTGATAACCGGGGCTCTGGCGCCCATGGCTCTCTGAACGCCGCTTCATGCATGCCCCAGGTGGGATCCGTGGTGAGTTTTGAGACACTCGGCAAAGAAGAGAACCAGGCAGCGCCGGCTCCACTGGGAGGCGGGAGAAAAAGCTTTGCCTCAGGCGGCAGGGAGTAGGAGGTGGCCGCAAGCCGTGCGAAGGGCAGGCTCCGTCCTCATCAGCACCGACTAAGCCTCCAGCTCCTCTGTTGGTCTGTTTCTCAAGCAGCAATCATTGGGCTGGTGCAGGAAGCCCCCCTCGGCACCCCCCGTGCTGTGCAAAGCGATGGTTCCCGGCTCTGGGCTCGAAGCCAGTGTTGGCAGCTCCAAAGCCAGATGCTGGACTTGCTGCTCCCTGCTTGCGCCTTTCCCACGCTTGGCACCAGAAAGGAAGGGGTGGCCCTCCTTTCTGGTTGGACACAGGCAGATGGCACAAATGAGGGCTAGGGTGTCCCCCACCCAAGGCTCTGGAGAGGGACGCCCCCCCCCCGGCCACCCCAGCATTGGCGTGCAGAGTTGGGCCTCGGATCTCCTGAGCGGAACGAGCGTGCCGCGGCCAGCCCACCACCATCGCTGGTCCACTACCTCTCTGGGAACGGAGTCTCCTTCCTGGCTCCCGGCCGTGGGCGAAGGCTGCTGGTTGGCACCGGGTGATTGAATCCCAACAGATCTGAGCTACCTGTGCCAGGAAAGCACCCTCAACGAAGGTGGCCATGAATGCCACACCAGGAAGGTTCTGGAGCTGGAAACCAGGGTTGGATGTAGCACGCGATAAGCCTCTTTCTGGGGGAGAGAGGTGCTTCAGAAGGTGACTTTTCTGGGCTGCAGCTGGTTGGAGGGATTCTGGGAATTACCATCTGAGATGAACGACTTTTCTGATTTCCGGGAGGGGGTGCTGGGGTGCTTGGGAGCCACGAATGTCCAGAATTCAAAGCCAGTTCTGGCCTCCGGCCCTCCACCCCCTGACACACACACCCCAATCCAACAAACGTAGGGGGTTGGGTTGCCAACTGATTAGAAAAATGCCTCCACATCATGCTTCTTGGCCTTTAGCGGTGCACAGGTTTTCACAAAGGATGCTTTTGATAGCAGAGAAAGAAATGGCCCTGCCGGTCCTGGATTCTGCAGATTATAGGGCAGTTCCAACAGCTGATATACGGGAAGAAGGAGTTAAGAATATAAGCAGAGCCTTTGTGTTGGTATACAGGTCTTTTCCTTACTATTATTATTATTATTATTATTATTATTATTATTATTATTATTATTATTATTATTATTATTATTATTATTATTATTATTATTATTATTATTATTATTATTTTTAGCGAACCTTATATAGAAGGAGCATGGTCTCTGTTTCCCTCTAGTGGTCAGTTCTGATAGTACACTTTGGAAATGAGTTTCTTTTTTTTTTTGTTTTTTAATTTAATATTTTCAGACAGCAGATCACTGAAACCACAGGTGCTTGTCTCATGGAAACGGGTCCCAGGCATTCATTGTTGCTAAGTATTAATTGCAGTGGATTGTAAATGATTGTTTTCCTGCTTCCGTTGCGTTTCTGAATGATTCCTCGCTGACGGATGTAGACAAAATGCCCCAGTCTCAATATTTACCCTTCCTTCTTCTACTACTGGTGCTCTTATTCTTATGTTTTGCAGTAGAGTCACTGAGACACATGAAAGCTCTTTTTTGAGGCATTTTCTCGGGAGATGTGAGTTACAGCAGACCTTTGTCGTCATGGCCATAAGGCCATGGGTTTGTATTCTGCCCTAATTCAAAATGGCTACTTCCCTCTTCACCTGGTCACCCAGGGCTGCACTTACCGTACCTTCCAAGAGCCTCGTGGCGCAGTGGTTAAATGCCTGTACTGCAGGTAAAACTGTGCTCACGACCTGGGTTCAATCCCTGGTAGCAGGCTCAAGGTTCACTCAGCCTTCCATCCTTCCGAGGTCGGTAAAATGAGTACCCAGCTTGCTGGGGGGGCAATGTGTAGCCTGCACACTGTAATTAAAAAAAAATTGTAAACCGCCCAGAGACGACTTGTAGTGGTATGGGGCGGTATATAAGCAGAACACTTTGCTTTACTTTGCTTTCTAACTAGGAAGATGAAAGATCCATGGCATGTGGCCCTGAATATGAAATTATCTAAAATCCTAGCTTTCTTTCCCCCTCTCCTCTTTAAAAAAAATCAGGTTTCTAGTCCTTATGGTTTCTAGTCCTTATTCTGGGATGCATATTTATCCTGCCTTCCTAGGAGGAGCAGGAGGAGGGGCATCATTCCTTCCTATCCTTGCGGTTCTTTTTTTCTGACTGTCGGGCTGTCGGGTTTGAGGGCCTAGGAATGACGGTGTGTGATGTTTAGGAAACCCAAAGAACGTTTTTGGATGATTTTTTTCTTGTTTCAAATCTTGCTATTTTCTTATTGAAAGAAATATCCTATCTTGGCAGAGATGTCACAAAGAAAAAAATGTATTTATTATTGTTAAGGCTGCAAAAATTCTATGTTTATACGTTCAGAGAGCTCTGCTAGAAAATATTTTTTATCCCGCCAATAAACATTGCTAATTTCAGTGATTTGGGCCTGCCCGTTTCTTGGGCTTTGCAACCAAAGCTGCGTTCCTTGCGTGGGACATCAAACATCCGTTCCGTTTCCTGGTGGGAGCTGCCTGGTTTGCAAAAAAAATAAAAAATAAAAATGCAATTTGTGCATTGCTCCGCTCCATTGAAAGATCCCTGTCATGTGCAAAAGACCAAACTGTCCACGAGAATGCATGGGGGTGCATCTGTTGGCTTCCGTCTCGCTGGCAAACTCAGAGCAGAAATCAGTATTATAGATAGCTCTCATTGGAAGAGGAAATTCCTTGACTGCTGAGAAGTGTCTGAGTGCACAGCCCATGGTTTCCTCGCCAGTAAGCTTGCTTTTGTTTTGTGACGGGTCTTCAACACTAAAGCACCTAAAGAAGGAGATGGGGAGGAACACCCCCCCCCCAGAGTCTCTTGGTGGAAGTTCTCAAAATAACTGTAGAAATCCTAACCATTATCTGGAGCCTGGCTCCTGGTGGGTTTTACCATGTGCATAAGGGCCGCTTTAAACCTGGTTTCTGTGTTTTGCACGCTGTGTGTTGCATGTCCGGATGTGTGCTCCGTTGTGCAGCCAGGGTAACTGAGCAAATGGGTATAATGGGCAACGCAGTACAGTATAGGGGACGTCGAGCTTGTGAGTCTTGGGAATGTTTCGTCCTGCAGTAGGTTGGGCCAACAGCCCACATCATCCCCGCCCAGAATGGATGATGGGGAGGGATCGAGCAGCTTCTAGTCTGCTGGAGAAGCTGCGTTTTCCTTTCCCTGATGTAGGCTTTACCCATTTTTATCAGGGGTGTGTGATCTTGTGCCAAGCCCCCCCTGCCCCAAGGATTATACAATCCCACATTTGAGAATCCACTGCCCTAGCACTCAGCATGGCCCTGAGGGTGTTGTGCCCAGGACTCCCGTGTGACGAACCCGGCACCTTGCATGGAGAGCTCGGCTCAGCCGAGTGGGAACCGGCGGTTTCAGGCAACCTGAGTTGAGCCAGAGTCCGGTTGCTTGCCGAGTTGTCCATGACGGATCAGGAAAGAGATCTTGGGGTGTTGGTGGACAGCTCCATGAAGGTGTCTACCCAACGTGTGGCAGCGGTGAAGAAGGCCAATTCCATGCTAGGGATTATCAAAAAGGGGATTGAAAATAAAACAGCCAACATTGCAATGCCATTATACAAAACGATAGTAAGGCCACACCTGGAGTACTGTGTACAATTCTGGTCACCGCATCTCAAGAAAGACATAGTGGAACTGGAAAAGGTGCAGAAGAGAGCGACTAAAATGATTCCTGGGCTGGGGCACCTCCCTTATGAGGAAAGGCTAAAACATCTGGGGCTCTTTAGTCTGGAAAAAAGGCGCCTGAGGGGGGATATGATTGAGACGTACAAAATAATGCAGGGCATGAGTAAAGCGGATAGAGGTAAGCTCTTCTCCCTCTCACAAAACACCAGAACTAGGGGACATCCACTCAAATTGAAATATTTTCATAGAATCATAGAATTGGAAGAGACCTCAAGGGCTATCTAGTCCAACCCCCTGCCAACCCCCTGTCAAAAGAAAATATTTTTTCACCCAGCCCGTTGTTAGTCTGAGGAACTCACTGCCACAGGATGTGGTGATGGCATCTGGCCTGGATGCCTTCAAAAGGGGATTGGACAGATTCCTGGAGGAAAAGTCCATCCCAGGTTACAAACCATGATGGAGATGTGTCATCTCCAGGCTTAAAACTGGGATACTTCAAGAGCCAGAGGCAGGGGAGTGGTATCAGGAGACAGAGATTTAGTCTCGTGCGCTCCCAGAGGTATCTGGTGGGGCCACTGTGAGATCCAGGAAGCTGGACTAGATGGGCCTTTGGCCTGATCCAGCAGGGCTCTTCTTAGGTTCTTATGAGGTGCCACGGCCACTCCCGTGGCCTCCTAGCCACTGCACTGGGGTCCGCTTTGCTCCGAAAATCTGAGGCACTGAGCATCTCCCAGGGGGAGGAGCAGCTGTCCTGAGCTCCAGGCAGAAAATAACTTCCAGGGGAAAATCTTTGCGAAAAACAAGTGAGGTTCCAAAGTTTTGATAGCGACAAGGTTTGGGGTTTGATTCCTGGCTGGTCAACACAACATCGGAGCATCTTGGGAAAGAGGTGGCCCAGTTCGATCCCTGCAAAAAGATTCCAAGGAGAACCGGGAGGAGGGGGGGCAGGTCTAGACTTAGGGCTTGGCTCAAAAAGCCGGGTTTGGGGGGTCTGTTCTTCTGGTTTCAGGCCTACGACCGCTGAGAGCCGGCTGCTCTTGACTGGACAACGGTTGGGGCCGAATCGTCGCTCAGATGGACGCGCGTGCCTAAGGGACCCAGGGAAGTCACCATCACGCGGAGTGGAAGGATTTTTATTCATTCAGTGTGATTGCGTTTGTACATCACAGTTTTGGCGACACGCTCCTTCCCCCCGCCCCTCCGGAGAGGGCATCACTGTTCGCTTCCACGATCGAGGGGGGGAAGAAAGAAAACAAAAACAAAAAGTGCATAGAGATGCTTCACAGTCTTCGTCTAATGGGACCCCCACCCCCACCCCCACCCGCCCACCCTACGTAACACTTCCCGTAAGCGGAACTGAGGCAGAAGTGCTTGCGACGTGGTCAACTCCGAAAGCACCACGGCTGGCGTCAAGTCATGGGGAAAAACAAACAAATTCTTCATTTCGTCTACTATGTTACAGAAAGTGGAAACGAACAAACAAACAACAACCCCCACACACACAGAGAGAGAAATCATGAGACGGAAGGCCAAGGTGCTGGGGAGGCGCAGCGGCTGTGTGGACGATGGGTGGGAGAACTCCCTGGATGTCAGACGGAACCCGTGACCTTCAGGGAGGCTAAAAAGGCTGCCCGAATAGAACAGGACCAAAAGGATCTTTCAGACGTGGACAGGACAGGGTGGCAACATAGGTCCAGAGCAGGCACAACGGGGACAGGGGTTTGGAAACCAGGGCGCACCGGCCGGGCCGGGCAAGGGTGCAGCAGCCAGCAGGGGTTTGGCTTTGGAGTGCCAACTTTCAGAGGGGGCTGAAAATCCGGAATTTGGCTGGTGAGTGCAAGGGAGACGAGCAGCCGTGGTTTGAGGTCTGGAAGTTGAGTCATGGCTACTGGAATTCTTTTTGAGAGAGAGAGAAACGTTTCGCTGCTGCATCCAAACAGCTTCCTCAGTCTGAATACAGCTAGTGCGAGTCCTCCATCTTATAGTCAGCTTTGACCTCTTGTCACCCTGGTCTGAATTAGGCTCATAAGATGAACAATGGCCTGAATAGGCTCGTTGGGGGACAATAGTATCCGTAGCCTTAAGGTGAACAATGGCCTAAGGTGCTGAAACCTATCAAGAATGGGTCATTAGCTATGGCCTTGGTGGTGAAGGCCTTTTGATTTGTCTGGGTACTTTGGAAAGCACAGCCTGATAAGTAGCTGAGAGACTATGCCTGAGGCCACCACCTCTGTTGAGTTTTGATGCTCACATGAATGGCTTCCCTGACTCCTCTCTCAAACCACCTCTCTCAAACCACCTATATTGGGCCATTCTTCTGTTTAATGGCTGTTTAGTTTCTCCAATGTAGAGGTCTGAACACTCCTCACTGCATTGGACCGCATATACTATATTGCTCCTTTTATGGTTTGGTATCGGATCCTTTGGGTGGACAAGTCTCTGCCTTAGTGTGTTTGTGAGTTTGAGGTCCTGTGTCAGAATGGGGACTACAAATCCCAGCCTACCTCCCCAGCCCCAACAGGCAGTAGGAGCCAATGGGCTGGGGTGTTGTAGTCACTCTTCCAAGCTGTGTTCTAGAGGGATCCAATAATCCCACAAAACGACCCTCACCATTCCTGGTTCAGATAAACTCCCATGCAAAGACTGACCAGTGATGTTGCCGAGGGACGCTCCCCCCACCCTCACCTCCGATTCATGCCAATTTATGTCCCACTACCACGACTGGGAACTTTCACCCACATCCTTCTAGTTTAATTCCACCCTTGACTAGGAACGTTAATTTTTAAAAATATATATACATTCAGCTTTTCCGTCTCGCTGTAAGAGATGCTGCTTTTCATCCTCTCGGGAAGGGTTTCCAAATTCACGGCCCCAAAACAACTGCCCCAGAGATGATAGGTGCCCTGCAGTGGGTCAAGCAGCTTTGAAAGGAGCATCACTTGAAAGAGAGGGGGCTGCTTCTCAGGTCCAAATGCTTCCTCTGGGAGCTGCAAGGCACCCCCAGAAAAGCAGCTCCTGGGGGGCCAGGTGGGGTGGGGGGCTACAGTGCACACGGGTGGTGAAGGGGACCTTCCCGCAGATGCTTGCACACACACACACACACACACACACACACACGAGTGCACGGGCACACACTGGGGAAGAGACAGACATGTGCGCCAGCCGGTTGAGGGGACACACCCAGGCCATGCATGAACGTGGGCGGACCGAGAGGTATCTCACAGGTGGGACCGACCCACGGGGGGGAACGGCGACACGGGGGGGGCAGGGGGGCGCTCACATGAAGCCAAGGCACCGCTTTGGAGCAGAAGAGGCGGAAGGGGGTGTGTCTGTCCAGGACAAGGCCATGAGTGTCTCTTGGGCGAGAGAAAGAGAAGGGAACATTGGGGGGGGGGGGCTTCTCTCTCCCCCAGCAATTGCAGCTTGGAAGCCATGGCAGGCCGATGACAGAAGCTCAGGTGCTTGGTGAAGCGTGCATGGGCCGGGAGGTCGGGGCGCCAACGCCTGGCAGGAGGTGCCCCGGGGGGGAGGCACGCTGCCAATCCACAAGGAGTATTTACAGGAGATGGGGTGCCGCTTCCTCTTCCCCCCCCCACCCGCCCGCCAGCATCACTGTTTCCACAAGGAAACAATCCGGGAGAACCAGCTCCCGGGAAAGACGGGTCAGAGTCCGGCTCCGGCAGGGGAACCAGGAGGCAGATGGTGGGGATGCTCGGGGAGGGGTGGGTGCCCCTGTTTGCAGACACATCCCCCACCCCCTGGCAGGGCTCATTCGGACACTTCCGGGTGGACGGGCAGCCCACCGTCAGCCGGCCGGTGGGTCTCCCAGAAGGTGCGCTCCAGCTGCTCCAGCTGTGGGCTCAGAGGGAGCTGCATGGCCAGGTGCATGCGGAGGGCCTCCAGCCACTGCTCCAACCGACTGAAGGAAGGCCTGGAGGGAATGAGCAGGAGAGAGAGAGAGATTCAGGGTTCCAGCGCAAGAAACCTCCTGGCAGGCCCGTCTAGCTTCCCTCCCTGCCTCCAGCAGTCGGAGCACCAAGGCCGGGAGTAAGGACACCTCCCTCGGGTGGCCACTGGCCTTATAAAGGTAGGCTGCCCCTGCTCATGGAGGCTCGTTTGCTGCACGCGCCCAGGATCTGGTACTCAGGGGCACAATGTCTCCTGAGCAGAAATGGGGTCTCCTCACTCACCGTTTCTCACAGTCCATGTCGCAGCAGCGGACGGCGATGGGGAAGAAGCTGGCCGGAGAGCTGGGCGGGCAGTAGCGGTCCAGGAAGCCCCGCACGTTGAGGCCGAAGTCCAGGGTGCGAGGCAGGTAGTCGGGGTCCGCACTCACCCTCCCGATGATCTGCGCCGAGCAGGGACGGAAAGAATGCAAGCTAAATGGGTGGCTCTCCGCACTTTTTTGTCATTTGCAAATCCTGGCAGAGGATTTTCAAAGCCCCGAGTGATTCCCAGCTGAGATCGAGGGAAAATGCCCTTTCCCCTCCCTTAAATCCTTCAGGATTGATATATATGTGTGTGTGTGTGTTGTGTCGTTACAGTTACAGTCCTGACGGACTCTCCATTTTGCAAATGACTCCTGGTGTCATGTCAAAAGTGGGACAAAAAAAAATAAGATGGAGAAACCCTTTATCTTTTGCAGGGAGAGAGGAGAATTCTCTGCTCACCTCTCGCAGGGGGTGATTGATCGGTTGGACGGCTGCAAGCACCCTGTGCCTGATCACACCGGGAAGGGTCGATTTAACAGGAGTGGCCTCACTTCAAGTGGCCCTTCTGCCTGCCGGGGAATCACTCTGGCCCAGCCCCCCCCCAAAGGGAAAAACCCTACAGCAGGACTGGAAAAAGTCCCGCCCAGGCAGGGATTTGGGTTGGTCTGACACGGGTTTCCCCGTGCGTCGTGTGGATTGCTGGGAATCACGCTTCCGCGGACCCGCTCCACATGTGGTCCAAAATGATCATCCTGTGGGATCGCATACCCTCAGTCTCGGTGCCTCTGCTTTTTTGGGGGTGGGGTGGGGTGCGGGCTCTTCTCTCCCTCCCTCCCTCCCTCCTTTCTCTATCTGGGATGAGAGACCTTGGCCCAACCCCCTACCCCCACCCCGGAATTTCTCCTAAAGAAATTTGCCTGACAAGCTCATGTAGCATCTCAGATGCCGGCCTCGATCAGCCTGGCCCTTCTTCCCGGCCCCATCATCCTCCCCCAGAAACATGCCTCGCAAAGGATGATGCCAAAGGAGAAAACGTCCACTTTCTCATCGTAGCTCCTGCCTAAGAGAGAGAGAGAGAGAGAGAGAGAGAGAGAGAGAGAGAGAGAGAGAGACCGGGGTGGTCGGTGGTGGGTTGAAGGGGAAGGAAGTTAGGGGTAGTGATGCTGTGGGTTATTATTATTATTTTCACGATCACCACCCTTATTGCCATCATCACCTGGATATGGGAGCCGCCCACCCCATCGGTCCGTATCCTGCATGCTGGCCACCCTGAAGGAGTCCCCTCCCCACTCCACTCACCGTTGATCATCTCGGGGGCCATCCAGTAAGGGTTCCCCACCACCGTGTAACGCTTCCGGCGGTCCGGTTTCTTCAGGCTTGCGAGCTGGTTTTTCTCATCCACCATCAGCCGCGCCAGGCCAAAATCGGCCACCACCACGCTTTTGTTCTGTGCAGAAAGGAGACGCGGCGATTACCGTTGGGACCCCACGCCCATATTCCGTGCATCCGACGGAATAAACGCCACCGACGGAGGCGAGGTTGGTGATGAGGTTAATTTGGAGAAATGTTCGTTCAACACTTCCAGTTGATGCCAGATTGCAAACCCCACCCCCACAGAGTGAAATCTGTGCAGGCAATGACACATGCTTTTCAAAATATTTGGATAATATTTTTCTTCCCAGACTAGAATCAAAACATGTTTGTGTACATCTTTCGAAGGCACTTTCTCCAGTCTCCAAATGCAGGCCTTGGGGTTTTCTGCACATTTCGCCTCTAACTAAACAACCACCAGCCTTGCAGACATCTGGAGTCCTAAATCAGCCTGTTTGGGGCTGGGGGGTGGTGGTGAAATGAATATTTCTCTAGGGCAGTGGTGGCAAACCTTTGGCACTCCAGGTGTTTTGGACCCCAACTCCCACAGTCCTTTGTCATTGGAAATCTAGGCTCGGAATTCTGGGAGTTGGGGTCCAAAACATATGGAGTGCCGAAGGTTCGCCACCCCTGCTCTAGGGCAATGCATCCCACCCAACAGGTGGGCACTGCCAGGCTGAGCAGGTCAGGGGACTGCAGGCCAAATGAGGCTGAGGTGGGCAACTGCGTTCTCGCTCGAATTTCTGCAAAAAAATTCAAAGCCCAGCCACTTAGGAAGGAACTGGTGCCCCTTCCGACCTGAAATGACCTTTCCGTCCTCCGCGTGGAAAGAGTGGAGGTTAAAGCGCGGATGGCCAAGGAAACGTAAGGTCTCTCGAGCAGAGGTGGGAAGGAAGGCTTTGGGTGCAAGTCCTTTTCAGAATCTGCCGGGGCAGAGTCTCAGGTGCTGGATTTGCAGGATCTGGGTTCAAGTTTCCACTGAGCCACGGAACTCCCTAGCCCAGTGATGGCGAACCTTTGGCACTCCAGATGTTTTGGACCACAACTCCCACAGTCCGTTGTCATTGGCAATATAGGCTTGGAATTCTGGGAACTGTAGTCCAAAACACCTGCCGTGCCGAAGGTTCGCCACCACTGCCCTAGCCTAACGTCCCCCACTAGGCTGTTCTGAAGAAGAACGCTGGAAATAAACTTTGGACTTCCCTTGCAAAGACAGTGTGGTATATAAATATATAAATAAATAATAAATGTATTTAGTTATTTAGTGATTGGTTATTTAAAACATTTCCACACACACCCTGCCTCTGCCTTTCCCCTTAAAAGGACCCAAGGCGGCTTATGGCATTAAAAATAGGGCGTTTGAAAGCTAGAAACAGTCAACATCAAAATATTGAAAAAGGATTAAACCAGTGTGTTGTTAGTCTGTGGAACTCCCTGCCCCAGGATGGGGTGATGTCATCTGGCCTGGATGCCTTCCAAAGGGGATTGGACAGATTCCTGGAGGAAAAGTCCATCCCATGTTACAAACCATGATAGAGATGTGTCATCTCCAGGCTTAAAACCGGGGTCCTTCAAAGGCCAGATGCAGGGGAGTGCTATCAGAAGTCAGATATCTAGCCTCGTGCGCTCCCAGAAGCATCTGGTGGGGCCACTGTGAGATACAGAAAGCTGGACTAGATGGGCCTTTGGCCTGATCCAGCAGGGCCCTTCTTAGGTTCTTAATTATTGTATTACAATGGCAAATAAGTTCTGCATTGAAACCCATTTAAAACCAGCAGAGAAAAGATGGCCTTGCGTCTCCCTTTAGCCCACCTGAGCAGGCAGGAGATGCAGACACACCCAAAGGTGCCCCCTAAATCCATCCCCGCCTACCTCGCGCACCAGGCAGTTGTGGGTGTTGAGATCCCGGTGGATGATGTTCATGGAATGCAGGTAAGCCTGAAAAGAGCCGAGACAAAGAGGCAAAGGCGGTTAGAGGGTTATTCCCCCCCCCGCCGCGCGTGCTTGCTTCGAAAAAAGACAAGCCCCGGGGCTTCTCTTATCAGGGTTTCCGTTTCCACTTGTCCTGGCCACAGGACTGGCGCCCATTTCACGGGCAGCTGGAGGGCGGCTTTTGTAAAGGAGCCCAGCCACGCGTGGGGCCTCCCTCCCAGAGTGTTAGGAGTTGCTTTTAAAAAAGACAACAACTCTCCGTCCTGGGGTGGGGGGACGGCTGGGGCAGTCCTGGGTGCTCAAGGGCCCGGAGGCAAAATGTTAGTGGCCTGCAGCACCGATCTCTCCATCCCGGCGGGTGGGCGGTAGATCGGGGACCTCTTCCCAGCCCACTCACCATGCCAGCAGCTATGTCCTTGGCGAAGCTGACCCTCTGAGCCCAGGGATACTGGCTGTCCTGTGGGGGGGAGCAGAGATGCCGTTGAGGAGCGCGAGCCCCGGGGGAGCCCGCCCACCACCCCCAGAAGATGCGGGGGCCTCGTGGCAGAGCGGCACTCTCCCCGTGATTTGGTTGGCAAGGAGGGCGTCCTCAGAAGCGATGCTGCAAAAGGGCCTCGGGTGCCCCCACCCCGTATCTGCCAGTGTGTGTTGACATCCCCCCACATCAGAAGGGTTCTTTCCCAGCCCTCCCCTTCCCATCTGGCATGCCCCCCACGGGGGCCCCCTCACCATGTTCTTGATGATCCCACGAAGCGTGCCCCCCTTGATGTACTCGGTGATGAAATTAAGCCGCTTGTCTTTGTAAAGGACCCCGATGAACTTCAGCACGTTGGGGTGCTCCAGGCACCGCATCACTTTCACCTGTGGGGTTGGGGTGGGGGCAGAGCGTAAAGGATGGCACTGGCCCAGGGGGTTGGCTCCGGGGGGGGGCAGGAAATCCCATCCCTCCAGAGCCGGGACGGGACTGAGCAGGAAGGGGGCCTCCCTGGGCTGTTTTTCCCCAGGAGAAAGGTTGGACATTTAGCCCAACCTGCGCAACTTGGTGTTGCAACATTATCCCTCAAGGCACGCAAGTGTTTCCTCGCTACATTCCCGAGACAGGTCAGCAAAGCCCTGCTCTCTCTCTGTCTCTGTCTCTCTCTCTCTCTCAGTGGAAAAGCAAACAGCGGGCTCCTTTGCCAGGCAGAGGCGGTGGCAGTCTCGTGTTGGGACGAATGAAGTAGGACGTGTCCCCCCCCCTTCAGCTCCGCCACCGACCCTCTGTCAAGTCGGGCTTCTCTCTAACAACTTGTTATTTATTTATTTATTTATTTATTTATTTATTTATTTATTTATTTATGCATTTAGATACCGCTCCCATTTCCCAAAGGGAACTCTGGGCGGTTCACACAAGAAGATAAAAACAGGACATCAATTTAAAAATGTAAACGTTGCTAGGTAAGAGGCGTAAAAACTAAGGAATGAAAAATAATTTAAAAAAAAAACACCTTAATGCAACCCTAGCAATTGCCGAAGGCATCCCTGAATAGCCAGGTCTTAACTGCTCTTGTAAAGGACGCCAACGAAGGAGCTTGGCGTATCTCGCTCGGCAATGAGTTCCAAAGTGCTGGGCCGGCCACTGAGAAGGCCCGTTTGCGAGTGGCCACCCTACGGGCCTCCTTAGGGGTGGCAACCCGGAGCGAGAGAGCCATAGAGGATCGGGGGGGGGAGGTCGGGCCAGCTCTGATGGGAGCTGTAATGCCTGGCTTGGCCAAGAGAGTGAAACCGAAAAGCAGCAAAAAGGGGGTAGTGGCGGTGGTGGTGGGGTGGCAGTGACAGTAGGGGACTGGCAAGGGTGGTGGGGGGGGAAGAGGTTGGGTGGAGGAAGGTCCAGGCAGGCGGACGCACCTCCTTCAGGAACGTCCTTTGGGTCTCCTCGTCGAAACGGATCAGCTCCTTCATCACCATGACCTCTCCCGTTTCCCGGTGCGTCACCTGTCCCCAAAGAGCAGAGGGTGTCGAGAGTTTGGGGAAGGCGGCGGGGGGGAGGCTCCCCAGGGGCACTCAGGAGGGAGATTCCCCCAAAAATACCCCAAAGCCTGGCTCTGGGCAGGGAGGGGGAGAGAGGGGCAAGGACTACAAAGCTCAGGTACCTTGATGGCCTGCCCGAAGCAGCCTTTGCCCAGCACCTCTCCGTGGATCAGGTCCGAGGGGCGGAAGATGCGGTGAGGCCGCGAGACCACCCGGAGCGACTCGGAGCGGCCGAGGTCCCTCCGCTGGGAGGCCGGGGAGCCCAGGGCGCTGGAGCAGGGGGACTTGTCGATGCTGCAGCTTCGCCTGTGGGGGCAGGGAAGGAAGCAAGGACGATGGGCCTCCCAGTCAGCCGGGACAGCTTCTCTTCACGGCTTCTGTTCGGATGCCTGGTTTAGGCAGCCTCCCGCCAGCCTAGACACTGGGGAGCCTGGGTCTCGTAGTCCCCAAAGGACAACCTTTCCCCTGTCTGCTGGAGACGGCATTTAACCCCAGAACCCATCACCCACGTGTGTTTTATTATGAACTGTGACATCCCCTGCGCTCTTATGAGGAAGAGTGGGATAATAATAATAATAATAATAATAATAATAATAAGAAGAAGAAGAAGAAGAAGAAGAAGAAGAAGAAGAAGAAGAAGAAGAAGAAGAGAAACTCATTTCCAAAGTGTACTACCAGAACTGCTCACTAGAGGGCACCAGAGACCATGCTCCTTCTATATAAGGTTTGCTAAATAATAATAATAATAATAATAATAATAATAATAATAATAATAATAATAATAATAATAATAATAATAATAACAACAACAACAACAACAACAACAACAACAACTCATTTCAAGTGTAAGAACTGCCCAAGAAGAAGAACCATGAATAAAGAAATAAATAAATAAATAAATAAATAAATAAATAAATAAATAATAATAGTAATAATAGTAATAATAATAATAATAACTCATTTCCAAAGTGTACTACCAGAACTGCTCACTAGAGGGCACCAGAGACCATGCTCCTTCTATATAAGGTTTGCTAAATAAATAAATAAATAAATAAATAAATTATTTAATTATTAATTAATAATTATTATTTCCATTATTATTAGAACTGCCCACTAGAGGGCACCAGATTATATAATAAATAATAATAATAATAATAATAATAATAATAATAATAATAATAAAATAATAACAACAACAACAACAACAACAACAACAACAACAACTCATTTCCAAAGTGTACTACCAGAACTGCCCACTAGAGGGAACCGGAGACCATGCTCCTTCTATATAAAGCTTGCTAAATAAATAAATAAATAAATAAATAAATAAATAAATAAATAAATAAATAAATAATAATAATAATAATAATAATAATAATAATAATAATAATAATAATAATAATAATAATAACTCCACCCCACAGCCCCACCCCCCCCCCCCAGCCCCTCCCCGGATCCTTACATGACTGAGCGCTGGCGGATGGCAGCGGGCTCTGGGCAGGGGGTGCGGCTGGGCGAGTGGAGGGGGCTGTGGAGCTCCGAGAGGGGGCTGCCCTCCAGGGCTTCGTGGGGGTCGTGCTCAATGGTCAGCTGCAGCAGTCGGCTCGTCTCCTGGATGAGGAGGTCAATCTGGGGGGAGAAGAGGACAGGGTGGGTTTGGGGGGGGCAGCAGAGGCACCAGCAGCCACACCTGGGTAACTCCAGTGGTGGAGGTCATGGAAGGGTGAGGGAAGCCCGGCACCCCAGAGTGGTTGGAGATGGGAGGAGAGGCAGATCGGAGGCAGAGGGCATTTCAAGGACCCTCTAGATCAGCAGTTCTCAACCACTTTCCGTGCTAGAAGGGATTTCTGGGCGTTGCAGTCCAGGAATGTCTGGTGACCCACAGGTTGAGAACCACTGCTCTAGGGATGCTCTCCTGGGAAACAGAATAGCAATGGAATCAGCACTAAACTGAGCAGTTTAACGGCAGCCTGATCTTGAATCACAACCGAGCTAGCAGGGTGGAGGGATGGTCTACTGTAGGAGGAGGAGGGACAGGGAGGCCTCCTGGAGCTCCTCTCTCTATAGTAACAACATTCTATTAAATAAGACTTCCATATCTATGGGACTAATATCCTCAGTTTCACTTATACATGGTCTGAAAATATTAAAAAGATTAGAAGGAAAAAAACACCCTAGAAATACATATTTCCACAATGTATTTACCAGAACTGAGCACTAGAGGGCACCAAAGACCATGCAATGTATAAGCTTCACTGTAGGAATACAGTGGTACCTTGTATAAAGGAATTAATTCATTCCAAATGAAATTATGTTATACAAATTTTCCTTTATACAAATTTCCCATAGGAATGCATTGAAAATGGAGTAATCCCATTTTTATGTTGTATGGATTTGGCCCATAGGCAATTCTGTTAAGCAAATTTCCCCTATCTCCAGAATATTTTATGTTGCACAAATTTTATGTTATACAAACTGTTTGTTATACAAGGGTCCACTGTATGCATTTCCACAATGTATATGGCTCCTTCCAGTGACCTGGTAATACATTGTGAAAATATCTTTCTCCCCCACCCCCTGCCCGCCCGGATCTTTTTCTTTCAGCATCCTATGTGTAGCGTTCACTATTATCCGCTGTTTCCAGCATCCATGGAGTGGATGGGTCGACTCTGGGTCCTACTCGGTACTAGTAATTGCACAGCTCAGTCCCATATTGTGACCTGTTAAGACAACCAACTACCAAGAGAGGAAGGAAGCACAGTTTACTCAAACCACCACCTGGCAGGCTAGGCTTCCAGGAGATGCATGGGTCCAGCCTTCCCACTCCGCAGCCAAGGAGGATCGGGGGTGGGGGGTGGGGCAGAGTCCTGGCGAAGGACCAATGTTACACGGACCGGTTAAGGGCCCCTCCAGTCACTGGGGTTTTAAAAGAAAGACTCGAAATCAAGAGAGGCGAGGAAAGCACCGGGAAGGAGAGATGGAGCATGGTTACCTCGTCGAGGGGCACGTGGCGGATGGGTGTCCCGTTGATCTCCAGGATCCGGTCCCCCACGTGGATGGAATTCTTCATATCGGGGCTGATGCAGTTGGGATCCAGCCTGTAGGTGGGAAGGAAATGTCTTTGGATCCAAGCCCTCCCGCCCTCCTGGAGCTGAGAGGAGAAACAGTGTGCTGTCGTCGTCGTCACCCCCCCCCCGTGTACAGGCACTGGCCACACCCCACACCCCCACCGGCCAGGAGAAAACAAAAACAAAAAACCACGGACTGCTTGATCGGCACTCACTCTCGGACGCGGATGGTGTGCGGGTGCTCGGAGTGGCCGTGCTGGTCGATGGAGATGCTCAGCCCTCGCTTGCCGTCCGAGCAGGCCGGGATGGACACGAGGGTGACCGTGTGGGGGATCTGGCTGCCGGGGGACTCCGGGAGCGACGGGTCCAACACCGGCGTCACCACCATCTGGTAGTAGCAACGCCCGCTGTGGGGGTGGGGGAGCAGGAAAAGGAGCTGAGCGGCGCCGGTCCCCCAAGTGCACGCTCGTGGGGAGACGCACAAGCTCCCCACCCCACCCCTAGGATCTGGGGCACCCCCCCTGGGGAAAGTGAGCCAGGGTTTGGAAAAGCCACGTGGGAGGCTCCGTAGCGCCCTGCCCCAGCCCTCTTCCATACACTGGGTGGCCCCGCTGCCCTCGGCCGCCGCGTCTGCCGAAGGTGAGGGCCGGCCCTGCGTCCCAGTCCAGGCCTCAAGGGCCTCCCCGGACAAGCTCACCCCAGGCTCCCCACTCACCAGTAAAGCTTGGACCGTTCCACCAAGGCGTAGGTATCGCCATCGCCAATGAACACGCGGCAGTTCAAGCAGCTGAAGCATTCTGGGTGGTACTTCTGCTCCCCAGCCACCTAGGCAGGGCAGGCAGAGAGGGGCATGGGTGAGCCCTTACGCCCCTCTCGGAAGGGAGGGGCACACATTTGGCTCAAGGATTTCCTCCGATTACAACATCTTCCCTGTAGGCACCAAATTCTTTCAAGCTGCCTGAGTGATGTACTTGCAAAGGAAGACCGAAGGACCAAGCAGAAAGTGAAAACAGATGGAGAGGGAGGCACGCTGACAAACAGAGCCTTTTTCTGTCTCTAAAGAGCACTGCTTCTGCTAACGTGCTCACCATGTCCCCTTGCTTGACCCTTAGGTTAACCCCTTCTCCTTCTCCTTTGGGGTTTCCCAGAGCTGTCCCGAGAGACTCACAGAACATTTATTCTGAAGCCAATTTGAGAGGGAGGGAGGGACGGAGGCCAGATCTTCCCGCCTGGAGCAGCCAGTTCGGTCCCGGGCCAGCCTCTCTGCCTCAGCCTGACCTACTTCACAGGGTTGGCGTGAGGATGGGGCGATGAAGGGGAGGAGGCTGAAAGCCTTGAGCTTCCCAGACAAAAGTGGTGGTGGTGGTGGTGGTGGGGGGTAAAGTAAAGAAAGAAATACTTTCCTGGTTCACATCTAAGGTCACCTTGGGGGCTCTGTGCTCTGCCTCCTCCTCTTCCATCTTCCTCTTCCATCCAACCCAGAAGCTCCTAAGTAGAACTGTAACCACTGTACCCCACAGCCGCAAGTCCCTTCTCCGGCTGCCCACCCTCTGGGGCCGCCTGCCTGTCATGGCCTCATCCCTGGCCGGTGGTTTCCCCGGGCCGCCCTCGTGACTCAAACTGAAGGCAGGTGGTTCCCCATTTGGTGGTGGTGGAGGGGGTGGTGATTTCTCAGTTTTCTTCACACACACACACACACACACACACACACACACACACACACACACACAAGCGGAACACCACTTTCCCCACAGACATGGGATCTGAGGTGCTCCTCACGACCCCAAAGCAAACGCACCCACCTCAAAGGCCCTGGGGAGCAGCTGCCCATTCCTGCCGGGGACCCCGCACCCCCCCACCCCACCCCGAGAGCAGGCCATGCATCTTTTTTGTGAGCTTGCAGAGAGCGGCGTAGTAGCTGTGGCTGCTTCCTTCTCGTTTTCTGGCCCAGCGGCCCCTTCCCTTTTGGCTCTTGGCCGTTAATGGGCCAATTAAGATCTCCGTTTTCGACCTCCCCGGCGGCCTACGTAAGCATCGACCAGAGGTTCCTTTTACGTCTCCTAAAACAGGATCTCCTCCTCACCTCCTGCCGGCAATTGAGGCCACCTGAGAGCTCCCAGATAAATCTCCTTTTTACACTTTACACGTCCAGTTCTGCTTTCCTCCGTTCCTTATTCTAACCACGACCCTGCGAGGGAGGCCGGATGGAGAGAGGGGGATGGGCCCACAACGGGAAGGCCAAACACAATTCGAATCAGTGTCTTTTGGGCACGTTTAAAGCAGCAGGTTAGATTTTAAAAAGATCAACCAGGGCCCGAAGAAAAATAAAAACAGGACCAATCCCATATCCTCCACTTCTGATTCACAGGGGAAAGGTTATCAGCTACCCTAACGGCACAGGCCAAACCTGGCCGAAGAAAGCCTTGTCCCCTTTGGTTAATGCCAGCACCACCACCCCCGTGATGGTGCTGGATCGGGGCCTGAAGAACCACCCTGCAAAGTGGTATATGGGTTTGGGGGCTGGGAGAGTGACAGAAACTAGCCACAGCGGTTATGGCTTGTTCGAAAGATAGTACATCATAAACCAAGCCCCTTGGGGGATGGGGTGACCAGATTGGCATCTCCAGAGAACATCATCTGAGAGAGGTAGCATCCTTCTTTCCTGTGCCTCCCATGGGCGGGCCCCGAATCTGAGATGCCAGAGAAGAGTTCCCAAAGCAGCGTTAGGGAGAGCTCCCTAATGGTGAGAGCTATTTGAGGCAGTAACAACAAAATGCCAAGGAAGGAAGCGGGTGCCTCTTTGGGCGCTTTTACATGACCCCTAAAATCAGAGGCAAAGGGCTCCCAGATGCGGAGCTTAAAATTGTTTTCCTAACAGCTCCAGACTATAAAAAAAATTAAGTACGACAACGCCCACCTAAGCGTGTCCCAGTGCATTTTCCAAGTACCTGGTCTCCGAAGGTGAAAAATTTCTGATGCGGATTGCAAAGCTGTGAGTGCCGGGCTCTCCTCCCTTCTGTTTCTGTTTTGTTTGTTTTTTTGCCTCCTGCCCCTTTAAGAGACTGGAATGCTTCCTGGGGCAGCTCCTGACCGCAGAGCGGAGGTGAGCCTGCATTCTTTTCTCCCTCCCCTCACGCAAACAGGAGCAAGGGAGTGTGGAGGGGTGGGAACACAGCAAGAGGGACAAACCCCCAAGAACTCTGGTCCGAATTTAAGTTGCCAACAGATCTTAGGGGTCGTGTAAAAGTGCGCTTTGTTGGAGGTCTTAGGAACAGAACTTGGACGTCTGCCTATCCAGTGCTGGTGGAGAAGCACGTCTCAACATGGGGTCAGGCTAGATGACCCCAAGGGTGACTACCAACCACACCATCTTCTGGTTCTAACAGAATCTTCCTTGAGCAGGAGGGGACTCCGTCTAACATGGTTAGGAAACAGGGTTTGGATGCTTGATATGAAACAAGGAGGGAATGTGTTGAAACAGGGGGGATATGATTGAAACATATACAAAATAATGCAAGGCATGAGTAAAGGGGATAGAGGAACACTCTTCTCCCTCTCCCAAAATACCAGAACTAGGGGACATACACTCAAATTGAGGGCTGGGAAAGTAAGAACAGACAAAAAAATATTTTTTTCACCCAGCGTGTTGTTAGTCTGTGGACCTCCCTGCCACAGGATGTGGTGATGGCATCTGGCCTGGATGCCTTCCAAAGGGGATTGGACAGATTCCCAGAGGAAAAATCCATTGCAGGTTACAAACCATGATGGAGAGGTGTCATCTCCAGGCTTAAAACCAGCATACTTCAAGGGTCAGATGCAGGGGGAGTGGTATCAGGAGACAGATATCTAGTCTCGTGTGCTCCCAGAGACATCTGGTGGGGCCACTGTGAGATCCAGGAAGCTGGACTAGACTGGCCTTTGGCCTGATCCAGCAGGGCTGTTCTTAGGTTCTTATAGTCACCACTTGGCCGACACGGTGAGCTCATGCGAGTGAGCCAAGCCACGCAGCCGGCCTCCCCACTGACCCACAAGACCCAAAAAGCTCTCTCTCCTCCTGGGTGGCTCTCCTTACCATGACCAGGCCCTTATTGATCTGCTCCGAACACCCGTGGCACAGCTCCCCGAAGTGGGTCCAGAAGTCCTTCTTACAGTAGAGGCGCCCGTCCTTCTCATAGTACTGGTGGGAGAGCAACACCCCGCACTCACAGCACCTGGGAGGCAAGGAGAGAGCAGTGTCTTTGGGGCCCGTCAGACCTCACGCCCTTCGCCACCGTGGGGTTTCCAAACCGAGGGCATGCCAACGGGAGCGACCGAGGGCCACATTTGGTGAGACCGGCTTCTTCACTCCTCGTGGATTTTAAGTTTCGGCATTCAAAACACCACCCAGTTCAGGAACAGCGATGCATTTTTGGAAACAGAACCTCTAGAAGCCACCGGCAACAACCAGAGGGGACATGCTTTAAAAGGTGTGACATTAGTGCATAAAATTAAAAAAGCAAACTGCCACCATGATATACGGGACATACTGCAATGACCATTATCCACGACCCTGGGGGTCCACGGGCAGAATCCGGGAAACGAGAGGCCGTTTGTGACTTTATCGGGCCAAGGCCATCACTAACTCCTCTTGGGAGTTTGTGGGGACCTAACGGGGCTCGGCCCAGAGCCAGCCTGAGTTTCTCGTGAGCAGAAGTGACATGACAGGTTCACTTCCCCTCCAGGAAGCCACCACCGGCCTTCCCGGGGCCACTGGATGTTGTGTCACAGCCATGGGTGTTTGTGTGGACACCAGACAGACCCCCCCCACCACCCACACACACACTTCTTTCACTTCTTGGAAGTTGCAACATGTGGGAAAGGCCACGTTTTGGCAAGCACCTCGGGAAGCCGTGGGCTGGATCCGTCCACATTTCCAAACCAAGGGTGTTTTTTTTTTTTTAATGCTGAGCAGAAAATCTTTAGGAAACACAAGCAACCTCAAAGCACTCCGGATCTCATTGGGAGAGAACCCCCTCTTCAGGGCCAAACCTGGCCCATCCAGTTTGAGGTTCCCCTGACTGCTCTTGCTAAAACCACCAAGGATGGCAGGTGGGGGACGGGGGGTTGTTCAGGCTTTCCTCTGCTGGGAACTGGGTTTATCCACACACAGCCATTGCCCCCCCCCCGCCTTCTGCCTTCGACCTTATTTCTGTGGCTCTATTACAGGAGCTGTTGCTCCTCCACCCCACCCCACCCCTTAAATTTTGTTTCATCACTGACAGCCAGCTCCCAGATATATTAACAGCCAGTGATTGGAAACACCCACACGGTGCAAAATGCACTCTGCACTTGGTCAGAGGCCTTATTGATGAGCGAGCATTGTCCCCGCACCCCCGCCAGCAGGGGGCTTTGGCAGCGGGGGCTCCCAGCCTCACTGCCCAGGATCTCTCCGCCTCGTCCCGGGCGGAATCAAACCCTCAAGGACGCCCTGTTTCAACCTCGCCAGAGCTGACCCTCGGCAGCCCAATCTGCCCGAGACCATGCCCCTCTGTTGCCCGTTTTGAGCGGCACCACCCTGTCAGTGTCATGGGAAACCGCCTCCTCCCAGTGGCGCCGAGGTCCCTGGAGTCGACCGACACCCCCACTCCGACCCAACCCCCAGGTCCCTTCCGGAGCGGATTCATCGCTTACCTTTTCAACCTGCAAGCGCATCAATGCCGTTCTGATGAATCGGCATCGGATCAAAATAGTAAATCCGGTGCCTTTCCAAGCCTGCCGCTTGCTATTATATTCGCTCCCCCCCCATGTAAATCTTTGAGGCCCCAGTTCACCCGAACCGTGATAGATGCTGAAGAGGGGACAGGGGAAGTGATGTGACATGCATGGCAAAGATATGATTGAGACGTACAAAATAATGCAGGGCATGAGTCAAGTGGATAGAGGGAAGCTCTTCTCCCTCTCCCAAAATACCAGAACTAGGGGACCTCCACTCAAATTGAGGGCTGGGAGAGTAAGAACAGACAAAAGAAAATGTTTTTTTCACCCAGCGCGTTGTTAGTCTGTGGAACTCCCTGCCACAGGAGGTGGTGATGGCATCTGGCCTGGATGCCTTCAAAAGGGGATTGGACAGATTCCTGGAGGAAAAGTCCATCCCAGGTGACAAACCATGATGGAGATGTGTCATCTCTAGGCTTAAAAAAACCAGGGTACTTCAAGGGCCAGATGCAGGGGAGTGGTATCAGGAGACAGATATCTAGTCTCGCGTGCTCCCAAACGCATCTGGTGGGGCCACTGTGAGATACAGGAAGCTGGACTAGATGGGCCATTGGCCTGGATCCAGCAGGGCTCTTCTTATGTTCTTATGTAAACCTTCCTAGATATCCACCCCCTCCACCCGACACACCCCAGGCCAAGACCTGAAGAAAAGGTTTTGCTGCTAGCTCTTACTTGTCCAGAGATGTGGCGGACGGAGCAAGAGACATCCCCCAAATGACGTGGTCCTGCCAGGGTCCTCCCCAGATCTTGGGCAAAAGCTCTCTCTCTCTCTCTCTCTCTCTCTCTCTCTCTCTCTCTCTCTCTCTCTCTCTCTCTCTCTCTCTCTCTCTCTCTCCCCCTTATTTTGGTCTCCTGGACCTTTTCCACCAAGGTCTCCTTCGCGAGCTGTGCTGGGCCATGGAGAGCCCAAAGAAGGACACGATGGGGGGATCGTGTTTCTCTCGGTGGTGGTCTTTTCTAGACAAAGGGGCCACCAGCGGAGGCTGGTTTGCTCTGGATTCTCTCTGCCGCCTCCCTCCCTTTTGTGCTGGAGGCCAGGTGTCAAGTGACAGGTTCCAGGCAGCCAACCCCACCCCCACCCCCGTCCACCCCCACCCCCACCCACCATGCTTCCTGCTTCTCTTGGGCCATGCCTGCAAATCCTAGAAATTGGGATTGGGGGACCCACCTTCTTTGGAAAGGGGCCAGCTTTCAGGCATACAATAGAACAGTGTTGGTGAACCTATGGCACAGGTGCCAAAGGTGGCACTCGGAGCCCTTTCTATGGGCACCCGACATCACCCCTTCATTGCCACCTGCATACAGGTTAAATTACTGTATTGGCAGTTTGCAAAAAAAAAAAATTTGGGTTTTGAATTGCAGTTTGGGCACTCGGTCTCTAAAAGGTTTGCCATCACTGCCATAGAATCATAGAATCATACCAGAAGGGGAACACAGCACCTGCCCAATGACCCCTGCGGTGGGCGGGTGGGGTGGATCCGAAGCAACCCAGTGTGGACAGATTTGGGAGCGAAAGCCACCTGGATGACCGCAGAGGGTCCAATCTGGAATCCAAAAGGGGAACATTCCCAAAGCACTCATACTCGCAGGAACGGGGCCGTCCCTGGGAGCTCTCCTGGCGTGACAGAAAGGGGTGAATGGCCACTCTCCAATGGATGGTGAGGAGGACTTCCAAGGGGTTCCTCCTTGTGGCTCTCACTTGCCACAGCCTCGGATGTCAGGATGGCAAACCGAGGCTCCTTCGTGAGCTCTCACTGGCGCACAGACGAGATTTCATTCATTAGCTTCAACACACCAACGACTTGCCTTTTGCAA
This sequence comes from Phrynocephalus forsythii, assembly GCA_029282475.1. Classification (NCBI taxonomy): domain Eukaryota; kingdom Metazoa; phylum Chordata; class Lepidosauria; order Squamata; family Agamidae; genus Phrynocephalus; species Phrynocephalus forsythii. The sequence goes on along the minus strand of JAPFRF010000017.1, from coordinate 8,236,765 downwards.
CCCTGCCTCCAGGTGCCGGAGGTGGTTCACTGGGGGGAGGGGAGCCGCCTTCCGACTCTTCCTCCCATCCTCTGCCTCCATCCTTTCCGGCCCAGGCTGCTTCTACCCCCAACAAGGCACCGTCCATCCGTCCATTGGCAAAAGCCCAGGACCAGCACCCCAGAGGTGGGCAGAAGCAGGCGTGCCTGGGATCAGAGGCTGGGCGACTGGCCTCTTTCGTTTATATTGTGGCTTCACAGCATGAAAAGGAGTTGGTGGCGAGGCCGGGGGCGGCGGGAATCACATCAGGCAGATGGCTTGTCTTCTGGTGCACCCAGTTCAAATTGGCTTCCACTGAATGAGAGGGGGGACCCCTCCCACTAGGCTCCCCTGCCCACTGGGCTCAGGTGCTCAGGTGCCCCTCGCATTACCAGGGAAGCAGGGGGGGGGGGGTGGGGGTGGAAGAAGGCTTAGCAGGCGCAAGCAGCTTCCTGGGCTGAGCTGGCAAGGCTCTTCCGTGCACAGAAGCCCCTGCATTGCATCAGCCTCGGGCGGCGCTTTGGAGGGACTCAGCGCCCCCCCCCCGCTTTCCATCCCGCCTCCTTGCCAGGCTGGGAATGCCGGAGGAGGATGACATCATGGAGGGGAAACACACACACCAACACATGCTGCGTCCGCCAGCTCATGCACACACGCATGCACGCAGGCAGGCAGGCAGAGAGAGAGAGAGAGAGAGGGCTATGATGTCATCCTTGCGGAAATTCCCCAGCCTCAATTCCAGGGCAGCCAATCAGAGGCCTCCATGGGTTAAGCCTTCCAAGACTGCATCACCAGGCCTCCCCTTCTACACACACACACACACACACACAATTGGGGAGGGGGTGTACCCAAAGCCTCCGATTGCTGCTCCCCCCTCTCTTCTCCCCCTCCCCGGACCCACTTGCAGGATGAAACGCACAGATGGAGGACGGGCACCCTTGCCCCTCCTGGGGAAGGAACCCCCCGACAGCCAGGAAAAGAGCAAAGCAGCACAAAAGAGACCATAGGATGAGGCCCTGGGGGGGGGAGCATGGGACTACAAGCCCCAGAATCCCCACCTATCCCCGCCAGCCTTTCTGAGCTTTGCAATCCCCCAAACCCTCTCGTGTCTCTGAGCGCAGCTTGGCCAGATGGCAGCCTGCGGCTACGTTGCTCTCCTTTGGCCTGGCCTACCGTGCAGGGCCGTCGCTGCGAGGATCGAGAGGGAGAGGCATGGGATCCCTCTGCCTTCCCTTCTCCTCTGAGCAACACGGGGGCTCCGCACATTTTGGGAACGAGGGCACAAAACAAAACAGGCCCACGGTCTTCGAATGGAGGTGAAACCCGGGGACTTTCTTTGGGACACTCAGATAAGACGTGTCCACCTCTGGCATGGATGCTCAGCACACGACCCTCCCCCAGCAGGCATCAGGGCAGACTATTAAAAGGTGCAGGATGAGCGCACGGATCCAACCTCCAGCACGACAGAGGGCTTAGCTTCGTCTGCTTTTTCTCCTTTCGGTGTCCTGTACCTAGGCCACCGGGAGCAGAGTGGCGCAGGGACGGGGCGGCACATACACAACAGAAACAAGATGAGCAAATACAAACGGCCTCAAGCAACGCAGCACTCACTGGCAGGAGAGAAAGGCAGGCCACGTTTTCTCTTGCTCCTGTTTTGGTTCATCGCCATGGATGCCCCAACGGAGAGCTGTAAGTGCAGTCTCGCCCCAGAGGCGAAGAGAAGTAGCAGCCCGTTGCCTACCTGGTTTGCTTGGACAGGTTTCTCCCCAAAGGGTATGTGTGTGTGTGTTGGGGGGGGTCAGGCAGAGGATGATGGCCTGAAAGGGCCCTTCCTCAGAGCTGGAACAATCCTACACTAGCCGAGGGCAAGGCGATGGCATTTGAGCCAGTGTCTCAGACTTAAATGTTGCAATCAAGGCCTCCTCTTAAGACCTAACTCAGGCATGTCCAAACTTCGGCCCTCCTGATGTTTTGGACCACAACTCCCAGAATTCCAAGCCTGTATTTCCAATGGCAAAGGACTATGGGAGTTGTGGTCCAAAACATCTGGAGGGCAAAGTTTGGACATGCCTGACCTAACTGCAGCAGGAAGGCTGCTTGGGTTGTGAAATCTACTGGAATAACCCCACCTGGAAAAATCAGGTACAAATCCAGTGCATAAACAAAGCCAACCGTCCATCCTTCTGTCTTTGTTGGGAAGGACAGAAGCGTAGCCCCGTATACTACTCGTAGCTGAACTGAATTCAGCTATGGCGGGGGGGGGAACGACTTGGAACTCCCACCCCTCGCTGCTCTCTGCTTCCCCTCTAACTCTCCAACGCCCGTCCTGAAGAAAAGCCCCGCCGAACTCAAAAGCGTTTCTCTTTGCAATACTTTAAGACAGTGGCGTCCAAACTTCGGCCCTCCAGATGATTTGGACCACGACTCCCGCAGTTCTTTGTCATTGACAAAACAGGCTTGGAATTCTGGGAGTTGTGGTCCAAAACATCTGGAGGGCTGACGTTTGGACAGACCTGCGTTAAGGGGTCTGGAAAAGGTCTCTTTTCTGCCCCATTATCTGCCCGGCGGACACTTTTGTGGTGGCTTCAAAGTAGCTCCTAGGCAGAGCAGGCCCTCGTTCTGCTGGGAAGCTTTTTGAGTAAGCCTGGTGAGGATTCACTCAGTAAGGCTGATGCTCAACTTCTGTTTTTTTTTTTTAAAGGATTTGACGACACTCCCAGAAGTGGTGATATCTACCGTTCGCACCTGAGTGCCCAGGAGCAGTCTATCTGTGAAACCGCTCCCCAGAAACTCCAGAAAAGTCCCAGGCAAGTTGGGGTTGGTCTGGATGTTTTTAACGGCTCTTCCCAGAGAGCCAAAAAGGGCGAAAGGTCCTCCGAAATTCTAGACGCGGTCTTCCGAAACTCCACTTTCTCACGCTCTCCAAAGGAGAGGAGCAAAGGGGGGGGCATATACCCCTTCGGCCGCCAAGCCCCTGAGGCTCCCCCCCCCTCAGATCGCCATCTGATCCTGCACAGAATCTGGGAGACTTACTTGGCTCGTGCCGTCAGGAACCGGTTGTTCCTGAGCACTGTGGCCAACATGGTGGCCCCGCTCTTCGTCTCGGTCCCTGGCAACTCCGAACGCGTCCCCGTCCAATGCCTCGTGGACGTCTCACACGCCACACACACACACACACACACACACGGCTCAGCCTAGGCCTCTCAACCCCAAGGCTGCCAGAGCCCTGCTGGCCCCCTCCGAGACCAAGGCCCCCGCCGGAATCGACTGACAGAACCGGACGGTCACTAGTCACAATCTCTCTCTCTCTCTTTCTCTGTCTGTCTCTCGGGTGGATCCAGAGCGCTGGGGCTGCGGCCCCGCCTCGCAGGAAGCGGCTGTGTAATCACCAGGGCCCTGCACTTCCTCTGCAAATGCCTGCCGGGGAGCAGCCTACGGACAGCCTTCTCAGCGGTCCTGTCCCCCCCCCCTCCCACCCACCCCCCAACCCCTAGGCCGCTATCATCCCCTCCAGATGGCACAAGCAGCAGCAGCAGCAGCAGCAGCAGCAAAGAGGCTGGCGCACCTGCTCCTGGCCTCCAGGGAGGAGGACCCGCGTGCATCGCCAGGCCCTGCAAGGCACCTTCGCCAGGCGCCAGGCCCCTCTCCAGAGCCACCCGGCCGGCTCCGGGGCTGCACTGCTGCCCTTCCAGACTCAGCAGCTGCGCAGGGACCCAAAGAGTCAGGTCTTTCGTTCCTGGCACAGAAAGAGGAAGGCAGGCCCTGTGCCGTGGGGGGGGTGTGCCCTGGGGCACCCCAAATGGCTCAGGAGAGGCTCAGGTGACTAAAATGATTCCTGGGCTGGGGCACCTCCCTTATGAGGAAAGGCTAAAACATTTGGGGCTCTTTAGTCTGGAAAAAAAAGTCGCCTGAGGGGGGATAGGATTGAGACGTACAAAATAATGCAGGGCATGAGTCAAGTGGATAGAGAGGGACGCGCTTCTCCTTCTCACAAAATACTAGAACTAGGGGACATCCACTCAAATTGAGGGCTGGGAGAGTAAGAACAGACAAAAGAAAATATTTTTTCACCCAGCACGTTATTCGTCTGTGGAACTCCTTGCCACAGGAGGTAGTGATGGCATCTGGACTGGATGCCTTCCAAAGGGGATTGGACAGATTCCTGGAGGAAAAGTCCATCATCACAGGTTACAAACCATGAGGGAGGTGTGTCATCTCCAGGCTTAAAACCAGGGTACCTGCCGAAAGGGCAGGTGGGATGGGGCTCCTCGCCTGCCAGCTGCCCCCGGTCCCAACACCAGGACCTGGTTGCCTATCTCAGCCCCGCTGCATGCAAGGCAGAAACCAGAAGGTGGGTGGCAGCAATGCTTTAAACCCACGGGTGTCCGAATCCCCAGGCTGTCCTATGACCAATGGGGGAGGGGCTCTCCCAACTACGGTCCTTTGAGGTGGAGGAGAAAGGAGCAGTCATTGGTACGTGGTGCAAGCCAGCCCATGAAGCACAGCCTGGCTCCGTGCCTCGTGCCGTCTCCCTATGACCCCAGATGACAACTTGGTCCCGAAGTACGTCCCTGCTGATCAGACCTCGGCCTCCTACGGGGCTCGTTTCCAGCAGAAACGTACGCAGCCCAAACCCTCCGCTGGGCCAGCACCGTCAGTTGGAAGGCTGAGCTCCACGTTAAAAGGTACTGGGGGGTGGTGGGGAGTTGCTGAGCGAGATCTCCCCAGAGACACAACACCCACCCACCCACCCACCCTGCCTGATTATACAGTATTTCCCCACTGCTCATTTTTCTTAGTTCTCTAGCTTTTGTTATTATTTTCTCTCTTCTTCATCCATACATAGTGTTTTTCCCAGACTTTATGGTGATTATTCTTCCTGGAAACATCTAAGCATTCTGATAATTTATCCATCTCTGTTGTTTCTAAAATTTTAAACATTAATTCCTGTTCAGATGGTATTCCAGGTTCCTTCCAGTATCTGGCAAAGACTAATTTTGCTGCGGTTATCATATGAATAGCCACATATGTTTTCCCTTGTTCTAGTGATTCAAGGCATCATATTCAATAAGAAGAGTGAGGGGTGCCCGGGATGGAGACAGGACAACCCCCGCAGTGGCCTTGGGAGGCCTCTGTATCGGTCAAGGCTGCGCCCAACGAAACCCTGGGATTTGTAGTCTGGGGTTCTCTTCAGGAGTGAGCCAGAAGTAATGGAAGAATGGTATAAAGAGTTATGGAATTTAAGCTATTAATGATAAACTGACTTGTGAAATCAAAATTAGGAAAGGGCTGAGCAAGTCTAATGACTTTAATGGAATATGGGATAAATTACAAGTATATGTATTCCAAAAGGGTAAAGGGTACACCCCTGGAGAAGACTCAATGTATTTCTGGAGAGAAATGGGCTGGTCAATATTATGAAAGTTGTAATTTTGTTTAAGTCCCGAGGGGGTAGGTGGGTAGCACTGGGTCTATGTCTCTTATACTTGTTATACTTTTGTTATATTGTTGTGTGTTATTTTCTCTTCCTTATGTTATTTTGCTGTTTATCTGTTCTTTTATAAATTTGTAATAATAATAATAATAATAATAATAATAATAATAATAATAATAATAATAATAATAATAATAATAATAATAATAAAAAGAGTGAGCTGGCCTTCAGTCCTAATGCCCATCATCCCCTGTGGCCAGACCAGACTGCTCAGGGGCAACATAGACCTACATAGAACCTCTGGGAGGCTGCCCCCCCCACCTCAGTGGAAGGGGAATTTAGATCACTTCCAGTGTGACTATCAAGTGCCTTGGCCACATTCAGCCAAAGACATCTTTCCTCCAGGAAGCTCCAAGAAGTGGCTCCATTGCTCAAAACATCGAGCCGTCAAGGATACCTTTTTGCATTTCTGTTTCCCGGACAGCTTTTGCTTATGACGGCATTTGGAGTAGAGTGTCCAGAGGAAAACAAATGCATAGAAAGTAAGCCTGGTGGCCCCAGACAGGCCTCACTGTGTGTCATAAATGAATCTGCTCCGGCTTCCAGTCCAAACTTTAAAGAAGTATAAAGTGCCAGACATTAACTTCAAAATGGGTAGTATCTTTAAATCAGGCATGTCCAAACATTGGCCCTCCAGATGTTTTGGACCACAACTCCCACAGTCCTTTTTCATTGGCAATATAGGCTTGGAATTCTGGGGGTTGTGGTCCAAAACATCAGGAGGGCTGGAGTTTGGATATGCTTGCTTTAAATATTCATGCCAGAATTTTGAGCAGTTCATGGTCCCACTAAAAGTGCCTAACCCTGCCCCAACCCCCAGGAGGGATTTTCCCAAGGCCGTCAGCCAAAATGATTCACAGGATCTCCAGATATGAGGAGGTCTACCTCAGGGCATTAAATACTACAGATTGTGGTGGGGATGGTTTACTGGTCTGCCCTGCTTCCAATTCCCACTGTTCTTTTATGGGACACCAGGTGCAAGGATTCCCTCAGTCCTCCAAGCAGCGGTGCCCTGAGGCTCCCATCTCGAGAGTGTTGTGAATCCGGTCGAGGTTTTCGTCTGCACTTCAAAAGAGCCAACCCAAGTGCCACAACCAGTGTGAGATGGCTCAGGATCTCAGAGAGCTCCTGGAGCCGACCAAGTAAACCCTGGAGTGGATTCACTGCACTCCTGGAACTGGAGTGAACCCCTGCCAGGAGTAACAGCCGTGCTGCTCCATTCCCCCCACTCCCTGAGGTGCAGGGGGGGGAGGTGCAGGGGGGGAGCACCTCTCCTCTGCTCTCCGGAAGGGGTCCTACCTGAAACAGTCAGTATGCCAGTCGGCGTTGAGCGCCTGCAGGTACTGTCCGTCGTAGATGCTGTGGCTGCAGCTGGCACATATCGGCAGATCACTTCCTGAAAGGGGGAGAAACAGTCAACAGTTGAGAATCAGGGGTCCAGCTTCCACTCCCCAACCCATGAATGGACTTATCTCTTTAATTGTGTGTGTGTGGGGGGTTGCTCCACCTTTCTCCTTAAAAGGACCCAGGGCAGCTTACATCACGAAGCGAAGGAGATGCCAACAGCTCCCCCTCCTGCTACAATTTATTTCTCTCAACACCCACCTTGTGAGGTAGGCCACCCCTCCCCAAACAGGCACGTGAGTGGTCCCGGCTCCCCTTTGAGGATCCTTGTGACCAAATGAAGACTGGAACCCAGGCCTCCGGGCCTTAGTTTGCCCCCCTTGCCATGATAGTCCACCATCTCCCAAAGGGAATGAGGCTGAAGCCCTCCCACCAACTCCAACCCCAGTCCAATGGGATGGGAATAATAACAGAAGCCTTCCAGAGACAAGAGGGGGGCTCTGTGTGTGTGTGTGTGTGTGTGTGTGTGTGTGTGTGTGTGTGTGTGTGTGTGTGTGTTGTGTCATTACAGTCATGACTGAATCTTCGGTGTTAACAGCTCCCAAGCGATGCTGGGTGCCTGGCCGCCTGCTGGGGGGCTGGCTCACCCTGTGCTCTCTTTCCCAGTCGCCTCTGGCAACGGATCGATCCCCCTGTTTATATAACAGCAGGACGGTGCCCCCCGCTGCCACCAGCCTGAGTTGGAGGGGGAGTGAAGGGCAAGTGGGGGAGGGGGAGGGGAGCCCGGATCTGGGGGTTGGGGGTGGTGGGCAGGAATCTGCCAGGCGTGGCCTGCCTGCCAGGAAGGGAATGCAGCCACTCAGGAACCCATGTGGCACCATGGCCCTTTCCAGGTAGTGTGGGTGAGTGGGGTGTGCGGCTCCAGTTTAAAAAAAACAAACAAAAAAACCAAATCAGCTCTAAAGTTCGGGAGTTTCCTAAACCAATCCGTGATGGGGGGGGAGGTCGACTCAACAGCCTAAGCTGATAAACCCCCCCCTCTCCCTCTCCCTCCGCGCAACGCTGCAGGAAAGGACACCCGATCCAAGTGCGCTGCACCAGCACCAGCACCATGGACAGCACCCCCCGGAAAAACCTCGCCCCCCGCCGCCTTTGTGCGGGCAGAGGCTGCAGCGGCGGCGGCGGCGCGCGCGGGGGGGGTGCGTTTCTCCCAACAAGGACCCCGTTTGCTAAACGGAAGAACTGCCGGGGGTGGGGGAGGACCACCGCTCTGCACGTGCTCAGAACCCCCTTTCTGTGATGGCCCCTTCTACCCGCCGCCCCCCCAAAAAAAAGAAAAAGGCCGCAAATGGATCCAGACGTCCCGGACGGGGTGGTGGGGGGGTTGGGGGGCGCTTTGTGGGCCAACGGGATCGGACGCGGGCCAAGGGCACCGCTCCCCGCCGGGCGCACGTGGGGATGGATGCGTGCCTGACTGCGCGTCGCGCCGGCGCCGGAGGGGAGGGGAGGGTGGGGGGCTGGCCCTTGGGAGCTCAAGGTCGCGGTGGAGGGCGCCGGGACCCCCCCCAACCTCCTTTCCCCCATCCCACCCACCCCCCCCCCTTTGCCGCCGATGGGCGCGGGCGTGGGGCCGTGCACGCGCGCCGGGGGTCGGGGGTGGGTGGGGTGTGTGTGTGTGTGTGTAGGGGGGGTGATGATGGTTGGGGGGGGCGAAGGGAGACCCACCTTCGTCCTCTCCCATGGGCTCGTCCCTCCAAGTGCAGCAAAGCAGCATCAACCTCATGCAGCCGCTCCAACCCCCCCCACCCCTTCCCGGCCCGGGCGGACGGGCAGCAAGAGCGGCGGCGGCGGCGGCGGCGGGGGGGTCTCCTCTTCCTCCTCCTCCTCCTCCTCCTCCTCCTCTTCCTCCTCCTCCTCTTCCTCCGTGGGGTGGGGGGTAGCGATCGTCCTGGGGAGGGAGGGGGAGGTTGCAAGGGCGAGGACGCGGCGCCGGCTGCAGACTCAACCCGGGCCGAGAAGCGCGACGGCCCTGGGAAAATGGGGCGGGGGAGGAGGAGGAGGAGGAGGAGGAGGAGGAGGAGGAGGAGGCAGGCGGGGGGAGGGGGGAGGGGCGGGGCCTAAGAGAGGGGCGGGGGAGCGAGCCCGAGCGCGCCCCCGGCGCCCCCTCCTCCTCCTCCTCCTCCTCCTCTCGGGGGCAGCACGAAGAGAAGGAGCCACGGATGTGTGTGTGTGTGTGTGTGTGTGTGTGAGAGAGAGAGAGAGAGAGGGCAAGGGGGCTCCAGAGCATGTGCAGAGCGCCAGCTTTCCCCTCCCGGCGAATGGTCCCTCCAAGAGCATCACACACACACACACACACACACACACACACACACACACACACACACACACACACACACACACACACACACACACACACACACACCCTTGGGCAGGATCTCCACCAGCGGTTGCGTCTGTTGGGTGTCTTAAGCATCATGGCTCAGGTAATCCCTTTTAGAGGGATTACAACTCCCTGCCATGGCTAGGCCGGTCCCTGGAACTTTTAGCCCGAAGATAAATAACTTTTCCAAGCTCTGATTTTTGTTGCCACCCAAACACCACGCAGCCAGGAGACACCCCCACCCCTTGATGTACTAAATGGGTGATTTCATTGGTTAGTTATCAATGGTTAGTTTTAATGTGGCCTTCTAATGCTGTAAGATACTCCTCAAACTGAATGTGTCTGAGTTGTAACGGACTGTATCTTGTCTCTCCCTAATGTCAGTCGCCTTGGGTCCTTTTCCAAGGTGGGGTAAAAATACAGTGGACCCTTGTATAACAAACAGCTTGTATAACATAAAATTTGTACAACGTAAAAAATCGGGAGATAGGGGGAAATTTGCTTAACATAATTAATTGCCTATGGGGAGAATCTGTACAACATACAAATGGGATCACTCCGTTTTCAATGCATTCCTATGGGAAATTTGTGCAAAGGAAAATTTGCTTAACATAATTTCATTTGGGACAAATTAATTCCTTTATACAAGGTACCACTGTACTGGAAAATAAAATAAATAATTGTTGTCCAAGAAAGGAGTCTAATCAAACCACTAGCCCTCAGGGAGGTCAGTTGACTCACAGTCTCTGGGTGTTCTTGAAAAGACTTACAGGGCTACCCTCTCTGAGAGTCCTTTCTGAATATTCATAAATATTCTGGTTTCTTTGGGATTTCTTTTCCGTGGCTTTTTTTCACTCCAGGGACTCCCAATGATTTTCGGCAGCCCCCCCCCCTTGACTTCAGCTTGGTTGAAATAGACCCATAGGAATCAATACTTCATGGAGATAATTTGAAGAGATCAAGGCCTGCGCTGGGGTGGGGTGGGCTTCCCCTTTGGACCCTACAATGAAATTTGCCACACCTGCCAGAAACTGAATTTAAAGGCAGAAACAATATATGATGCATGACCAATGGTTAACAATGAAAGCAATGTGTGCGTTGGAGACGCTCCACCGAATGCCCAAGGGATCTTGTCCTGAAGGCCAGACACAAAGCCCCAGCAAATTACAGGCTGTCAGGAAAGTTCCTGCACTGGGATGCTTTTCAGCGGCCAAGGAAATCCCTCCCCTAATGATGGATCATCTATAACCTATATTCCCAGGCCCACAATGGAACCTCATCCCTCTCACTAGGAGGTGGGCTTCGAAGGTGTTCTCAGTTAAGAATGATGGGCTTTCTGCCTTCCCAGGCGACTGCACAGAAGTGGCCGAGGGGAAGCCACGGACAGCCCAGGAGACTTGGTTGAGGGGGCGCCCCATTCCACGTCCCACAGGCCATTATCGGCATAAAAATCCAGAACAGCTGAAACTGTTTCTCTACAGCCCTTGCTGGTGTGAAATGGGCCTTGTGCCAGATGGTCATTGGAGGATTTTAACTTTTCAGGAGGACAGGAAAAACACACAGGCGGACTGGCATGTCTTGGGAAAGAGCCCCTGAGAGGGTCAGATAATAATAATAATAATAATAATAATAATAATAATAATAATAATAATAATAATAATAATAATAATAATAATAATAATAACAACTTTATTTTTATGGTGCCTTTCTCCCCAAAGGGACCCAGATGGTGCCCCTGGCTCTGAATTTTAATCCTGCTGCAGTGCAGAGAAGCAGATGATCTGATGGGCTGGGAATACCCAGCCTTGGTTAACTTTTGTTGTGCGCGCACATGTAGGCGAGCTGAATTTACCAGCTGCCCTTTGAAGCCCTTGAGGAGACAGACTTTGCTCAGTTATAAAGAACATTTTCTCGAAAAGATGGCGGAAGAAACAAAAAAGATCCTCATTTCTTTTAAAAAGTTATTTATTAGTCAGGTTTTATTTCATTTTTACTTCTGGAAAGCAGTTAACTGTTCTCCTTTACAAAAAAAAAAAATGTGTCCCATCCCAGTTACATCAGAGGTGATTAAACAAACGGCTGGTCAGGCAGACAGGGGGGGTTCTCCTGCCAGCCACCCATGTTGGCTTGGGGGGCCAGTCGAGGTGAGATTGATTGCCCGGCCCGGAGGGGGAGTGCCGGACGCAACCCAGTAGGGTTAATCCTCCGGAGAAGATGGTTGCCCGCAGTGGCGGCGGTGAGATTAAGGTTAATCCCGTTGGTAGCCCCCCACCCCACCCCCACCCCGCCATGATCTGGTTTCTCCAGACAGAGGCAACAGGCTGGCTTTTTTTTCCTTGGGGGGGGGGTGTTCTGGCCGAGGGCTCTCACAGGCCACATGGCACCCTTCTGCAGGCAGACACACACTGGGAGAGGCCCAAGAGGGAGCCTGCAGGGAAGGGGCGAGGGGGGGGGGACTGGCCAGCAGCTTCTGGCCCCCGGCTGCTGGTGGCCCACGGGGCTCAGGAGCAGATTAAAGTGCTGGGGGGTGGGGGTGGGAGAGAGAGATACTCCAGAAACGGCCCTCCGCAGCTCCAGCACCAAATTGCCCCCCCCTCCGAGGGTGGAACACAAGGAGGCTCCCCCCCGCAGGTGGGTCAGAGTAGCACCGATGGGAAGGGAGGATGGGGGGGGGAGAAGGCAAGCTGGGGGGGTGGGTTTGGGGGGGCAGGCGGTGAGGAGAAGGCACAGAATGGTGGCGATGGCGGCGGTGGCTTTCCTCCGTGGGGGGCGGGCGGGCTGGGGGGTTACATTCGGGACCACGCAGTAGCACCAAAGTTCATGAGGTGAATTGGACGTCCGGGCCCGTTGCGCTACTTCCGCTTTCGGCCAAGCCCTGCAACGGTCGGAGGGAGGAAGAGAAAGAGCAGTCAAGGCCTGAGCTGGGCGGAAGGCAGGGTAGTTGCCGACCAGCAGCCAAACCCATTTAAAAAGGGGGAGAAGGCAGGAGGGGCAAGGGGGGGGCAGGGCAGTGGGGGCTGGGTAGCCAAAAGGCTAGTGCTCTGGGCTAAGACTCAGGAGGGCTGGGTTCGAATCTCTGGCTGCAGAGGGACACCCCCAGCCAAGCAGTGCCCCCCCCCGCTGGGCTCCCCCCCCCCCACGGAACAAAGAGAGAGGCCAGCCAGGTGTAGGACCCTGGAGTTCTTTGGAAGGAACCCAGGACATAAATATGTGTCCCGTTTAGGGCCCAGGCCAGGAGGGAGAACAGAATTACAGGCTTGCGGAGTGGAAGGCACTTAAGGGTCATCTAGCCGGACCCCCAGGTGTGCAGAAAATCCACTGGTAAAGCGCCACTGACAGGTGGCTGCCAAGTTCTGCTCAAACACCGATTATTTGGGAGCAGATTCAAAACCCTTCCTTTAAGGCTCCGAGATGGGCAGCCAGCGAGGGAAAAGGGGCAGTGCTGTGTCATAGCCTTGGAAGGGAGTTCCCCGGGTGCTGCTGGCCAAAACGGGAGATGATCTATTCTATTTGGGGGTGCAGGTGGTGGAGAGATGCCGGCTGAATGGCTAGCAGGGCTGTCGCTCAGGGCTTTCAACCCACCCTCAGGCGGCTCCTTCCTTGGGGGGGGGGGAGCAGAGACCCTCTTTTTCAGAGGTCGGGAGAGGGTCCCCACTGGATTTGGTACCCCCAAGCACAGCGCGCTGTTAGTCTGTGGAACTCCCTGCCCCAGGAGGTGGTGATGGCATCTGGCCTGGATGCCTTCCAAAGGGGATTGGACAGATTCCTGGAGGAAAAGTCCATCCCAGGTGACAAACCACGATGGAGATGTGTCATCTCCAGGCTTAAAACTGGGGTACTTCAAGGGCCAGATGCAGGGGAGTGGGATCAGGGGACAGAGATATGCTCTCATAATATGCTCCCAGACGCATCTGGTGGGGCCACTGTGAGATCCAGGAAGATGGACTAGATGGGCCTTTAGCCTGATCCAGCATGGCTCTTCTTAGGTTCTTAGGTTCTTATGTACCTTCTTCTTCTGATTCCTCTTCCCCTTGAGGTCGGGCATCATCACGACTGTGATGACAAACCACGATGGAGATGTGTCATCTCCAGGCTTAAAACTGGGGTCCTTCAAGGGCCAGGTGCAGGGGAGTGGTATCAGGAGACAGAGATCTAGTCTCGTGCGCTTCCAGACACATCTGGTGGGGCCACTGTGAGATCCAGGAAGCTGGACTCGATGGGCCTTTGGCCTGATCCAGCAGGGCTCTTCTTATGTTCGTAGGTTCTTATGTTCCCCCAACCCCCACCCTGGAAGGACAGGCACAGGATGCCCAACTTACCGTACTTAGCGGCTTTTGCTGCTGCCGCGCCTGCCGGGCTCAGGCCTCCTAGGAGATGAAGAGAGAGAGAGAGAGAGAGAGAGAGAGAGAAAGTGAATAGGAAGGCACCCCCCCACACACACACGGCTGGCAACAGGGCTGCTTTTCCTCCCAACACAAAACGGTGACACAGCAGCTCCTCCTGTCTTTGTGGGAGGGGGCCTGGGTGACAGGCGAGCGGCAGGAGCAAGACCCCAGCCCCAGCACAGACCCCCCACCCCCCCACCCCGCCTCTCCCTCCTCCTTTTTTTTTTAATAATATTTATTTTATTTTAGGACCAACAGAATACAGTTCATTTTCCAACATATCCATCCTTATACAATTTCCAAAGGTTGTTTGCCCTTCTTCTTTTTTCCTCCCCCCCCCCCACCACCACCCCGAGCAAGCAACTAACTGCAATGTCCTCTCATATTATATATATGCATTGTCAAAGCCTGATGGAAAAGTCTAGCCCATTTCTCATTCTCAGGTTTTCCTTCCAACCATTCTATAAACTTCTGCCACTCTTTCAAAATTCTATTTTTCCCTACAGTTTTTCCTTCTTGCATTATTTGTATCCATTCGTTTTGAAAAAAAATTGATATAGATAATCTTTCCACTTGTCCTAATTCTTTTTTCCCCAACAGAGGAAGCCTGGCTTAGAAGCCAGAAGGACCCCTAAACCAGAATGAGCTCTGCCTGCAAGGCAAGGGGGTGGCCAGGGGCGGGGGAGAGAGAGAAAAAAATGTACACAGGAGCCACCCCAAGACATTCTGCTGCCTGAGGTCCCCAAGGTCACAGGACACAGAAAAAGCAAGTAGCAAATGGCACTGCATCCAGACCTCTCCGTAGCACTTAAAGCTCTCTCTGGGCGGTTTATAATTTAATTCTGCAGGCTATGCATCGCCCCAACCCAACCCAACCCACTGCAAGGGGGGGGGGACCTCATTTTACCAACTTTGGAAAGCTGGAGGGCTGAGTGAATGTCGGGCCAGCTCCCTGGGGTCGAACCTGGGCCGCGAGCAGAGTTTTGGCTGCAAAGCTGCAGTCGAACCAGTGCCCCACGTGACGCCCCACCAGCTGCGTGATTTTGGTTCAGGAGGGAAGAAGCGCCCAAGTCCCTTCTTTCCCCCTCCCCCAACTCGCACCCCAAAGCTAAAACCAGAGTTTAACAACTCTGGGAGGTCTTTCAGGCTGCCCCAAAATTGCAGCCTGAGGCGGTGCCCCACCCTGCCCCACGGAAGGGCCACCCCTGCCTCCTCCCCCAAAGGAGGTTCCTCTTGGTCTCAAGGGGTGATAGGATGTCCCTCTTTGGTCCGGGGCGACGGCTTTCCCAACATCAACCACGACCAGTTGGACCACAGCACTCTCCCTCCACCCCCACCCCCCAGGTCCTCCTTCCAGGGCGCAGGGAGGCCACCTACCTCTGTAGCCCAGGGCTCCCAGGGCTCCATAGGGCTTGGGGGGTTTGCCTGAAGGAGGGAGGGAGGGAGGGAGAAGAAGAAGAGGATGGGGTCACCCCTATACACAGGCAGTGCAGTCTCCCTTTCCGCCTCCGCCCGCCTTATGAACTACACTTACCGCCATAGCCGACTCCAGCTGCAAACCCAAAAGAGACAGAAAATACTCATTAATATGGACAGCAGCCCCCATTCCTCCCTGTGCCCCACATTCTGCCACTGGCCATGTCCTGCATGTATGCCCAGTAGCTTCCTGGGACAGGAAGGAAGAGCTGTGCTTTCGGAGGTGAACTTTATATACAGAGAGCCCATTGTTAGAAGCAGGCATCCCTTAAGCCTCAAAAAGGATCTGATTGTCACAAAAAAGCAACAACCCACATTTCTTTAGCTGCAGGTCAAATTTGTACATTTCATCTTGTGGGGCTCAACCGTGAGTCCGTTTAGGCCGCATTCTGCAACCATTTCTGCCTGCAGAGTCTTCCTACTGCAGCAGCCCACAGCTTGGAAAATAAGTTCCTTTTTTGGGCTACAGCTTTCCAAACCTTTTTTTAATGGGCAAGGTGACCTGAGCTGTAGTTCCCAAATAAGTAACTCCCCAAGAGCAGGCTGAAGTGTGCAACACACCTGGTGCGATTGGAGACAGTCCGTCTACTGAAGAGAAAAACAGGGAGGGGAAAATAAGAAAAAGAATCAAGGCAAGAAGAGAGTGGCCTAAATGCAGCTTGGCTCACTCATGTGAGCTCATTGCATAAGCAAATGTGACCCTTTGCAACTAGACCACCGCAAAAGTCCTATATGAAGCAGGTGTGTGCAGGTGCTAAAGATTTTTTGAGCCAAGCAAAGGCTGGGTCAAAGGAGACAGTGGTCACGGATCCCACTGCTGGCACCATGAAGATTAAAAACTGTTTTGTCCATGGACTCACCGTATTGTGGGATGCCAACACCGTAGCCTGCGGGGACAGAGAAAAAGACGCCGGGTTGAGAGGGAGCCTCATTCAAAAGCATAGAGGCAGCTTGGCAAAGCTGTCAAAGGTTCATTTTGAGAGGCCGTTACCTGGTTTTGGAGGTTTACCGCCGGCTCCTGGATACGTCAGCCCTGTGGAGCAGGAGGAGAGAAAATGAGAATTTAGCCTCCTGTCTTATCAGTGGGTCTCAGGCCCACTGGAATGTCTTTGCTGAGAGGCAGGAGACCCTTTTTCAGGGTGGCCAGGTGGTCAGTGAGAAAAGAGCCTTTTTCACTCTCTTGGAATAACTGCTAAAAGTATCTTTGATTCCTTGCAACTTGAGTTGGGCAGGCGGGCGGCTGTGTGTCAAAAATCAGGGCACAGAAATTAAACTCTGGCAGATTTCCATCTTTCAGACCTGCAAGCTACTTTCCCCTATGGAAACCTTCGGAGCTAAATCCAGGGCTGGCCGTGAACTGGGACTGACCCACAGAGACACACAGAGAGGGGGAAGTGCTCGTGGCCTTTGGAATGAACCCTCGTAGATCCCTGCACAAATCCTACTAGGGGAGTGGCATCAGGAGACAGAAATCTGGTCTCCTGTGCTCCCGGATGCATCTGGGGTGCCACTGTGAGATACAGGAAGCTGGACTAGATGGCCCTTTGGCCTGATCCAGCAGGGCTCTTCTTAGGTTCTTATGTTCTTACCTTTCTCGGATTCAGATCTAAGTGGAGGGCTGTGTGTGTGTGTGTGTGTGTGTGTGTGTGTGTGTGTGTGTGTGTGTGTGTGTGTGTGTGAGAGAGAGAGAGAGAGAGAGAGAGAGAGAGAGAGAGAGAGAGAGAGAGAGAGAGAGAGAGAGAGAGAGAGAGAGAGAGAGAGAGAGAGAGAGAGAGAGAGAGAGAGAGAGAGAGAGAGAGAGAGAGAGAGAGAGAGTACAATCCAGAAGAGGAAGATTCAAATATCAAGGCATCCAATTGCATCCAAGGCTTGCCACAGAGACAGTGCCAACCAGTGGTGAGAAAACTAACTTTTCTGAACCCATTTTTCGGGGCATCCTGGCTGCTTTGTGAGTGGGGGAAATGGATGGTGGCCCCACCACCACCACCCTCCGGTCCCGCTGCGCCATCTCTACACACCCGGCGCCAGCCCTCCGGCTCCAAGGCCACCGAGACCGGTTCCCCCAACGCCAGGAACGCCAAAACCTCCCGGTCTGCTACCGAACCCTAAGGAGAAATGGGCGCCATCAGAGGCAGGCTCTCCATACACAGGCCGGTGCTGGAGGCTGCCATAGGGGTTGGGGGTTGGGGTGGATTTTCAGTTTGGTTATTTTTAAAAGCAATTTTAGATCAACCACAGTTTAGTGAACTGCTCCATATTTGAGCAGAAAGCACTCATGTCTCAAAATATTCAAAGGGATGGAAAACCCTACAAAACTGGCCCATTTGTCCCCAGAAGCAGACTTCAGAGGGCAGAGTTTTCAAGGAATTCTCCTTTTTTAAAATCTTATATTCAGGGATTGAAGATGATCCCAAAAGAGGTGCCGGCTTTTTCCTGCCTCTACAAAAGTTGTTCAATTTTTAATTTTTTTTACCCCTGTGCTGCCTTCCAGTGGGAAAACAGTTGTTCATCCATGCAAGCCGACAAAAAGGCGTAATTTTTGGGAAGAATTCCTTCAAACACACACACACACACACACACACACACACACACACACACACACACACACACACACACACACACACACACACACTCCGGGATGGGAGGGTCAAATTAAAAATATATAGAGTGGGATCAGTTTCCAGTGATCCAAAGTCCAAAAATGTTAAAAACTTTAGGGGGAAAAATCCAGAAATTTATACTGTATATTTAAACATGAAGTTACCCCAACTGACCACTAGAGGGAGCCAGAGACCATGCTATTGGAATGGACCCTGCATGGATAGGGGGAACCCACTGTCACCCTAAAAAACTGTGAAATGGAAATGGAGGGCAAAGAAGGGGAACCCATATGGTTTCCTAGCCAAAAGGGGGCAGGGCTCTCTCCCTGGCAATTCGGCCTGGCCGAACCCTGTGCAAAACCAACAGGAAATCTGAGGGAACCAGGTTTGTCGATCCGGGTCTGGTTGGAGGCTTTTCCAAAATCCAGGGCTTTTCAGTTCCCAATCTTCCCACGACATCACGCCTTCCCTGCTTTGCTTGCCCATCTGCTCCCTCCCACCTCACGGCATATTGCCCCCCGGCGACCCCATACCTGGCACGCCCAGTCCGCCCAGTCCAGTTCCAGGGACGCCTGGCACAGAGAAAGCGAGACAATGGGAAAGAAAGCGAACACGTTGTGTCAAAGGCTCCACGGCCATGGGCTGCCCTAAGAATTCCCGCTGCCCTGGCCTGGGCACCCCCCCTGGCCCTGGGTTCAACAGCTGGGGGTTTGGGCAGGTCTTGCTGCTGAAGCCCCAAAGGGGTTGGCACAGGGTGGCCCGCGAAGCCAGCCGTGGGGGGATCAAGAGAGAGAAACAGATCAGAAGCAACCTGTCGGTGCTAAATCCATGCTAAATCCCTCCCCTGCCTCTGGCCCCGTGGCTCCCGTGGCCAATGTCACTTTCTGCAGCAGCCCCAGGACAGAATTTTGGACGTTTCTCCTGTCAGTCCTACGAACCGTATTTAGGTGGCTTGGCCCCCGGCTGCACCCCGATCTGCGGGATCCCTGCAAGGCAAGGAGACGCGGTCAGTCGGCCTCATAAGGATCCCTTCAAGGGGGTCAGCAAGCTGCCCCGATGCTCCAGGAATCACCCTCCAGCTCGGAGGGAGGAGGGAAAGAAGCCCTGGGTTCAACAGCGGGGGAGGGGATGCTCACCTGCACCAGGAACCCTCCCAGGCACGACTCCACCCCCTGGCACGACTCCGCCTCCGGGCACGACTCCACCCCCTGGTACAACTCCGCCTCCGGGCACGACTCTCTGCCCCCAGCACCTGCAAAGAATTTGGGAAGACTTCTAGCTCATGGGCAGCACCTTTTAAATTATCCCTCAGATTTTAGATTTAACACATTGAAGAGCAAAGGCCCATGGCCTGATTTCCCTGGTCCTGGTCCATCCCTGTCCAGCAAGCTGTCCAATCCCTCTTGGAGTTGAGAAAAAAGTTTCTGTGAAAAGCATCCGTCTCCCGCACCCAGCCTGGTGGTGCTGAAAATATGCACAGGCCCAACGCTGAGTCTGGGGTTCACAAGGCCAAGCCGCCCTGGAAAAGGAAGGCTCAGCAGCACTGATGCATGGTCACCAGCAGCCAGGGCCGGCGCTAGGTTTTTTTGCGCCCTAGGCGAGGGGTGGGGGGCGTCGGGCAGGGGGGGCAGGGGGGCCGATGACAGGGGACAGCGACGGGCGTGGGGGGCGGACGGCAAAGGGCACGGGGGGGTGGGCGGCGATGGGCGCGGGGGACGGACGATGGTGGCCAGCGGTGGGGACGGCGGCAGGCTGGCCAGTGCCCCCTCTCCATTTTGGCGCCCTAGGCAACTGCCTAGTTCCCCTTAATGGACGTGCCAGCCCTGCCAGCAGCAGCCAGCAATCGGACCAGGAGGACGTCGACCAGAAATGAAGGCTGCTACCGGCAAAAAAGGGAGCCAGGTTTGATGCCGTGTCTCCTTCGAAGGGGCGGTCCAAAAGAGGAGGTGCCGGAGGCGCAGAGGGGTAGCCCGCGTGAAGATAACTCACCGTATTTGGCCGCTTTCGCTGCTGCCTTTGCTGCCGCAGCACTTCCAACGCCACCGACGCCACCGATGCCACCGACGCCTGGACCGTATGGACTGCCAGCTGCTCCAGGCCCGAACCCTTGCCCGCCACCAGCTCCTGCTCAGGACGGAGCACATGTGGGGAAGAGACGGGAGACGGTTCGGAGCCTGGCAGAGAAGCCAAAGGCACCCCACGGAAACAGATTAAAAACATGCAACCAGTAGGGGTGTGTATGTTTAAACTGGGGGAGGACGTCAAAAAGGCCACACACACACCCTAGCCAAAGAGTTAGAAACTTGTTGTGGGGGTGTTAAGAATTTCCATAATCCTGCAACCAGTCTGAACGACAGTTTGGGGCATTGCAGGATGTACCCAAGCTTTGTTCTCATGCCTGATGTTTTTGCGAATTGATCCAAACCTCCCCGGCTCCTCCTGCAACTGCTTTTTGGGGAAAGGGGCCCCCTGGCATCATGCATGAGGTTCCCAATAATGTTTGCATCGGTTTGGACGCAGAGTAAACAGGCCTGTTCTCAAACAGGACACTCTGAAAGACATCCAAAAACCAGCCCGGGGCCAAACTGCTGAGGCTCGCAGAGGACGGAGCCTTTGTCAAAACGTGGGCCTAAGGAACATTGCGTCCGTCTCTCCAGGAGAAAGCAGGAGCTCCCAAGAAGATGCAGAGGCACCCAGAGGCTTTGATGCTGTGGCAACCCGAGCTGGGCTCTCTACTCACCATACGCTCCAGCTTTTGCTGCGGCCTTAGCTGCTGCGGCTGCGGCTGCCCCTGTTGGCACACACAGAGAAGCCCGGTCAAAGCGCGGGTCACCATCCCTACCTTGGTGGCACTCCTTTCGTCACGGGGACGCACCTGGAACGCCAGCGCCACCAATTCCCGCCGGGCACGAGGCCTCCGACGCCGGCAGGGACTCCGCCAACACCGAGGCCACCGGGAACAGCTCCGGGCACCTGACCTGGAAAGGGAAAGGGAAATTGGCAAACGGCGAGCGGTGGGCGCCGTGAATATGCCCTCCCCCTCCGCTTCCTCCCCCTCGGCCGTTCAGGCTAGACACCTCTGAGACCTGCTAGATTCCTCAATGCCACCTCGGTCAAGCCAGGTGAACTCTGGGATCGCGACCCCATCGCCCACGGCCCCAGAGAACAGGAGGCTTGAATAGGAGGAGACCCAACCCTCCGACCACTGGCTGCTGCTGCCACATCCAACAACCTGCCGCCTGAAGCAACCCACTTACTTTCCCTCATCCCCAGGGCGGGGAGTGTCCTCTGGGCACCAATAAGAAGGAAAGAGATGGAAATCCAGAGTCTCCTCAGAGGGGGAAAAGACGGGAACGTGGGGATGGATGGAGGCGGAGGCTTGGTTGCAGGGATCTTGGCACCAAATAGACGCCCTCATTTCTGGTCCTGTGCCAGTCCTGTCTTGTTGGCACGAGACCAGGAAGGTGGGCAGCCCTTTTTAAAGTAGCAGCGATTTGTCTCCTGAGTTTGTGCAGCCACTAAAGAACCCTCCTGAGGGGATTTTTGGCCAGGGTGGGGTAGGGTGGGGGCTGCCTGGTCCGTCCCTGCCTCCAGAAGGACCAGGAGGTTGAAAGGGAAAGGAGGCTGAGCCATGTGCTGGGGGCCACCACCCTGGGCCCCTGAGGGGGAAGACGGACGCACACACACCCTCTGTTGTTTTCGGATGCTCCGGGTGCCTCCGTGGGCCTTACCGTATTTGGCTGCTTTGGCCGCGGCCAATGCTGCCGGGGTCAGTCCTGGCAAAAGCAAACAAGCAGACAAAACAGCTGGATTTGGAAACAGATGAACATCGCAGAGGCCTCGATACCTTTAAGGGCCAGCCTCCCACTCCTCCCTTCCCAGGCTGCTTTTTTCCCAACTTAACTGCCCCCCCTGAGAGGTGTCGGGAGGGAGGAGGGGCATTGCTGCCAGGAGGAACTCTTAGGGAAGGGTCTCGGTCTCGATTGGGCCATGAAGTCCCGTTAGCCTTGCAAAAGACCCACCCTTGGTGAATGTCTAAGCTTCTGCAGCTTCTCCGGCAATACGGACTCACCCAGTGGCAGATATTTTTAGGTGGCAGATGGCAGCTAGGGGATGGGAGCCACCAAGCTAAGCACCTGAACCGTCTACCCCTGCACCAGTTTTGAAGCACCAGTGCTGACAACCGGTTGGGATGGTAGCGCAGAGGCTGGACTCCCCTGCTCCAGGAAGCAACAACCCCATGAGCAGCTCCCACTCGGCTCCGAGAGCGGGCGGATCAGTTGATGCCTGTCCCAAGAGGCAAGGGGGCTCCGTTCTATGGGACCCAGTGAGAGCCAAGGTTGTCATAGGGCGCTTTTACACGACCCCTAAAATCCGAGGCAAAGGGCTCCCAGATGCGGAGCTTAACATTGTTTTCCCACCAGCTCTGGACTTTAAAAAAAAATTAAGTGCGACCACGCCCACCTAAGCGCGCCCCAGCGCATTTTAAAAGTACCTGGTCTCCAGAGGTAAAAAAAAAAAAAAATTCTGATGCAGATTGTAAAGCACTGAGTGCTGGGCTGTCCTTGCCTTCTGTTTGGTTTCCCACCCACCCCTGCCCTTTAAGAAACTGGAATGCTTCCGGGGCTGCTCCAACCAGCAGACGGAGGTGAGCCTGCATTCTTTTCTCCCTTTTTTCTCCCCCCCCCCCACGCAGACAGGAGCAAGGGAGTGCGGAGGGGTGGGAACACAGCAAGAGGAGCAAACCCTCAAGATCTCTGGTCCGAATTTAAGTTGCCAGCAGATCTTAGGGGTCGTGTAAAAGCGCCCATAATGAGTCTGGTGTGTAGACCCCAGAAAGGGTCTATACACTGAGATCTGGTTCCGAGATCTGGTTCCGAGATCTGGTTCTGAGATGCCTTGCGCTTTGGTTTGGGACTACAATTAGTTCACCAAAATGACTCCCAAGAGTTAAAGCGCTTTTGCTAACAATTTAAACCAAAGGTACTCCCAAGAGTTAAGGCTCCTTTGCTTACAGTTTACTCTTGCTGTTCCTGCCACTGCTGTCTCCACCACCACCACCACTGCTACTGCTACACAGGACTGATGGTTCCAGGCATGGCAAGGAAGCCTTCCTTCCCCCATCTTTCTCTTCCTCCTTCCTTTCTCCCAGTTAACCCCTCTGCTTACCTCCTGCTCCGGGGGCCACTCCGACCCCAGGCCCCACGCCAGGGAGTCCGCCAACTCCGGGCACCCCGGCCCCACCTGGGACACCCAGGCCACCCAGGCCAGCTCCGGGAACAGCTCCAGCGCCTGCCAAAAGGGGAGGAAAGACAGAATGGATCGGGCCCGAAAGGAGGACAGCAGGTGAGAGCAGGTGGCAAGCAAGCGGGCACACACACACACACACACACACACACACACACACACACACACACACACACACACACACACACACACACACACACACACACACACACACAACTCCAAGTTCTGAGCCCGTGAGATGCCAACGTAAGTCCCGATCCTGGCATCAGATGGGCTGAGCCATCCCGGTCCGGAGGGGCTATGAATCCAGGCCTGGTGTTAAGTCTTGCCTCTGCAGCATCTCTCCAAGGTGCTGAATTTATTTTTTGGAGACACGTTTTAAGACCAGGAAATATCCTGGGAAAGGCACTCGGGATCCTCCAGTGGCTAGGAGTGCAAGTGGCAGCTTCTTCATGCCAAATCTCCCAGCGGGATTCTGGCCACTCCAGTGCCCCCGGCCTGGCCACCACCACCACCAGTTTTCATCTGGTTCTTCTCCTCCAAAGCCACGAAGGATGATGCAAAGCACAGAAATGATGCCAAGTCCTAAACACCAGAAGTCTTCGGGGTGGGGGGGCCCTCAACATTACATGCCCCCCAAGTGCCCTCAGCTGCACACAGAGGGGTGTACATCGCACAGGGCATCCACCCACCCCCAGCACACATTGGCATTCCCCTTAAGAACATAAGAACAGCCTTGCTGGAACAGGCCACAGCGCCCCCCCAAGTCCAGCATTCTGTCTCACACAGTGGCGGCTTGCCCTTTGCTTTATTATTATTTAGATTATTATTTATTTATTTGTTTGTTTCATTTTTATACCGCCCATCTTCCAATATGGAACTCTGGGCGGTGTACATAATAAAAAGCAGATAAAAACAATACAGAAGGATGGATCAATGGATCAATGGGCGGTAGGCAAAACAACAGCAACAACAAAAAAATTTAAATTAAATTAGGTCGCCATAAGCCTCCCTGAACAGCATGGTTTTCAGTGCCTTTCGGAAGGCGGGCAGGGACGATGCAAGGCGCAGCTCACTCGGAAGGTGGTTCCAAAGGGAGGGGCCCACAACAGAGAAGGCGCGGTTGCGCGCGGCCGACCTCCGCGCCTCCCTAGGAGTGGGCACCCTGATGTCTTCCCCTGCTCACGATTCCCCGCAAATGGCATTGAGAGATCTCCTGCCTTTTTCTCCAACCCGGAGGGTGTCCTTAAGCATCCATAACGAGAACCATGGATACCCTTGTTCTCCATGAACTTGTCTCATCCTTCCACCTGCTGCATTCACACTGGGAAGGGACGTCTCCCTGAATGCCCCAATGTCAGAAAAGAACATACTTCTTTCGGCCATTTCTGACCCCAAAAGTGACCGAGGGCCTCACCGTATTTAGCCGCTTTCGCTGCTGCTGCTGCTGCTGCAGCCGCCGGACTCAATCCTGGAAGAAACAAGAGGAAGGATTTAGTAAAAGATGAAAGGGGGTGTCAGAGTCTCCTGACCCGAGACTGTTTTTGAGACCACCCCACGTGGCGATGAAAGCTTAACAGGGGCGGGGGAGGACGTGGTCTCAGAGGGGCAGTTAGGTCTTTACCTCCTGCCCCGGGGGCCACTCCCAAGCCAGGCCCCACGCCAGGGAGTCCGCCAACCCCAGGCACCCCAACGCCGCCTGGGACGCCGAGGCCTCCAACGCCGACCCTGGGAACAGCCCCGGCACCTGCCAAAAGGGAGAAAGGCAGAAGGGTCAGGCCCTAACAGATCAGGACCGCAGGGGAGGAAGTAAAGTTGTGAGTCTTTCCCGGTCACCCAGAAAAAGAGGGAAAGAAGGGTGCCCGGATTTGAGCCAGAGAAAAAAAGGGGTCTAGCAGGAAGCTTAAAATGAAGGTGCACTTTCTATTAAAAATCACAAGCGACCTATCACAGGATTTGGGATGCAGGGAAGGGAGCCAGACGGCACAGCTCGTGGTGCCAAACGGCTGTGAATCAGCATGTGGTGCTCTAATTCCCGGTCCTGTGCTCAGTCACACGACGACTTGGCGGGGGGGGGGAGGACCAGGGATGCAAGCAGCCACTTGCAACCTTCTCCTCCCAACATCTCACCAGGCCCACGCAAACGCCCGTGCATAACTTAGGTTTCCACAAGGACCCAGGATCCGAAAGATGAACCTCTGGATCCCAGACTGAGCCAAGCCTGAACTCTCTTTGGAGGCAAACAGGTTGAAAGGGAGGCTGGCCTATTTGGGGCAATTCCCGAGAAGGCAGGTTTTTCCCGGGAAAAGGCAGTCCTGCTGGGAAAGGCAGAAGACAGCAGGAAAGGAGGAAGACCAAATGCAAGATGGTCGGACTCCCTCAAGGAAGCCACGGCTTTTGATTTTGCCACAGCTGAGCTGGGCACTTGTTGGCGTCCCCCAGGCCATGCTGGAGATTGATTAGGCATAGGGTGGCCCCCCAGGCGGACGTGACTTGAGGGCGCAAAACGACCACATCCGATATGCAAAAGGAACACATATTCCTTCCTTTCAGGTGCTGCTAAACAACTCGGAGCCTCACCATATTTCGCTGCTTTTGCTGCTGCTGCAGCCGCGGCCGCCGGACTCACTCCTGATACAAACAAGAGAAAAAAACTAAGTAAGAGAAGAGACGGGCATCTGGATTACAAGAAGCTTGGCATTGGTGAGGGTCAGTCGGGCTGCCTATATCTCCTCCCTGTGACCCCCCCGGCCAAGCTTAGTCCCAACTTTTGCAGGGCCAGGGAGCTGGGGGTTCGGTTTGGTGGTTCCAGAGAAGGCAAGGGAGACTTCATCCTACATCCTCCTCTTCCTCCGTGCCTCTGGTCAACCCTCCACTGACCCCAAACCTCGAAATGGCTTACCTCCTACTCCGGGGGCCACTCCGACCCCAGGCCCCACGCCAGGGAGTCCGCCAACCCCAGGCACTCCGGCCCCACCCGGGACACCGAGGCCACCAAGACCGGCTCCAGGAACGGCCCCAGCACCTGCCAAAAGGGGAGGAAAGACAGAAGGATCGGGCCCTGAAGTGGAAAAAATAGGCACTCGCCCAGCTCGAAGAGGCTGTGGGATGCCAATGTAAGTCCCGATCCTGGCATCGGATGGGCCAAGCCATCCCGATTACGGAGGGGCTGCAAATCCAGGCCTGGTAGTTCATCTCGCCTTTGCAGGATCTCTCCAAGGTGCTGAACCTGGGCTGATTCCAGCCTAGAGTGGATCCACAGCACCTCCAGGATGAACCTCAGCACCCTCCACTGGGAGAAGTGGAATAAATTCTTCACCAGCCAGGCCAGAACCCTACTGCAGTTTTTACACCACTGGATCGTCACGAAGGAAGGCATTGCCCCTTCACGCCAGGCCTTGTGTTAGTCGTACCAAGCGTTTGCTGCCCTCATTTTGCAGTGACCCATGAGCAGGAGCTAACCGCTGGTAGCATCCCGACCTGAGCATACAACACTGGGTGCTTTTCCAGAGAAAGGCAGGGCATACACAGTTTAAAGAAACAAATTAGGCAAACTCAGTGTCTCAACGCACACGGCGTTTCCATGCGTGGACACATTTTTTTTCCGGCCACCTTCTGGCCGCGGAGTGACCCACCACCTTACCGTATTTCGCTGCTTTTGCTGCTGCTGCCGCTGCTGCCGGACCCAACCCTGGCAGAGAGAGAAGAGAAGGATTCGGGAAGAGTCGAACTTTGGGGGTGGGGGTGGGAGAGAGAGATTTTCAACACAGAAAGCTCAATGGTTCCCAGGACCCCCCCCACACCTGCCCCAATCACCCCAAGGGCCAAGAGTCCAGCAGTGCTTTCAGAGCCTTGGTGAAATATTCATCCGGAGGACTCGCTGCTGCCAAGAAAGCTTTAAGGGGTGGGTGGCCTGCCTGGGATGCTGCAATGAGATGCCCCTAAGACCCTACTCCTATCCTAGGTGGAAGCGGACACGGCTGCATTGGGGACAACGATCCACACCGATGGCTGCATTTTTGAACCTGGCCTGGATGGCCACCTGATGGGGACCGGCAGAAGGAGTGCATGGACGGTCTTTGGCCATTTGAGGTCAAGCCTGGTGGCTTTGTTTGTGGACAGCCTGGATGACTCTCTGAAGGGCCCATCCCTTCCTTTGCTGCGCTCCCCCACTGAGAAGGTGGGCAGCCCCCTTTTGGCCTGATAAATCAACCAGGGCAGCTGGAGCTGTCGGCACCGCTCATAGGATGGTGCAGTGCTCAGTCCCACGTCCGGCAGGAGGGAGGGGGTCTGAAGGGAGCGAGTCAAAGCGGTAAGCATCCCATCCCAGAAAGGTTCACTTTTGGACTACGGATCCCAGAATCCTCTACCTGGCATTGGCTGAGAGATGCTGGGCTCCGGCTGACTTACAACTGGAGTGCAGGTTTGGAAGCAGCTAGACGGGAGTGGGTGGAACATCCTTTAGGGTCGGTGCTTACAGGAAGAGCATGGGAGCCTCCCTCCCTCTTCTAACTTGCCCCCAACCGACCCCAAACCACCATACAGCTTACCTCCTACTCCGGGGGCCACTCCGACCCCAGGCCCCACGCCAGGGAGTCCGCCAACCCCGGGCACCCCGGCCCCGCCTGGGACACCGAGGCCACCAAGACCGGCTCCAGGAACAGCCCCAGCACCTGCCAAAAGGGGAGGAAAGACAGAAGGATCGGGCCCTGAAGTGGAAAAAATAGGCACTCGCCCAGCTCGAAGAGCCCGTGAGATGCCAATGTAAGTCCCGATCCTGCCATCGGATGGGCCGAGCCATCCCGAATGCAGAGGGGCTGCAGATCCAGGCCTGGTAGTTCGTCTCGCCTTTGCAGGATCTCTCCAAGGTGCTGAACTCGGGCTGAGTCCAGCCTAGAGTGGATCCACAGCACCTCCAGGATGAACCTCAGCACCCTCCACTGGGAGAACTGGAATAAATTCTTTAGCAGCCGGGCCAGAACCCTACTGCGGTTTTCACACCACTGGATCGTCACGAAGGAAGGCGTCGCCCCTTCGCGCCGGGCATTGTGCTAGTCGTACCAAGTGTTTGCTGCCCTCATTTTGCAGTGACCCATGAGCAGGAGCTAACCGCTGGTAGCATCCCGACCTGAGCATACAACACTGGGTGCTTCTCCAGAGAAAGGCAGGGCATACACAGTTTAAAGAAACAAATTAGGGAAGCTCAGTGTCTCAACGCACACGGCACTTCCATGGGTGGACACAACATTATTTTTCGGCCACCTTCTGGTCATCTAATATTGAAAGTATTATTAAGAAAGCACATCAAAGAATGTTTTTCTGCGTCAACTTAGGAAGTTCAGACTGCCAAAAGAACTGTTGATTCAATTCTATAGAGGTGTTGTTGAATCTATCATCGGTTCCTCTATACCTGTCTGGTTTAGTTCTGTGACTAAGCATGGCAGATATAGACTTCAAAGGATAATTGGAACTGCAGAAAGAATTATTGCTACTAATCTGCCATCTATTGTGGAATTGTATACCACACAAGCTAAAAAGAGGGCGAAGAAAATATATACAGATTCCACACATCCTGGACATAACCTGTTTCAATTGTTACCCTCAGGGTGACGTTTTAGGGCATTGCACACTAGGACAACTAGATATAAAGACAGTTTCTTTCCAAGTGCTATCAAACTGCTGAATAATTAATTTTTACTTCTCTTCTTCCTTTTTAAATAATAGGTTATATTGTATTGTTGTACAGTGGACCCTTGTATAACAGTTTGTATAACATAAAATCTGTACAACATAAACAATTCCGGAGATAGGGGAAATTTGCTTAACATAATCACCAATGGGGAGAATCCTTACAACATAAAAATGGGATTACTCCTTTTTCAATGCATTCCTATGGGAATTTGTATAAAGGAACATTTGCTTAACATAATTTCATTTGGAACAAATTAATTCCTTTATACAAGGTACCACTGTACTGTGTTTTTATTGATGACTATACGATTCTTATATTTCCTTTTATATATGGAGAGCATATTTTACCACGACAAATTCTGGGTGTGTCCAACCACACGTGGCCAATAAAAGTATTCTGATTCTGATTCTGGCCGCGGAGTGACCCACCACCTTACCGTATTTTGCTGCTTTTGCCGCTGCCGCCGCCGCTGCTGGACCCAACCCTGGCAGAGAGAGAAGAGAAGGATTCGGGAAGAGTCGAATGGGGTGGGTGGGGGTGGGGGTGGGGGTGGGACGTTGGAAGCAGCTAGACTGGGAGTCAGTGGGGCATCCTTTAGGGTCGGTGCTTACAGGAAGAGCAAGGGAGATTCCCTCCCTCCGCCCGCCCTCTGCGAACTTGCCCCCAAACAACCCTCCACTGACCCCAAACCACCATAGAGTTTACCTCCTACTCCGGGGGCCACTCCGACCCCAGGCCCCACGCCAGGGAGTCCGCCAACCCCGGGCACCCCAGCCCTGCCTGGGACGCCCAGGCCACCAAGGCCGGCTCCAGGAACGGCCCCAGCACCTGCCAAAAGGGGAGGAAAGACAGAAGGATCGGGCCCTGAAGTGGAAAAAATAGGCACTCGCCCAGCTCGAAGAGCCCGTGAGATGCCAATGTAAGTCCCGATCCTGGCATCGGATGGGCCGAGCCATTCCGATTGCGGAGGGGCTGCTGATCCAGGCCTGGTAGTTCGTCTCGCCTTTGCAGGATCTCTCCAAGGTGCTGAATGTCCTTTGGGACCTTGGAAAGACCCTCTAAAGAGTAACGCCCAGGATGGAGTCACAGCATCTGCGAAAAGGGACTCAGGAGCCCCCACTTGACAAATTATTTACTATATGGAGATGGGCAGAAGGTCATTGGCAATTTAACGGGTGCAAACGCACATCCAGAAACTGTAGCACCCCTTTCCCCAGGAGAAATTCCCAGCAGGACTTCCGCCTGGGTCACATCCTTTAATCTGGTTCTACTCCTGAGCGGTGGTGAAAGGGGTTCAGAGGCCACGGCTGGGGGGGGGTGTCACACAGAAGAGCGTGCAGCCCTTGTGGCCTCTGAAACACGAGGCGTGGTGTCCCTTGCCAGGCAGCCTGATTCACTGGCAAGCACCGCATGTCTGCCGGCTGCCCAGCGACCCCAGGGCTTACCGTATTTGGCTGCTTTAGCAGCTGCTGCAGGACTCAGCCCTGGAAGAGAGGCAGACAAGAGATGAGCCGGGTTAGAAGGCATCGGGAGCATAATGGAAAGTATGGGCCGGTCCCCACCCTACTTCTCACACCCACCTCCAGACCTCCTTTTGAGCGTAGTGGCAATTCTCAGTGTGGGGCAGGTGCTGGAGGCAATTTTTCTATCATTACACACTGCAATGAATGCTTGGAAGCATTCATTGGGCCATGCAGTCCCGTTAACTGTGCAAAAGACCCGCCTAGAGATCCCCACAGCTTTGGGCTATGGGGTTGGGCCAGGATAGAGTCTGGCTTCCTTTTGGTTTAAGGGCCCCAGATGTGGGCAGGGGGTCCTTCCTACTGCAGCCTCCTCCTTCCTTCCCTCCCTCTTGCCACCTGCCCGCTTACCTCCTGCTCCGGGGGCCACTCCCAAACCAGGCCCCACGCCAGGGAGTCCACCAACCCCAGGCACCCCAGCCCCGCCTGGGACGCCAAGGCCACCAAGGCCGGCTCCAGGAACAGCCCCAGCACCTGCCAAAAGGGGGAGAGAGACAGAAGAATCAGCCCCCAAAGTATGACAGCAGGTGAGAGCAGGTAGCAGGCAAGATGGACCCCAACCGGCACTCAGCATTGAAACTCCGGCATCGGAAACAGAATATTCCAGGCTGACATCGGACAGGCAGAAAAAAAAATTGGTGAAATTACAGGCATGAGGTGCAGGAGTGAGTCTACCCTGGTCCCTCAGGTCATCAACTGAGGGGGTGGCCCAGCCCTCGGGACAAGAGGTCGGCTACAGGACAGGGGAACACAGGTGCAGCGTGGGGCAGGGGAATACTTCCCCTCAGGGGAGCTGATGGGCACAGGCCTCCATGGCAGCGCCAGCAGGGGCAGCCTAATTTGTTCATCTGCCCTTCCCTCAAAAAAAAAAAATCTTTATTAAAACACAAAAATAAAAAAGACTAATGGTTATATCGGAACACGAGCTTTTGCTAACAAGCCCGCTGCTTCAAATGTATCAAGGGAAGCACAAAGCAAATTATTATTATTTTATTATGATTATGTTCCCTTGGGTTTTTGACTGATATAAATGGGGCAGGGGAAGAGGCGTTCACTTGTCTTACTCAGGATTGTCCACTAGGGGGCAGCAGAGATCCAGCTTGGGCTCAATTCCCACTCCGCCTTGGGTTATAGAGGTAACAGGAGGGAAGCAGGTTGCAAAACCTCAACTTCTGGTTTCTCGAGATGTCTCTCCCCCCTCCCCATCATCACCATCGCTGCCACTGCCCTTTTTCACTCTGAGTGGTAAGGAAAGCCAGGCATAAAAAAATCAATGGGGGGGGAGCATAGCTGGGATCCAATGGTGACTTTCTTTCTTTCTTTCTTTCTTTCTTTCTTTCTTTCTTTCTTTCTTTCTTTCTTTCTTTCTTCCTTCCTTCCATCTCTCCATCCATCCATCCATCCATCACCTTCCTTCCTTCCTTCCTTCCTTCCATCCATCCATCCATCCATCCATCCATCCATCACCTTTCTTTCTTTCTTTCTTTCTTTCTTTCTTTCTTTCTTTCTTTCTTTCTTTCTTTCTTTCTTTCTTTCTTTCTTTCTTTCTTTCTTTTTCTTCCTTCCTTCCTTCCTTCCATCTATCCATCCATCCATCCATCCATCACCTTCCTTCCTTCCTTCCTTCTTTCCTTCCTTCCTTCCATCCATCCATCCATCCATCCATCCATCCATCCATCCATCCATCCATCACCTTTCTTTCTTTCTTTCTTTCTTTCTTTCTTTCTTTCTTTCTTTCTTTCTTTCTTTCTTTCTTTCTTTCTTTCTTTCTTTCTTCCTTCCTTCCATCTCTCCATCCATCCATCCATCACCTACCTACCTTCCTTCCTTCCTTCCTTCCTTCCTTCCTTCCTTCCTTCCTTCCTTCCATCTCTCCATCCATCCATCCATCACCTTCCTTCCTTCCTTCCTTCCTTCCTTCCTTCCTTCCTTCCATCCATCCATCCATCCATCACCTTTCTTTCTTTCTTTCTTTCTTTCTTTCTTTCTTTCTTTCTTTCTTTCTTTCTTTCTTTCTTTCTTTCTTTCTTTCTTTCTTTCTTTCTTTTAGCTGCTATTAAAGGCTCTCTCTCTCCAACCCCACAGGCCTTGGGCCACGGAGGAGGGGATAGGAAGCCTCTGATTAGTTTTAATTAAATGTTTCTGCCTTCCAATCTGAGTTAGGCGGTGACAGCAACACACGGTCATGCCAATGGGGTTTTGCCCTGGTTCCAAATAGGGCAGGACTCCCCTCCAGACTCCCACACGAATGGAAAGAGGAGGAAATATAATGGGTCTTCTAAGAAGGGTTTGGGGTTTTGTCGTTATTGGTTCTGCTTTTTCAAGAAAAGGAATTTAAACTTGTTGCCTGCAAGAGCATGCCAGCCGCTTACTGAGCCTAATAATAATAATAATAATAATAATAATAATAATAATAATAATAATAATAATAATAATAATAATAATAATAATAATAATAATAGCTTTATTACGGTCAAAGACCAAAAACACCAGACAATCCACAATAGTCACATACTATTCAAATTTTGAAATAAATACAAAATTATACAGTCTTCCATTAAAATATTAATAAATAAACCCTTGCTTGCAGATAACCCTAACCCTAACCCTAACCCCCCCCCAAGCTGTTGTTGGGAGAAGAGCAAGGAGGGGAAAGCCATCTTGAACACATTACATACAAGCCGGGATGAGCCGACAGCGGCAGAATTGTGAACGGCGTGCCCTTAATATGACTTCTGGCCCCAAAGAACGGAGGGGGGGGGCTCCCCAAGGGGAAGGCAGTGGCAGGGTCCCGACACATGCTTCAATGCCTGCCTCCACGTTCAAAAGTGTCAGGAAAGGCATCCCGGGAGCTTGCAGAGACAGGGCCTCTGAGCACACGCCGAAAGCCTTTTCCCCCTTCAGAGGGGCCTTGATTCAAGTGGGTTTGGAATCTGGCCGGGGAGGAGAGCTTTCTGGTTTGATTCTCAGCCTCCCTCAAGCCCACCAGAGGGCGGCAGACACCCCCTCTTTTACTCCCTATAGGGGCCCCACGGGGAGCCCCGGAAACGCAAGGAGCCACCCCGGGGAGGCTGCTTCGGGTCTTGGGGGTTCGGGGGGGTCAACCCGATGCCAGTTGCCGGCTGGCTGCAGACCCAGTACAAATCCTAGGAAAAGCTCCACTCCACCACCACCTCCACCCCCTCCACCCTGTCTCTCTTCGTCCCTTGCTGACACACACACACACACACACACACACACACACACACACACACACACACACACACACACACACACACACACACACACACACACACACACACACACACACCAGTGAAACCAGATTCTTCTGCGGCTGCTCTGAAATCCCTCAACTGCACCACTTTCCTCCCTGCCAGCCTGTTTCCTATCAAAAACAGATGGCCCGCAGGCTGGAACCTGAGCCTGAGGATCATGGAAATTTCTCTCTTACACACACACACACACACACACACACACACGCACACACGCACACGCACACACACACAGAGTCATCGCTCTCTCACATGCCGCCAGCCGTCAGGTGCCATGGGACGACTGTGAGGTGGGGGGGGGGCTGGAGCTAAAAGACTCCACCTCGTTCCTATTGCCTTTCTCCTGGGGACCCCATTTCTCACCCCAGTCCAAGGCACCCCCACCCCCACAGCCTGTGAATCATCGCTTCCAGTCGTTCATCCTTCGGCTGGCTCTCCAGATACGGACCTTTCAGAAAGCGACTGGGCCCCCGTTCTCTTTGCTTTCTCTGTTTCCTTTTCACTGCACTTTTTGAGACCAAGCAGTCTTCAGATGGATGGGGAGGGGGGAATGGCCTCAAGCCTGTTCCCATCAAACTGCGTGGAACACCTCCCCCCGCCGCCAAACGGCATTAAAAAGTAACTAGGAAAAGGGACCAGGACACATAGCTGCTCCCTGTAGCCACGGAGTAACCACATATCTCCTGGTCTCCTTCCTTCTGGAATGACATGTTGTTACATCCTCCTTAGCAACAACAAAGGTGATTCAGGCAGCGGTTCAAATCCCGGGTGCCCCGCAGCGGAGTGAGCCCCCTCTGATAACCCCAGCTCCTGCCAACCTAGCAGTTCGAAAGCATGCAAATGCAAGTAGATAAATAGGTACCGCCGTGAAAAGTGGGAAGGTAAAACAGTGTTTTGCCATGCTGGCCACGTGGCCAGGGACTTGCCCAACACTGGCTCTTCGGCTTGAATACAGAGATGAGCACCACCCCTAGAGTCGGACACGACTAGCACGCATATGCGGGGGAAAACAGAAGCCACCGCCCCACCCTTCTCCAGTGTCTTATTTCTTGCTTGCTTGTGTCTCCCTCAGACCCGGAGAAAATCAGCTGAGCTGGAGATGACGAGGCCCAAAACTCACCGTACGCAGAAGCCTTCGCTGCCGCTTTCGCCGCTGCCGCTGCCGCCAGCCCACCTGCACCTGTAGCAAGAAAAAAAGCCATTTTAGGAGCCGAACCCAGAACGGATTCACAAGACATTCATATTACTCTGGTCTGAACGCTTTTTAAAAACTCCTTCTCTCCTTCCTCCAAGTGGTTTTATTTGTATGTTTGTGTGGAGGGGATGAGGAATTCTGTGGAACTCCAAAGCCTGCACCCTCTCTTTTGGCCGGTCCCAGTGAATGTGTCTCAGCCCAAATGGAGGAGGTCTTGTGTTGCAAGGCACGCCCCCCCCCCGCAAAGCTTCTCGGCCTCATCCGTCCGCAGGGCCTTACCTATTGCACCCGGGACACCTCCAGCGCCTGGCACTAAGCCTGTTCCAAGCGACCCAATGCCAGGGAGACCCCCTGCTCCGGGGACAAGCCCGGCACCTGGGGAGAGGCAAGCCAGGAGAGACAAAGCGTCACCAAGCTGTCCTGTGGGTACCTGTGGAGGATGGCCTGGGTTCCTACACAGGACCTAAGGCAGGGGTGTCCAAACTTTTCGCAAGGAGGGCCAGATTGGATGAGGTGAAAATGTGTGGCGGCCGACCATTCGGTCGTGTTTGGCCCCCAGGTCAAATGTTGGACTAGTCTTTTTTATAACATGCAAGGAGGCAGGGAGGACGCTGCAGCAACAGAGCTGGGGGAAGGTTGGCTGGGGGGGACGGACAGAGGCAGGGAGGGCAGGCAAACCATAAAACTGCAAGCTGACATCTCCATCCGGTATGGGGAAGGGCCAGCTGGTGGGGATGTGTGACCAGGCTGAGCTGGTGGGGAGAAGAGGTCGTGGGCCACTCTAAATTTGAAAACGGGCCCGCATTTGGCCCCCGGGCCTGACCTTGGACATGCCTGACCTAAGGAATTATGGGCAGGGTTTCATGGGGAGGGACTGAAGGACTGAGAAGCCCCCCAAAAGGCAGGAAAGCAGTGGGACCCCCCAATGCCTCTAGGATTGCTTTTTCCAGTTCTGGGAACCCCTCTCGGGTCGGCGGAAACACCCTGGCGCTTGCCAGCTGGTCTCTGATGGTCGACAGCTCTACCAACAGGAGGGCTTGACGGCAGGAGGGCCAGAAACAAAGTGGCAGGGAAGCCATGACAGGGCCCGGTTGTGGCCCCTTGGCCTCTGCCCCCCCCGCACTAACGCCTCGTGGCTCCTTTGGCTTCTGCCACTCACCATATTTTGCTGCCGCCTTGGCTGCGGCTGCTTGTGCCCCTACGCCTGTGGGGTAAACAAGAGACCCTTCAGTGGCCAGGCATGGGGGGAGGGGAGCAGGGAATCCCAGTTTGCCCCATGCCTCTCCTTCACACCCACCCCCCGCAATTCCAGCTCCCCAGAAGCAACCCTCCCATTGAGGGCCACCTAGACTGGCAATGAGGGAAGCCCCCTTTTCTAGGGCCTTTGATTCCCCAACTCACGCGGACAGGGAGAGCAACAACAGGTGACTTTGTTTTCCCGTATTTACATCTCCTCTTAACATAAGAACATAACATAAGAAGAGCCCTGCTGGATCAGGCCAAAGGCCCATCTAGTCCAGCTTCCTGTATCTCACAGTGGCCCCACCAGATGCCTATGGGAGCGCACGAGCCTAGATATCTGTCTCCTGATACCACTCCCCTGCATCTGGCCCTTGAAGGACCCCGATTTTAAGCCTGGAGATTACACACCTCCCTCGTGGTTTGTAACCTGTGATGGACTTTTCCTCCAGGAATCTGTCCAATCCCCTTTTGAAAGCATCCAGGCCAGATGCCATCCCCACCTCCTGTGGCAGGGAATTCCACAGACTAACAACGCGCTGGGTGAAAAAATATTTTCTTTTGTCTGTTCTTACTCTCCCAGCCCTCAATTTGAGTGGAGGTCCCCTAGTTCTGGTATTTTGTGAGAGGGAGAAGAGCGTCCCTCTATCCACTTGACTCATGCCCTGCATTATTTTGTACGTTTCAATCCTATCCCCCCCTCAGGCGCCTTTTTTTCCAGACTAAAGAGCCCCAAATGTTTTAGCCTTTCCTCATAAGGGAGGTGCCCCAGCCCAGTAATCATTTTAGTTTTAGTTGCTCTCTTTTGCACCTTTTCCAGTTCCACTATGCCTTTTCTTTTCCAGTTCCACTATGTTTTCTCTTGTCCGCACAGCGAGTGTAGCTAAAAACCATGTCAGGGAAGACCCTGGCTAAGGCCAAATACTTCTAAAACTCCTTTTGTTATAGCCTTAAAGCACAACGTAAATAGCTGGAGAGCAACTCCATGCAGTTACGGAGGGCTGTTTGCCTTTTGAAAAACTAGCCCTGTGCGCTGCCCACCCACCCCAATCCCCTCACCTGTTCCGGTCGGGAATCCTGCTTTGCCCCCAGCGCCGCCATACACCCCACCCGGTCCAGCACCTGAAGCCACGCGAGGGAGGGAGGAAGGGGAGGCGTGAGAAGGCCACACGGGGATGTCCCGACAAAGTCTCGGGAGGCCCTTCTTGTGGACCGTTTCCAACATGTCCAAAGGCGCTTGACTCAACCAAGCGAGGGGTCTTGCTTGCCCGTAAGCAACTAGGATCCTGATGGAAAGCCAGATTCGAATCCAGGACCCTTCCCGTCAGATGGCCTCCCCCTTCCCGGGTCCCTTGGTCACTAGGGCCGCCCCACATAAGGTCCAGCACCCGGAAGGACTTACCAAAAGCTAGCTTCCCGGGACCATAATAAGCACCTGGACGGAAAGAAAGAAGCAGGAGAGTCACATTCTGCTCGAGAACAAACCACGTGTGAAGACTACAACACCCAGAATCCACCAGCAGCATCAGCTGGGCCAGGAGAAGGGGCTGATGAACTCTCCGATCGCCTCATTCTCCGATCGCCTCATTCCGTTTTGGGTCTTTAAGGTTCTGGGTTCAGACTCACCAGGCACTTTGGGGGCTTTGATGGGGTAGCCCAGAGGGAGCCCCGGCTGTTGTCCGGCACCAAAACCTCCGAAGCCTGAAACAGCCGAGGAGAAGGGGGTGAGATGCCGAAGGCTCTGGGCCCCTGACAGCACTCCCCACCCCTCCGTGGCCAGCACACCCCCGGGAGGGGGGGAATCCATCCCTTTCCCTGCCGTCTCCCGTGGCAGACGGTTCTGTGTTTCTCGAGCGCCTGAGAAGCTTAACGTGCCCGAGTGGCGCAGAGGTTAAACTGCGGTGCTGCAGTCGAGACTCTGCTCACAACCTGAGGTCCAAATCCCAGGTAGATGGCTAAAGGTTCGCTCAGCCTCCCATCCTTCCGAGGGAGGTAAAATGAGCACCCAGCTTGCTGGGGCAGGGGTAATTACTGGTACACTACCCAGAGAGTGCCTTGAAAAGTATGGGGTGGTATAAAAGCAGCACATTTTGCTCTCTTTGGCTTTGTCCATGTGGAGAGGCCACAGTGACTATCGTGTTTCCCCGAAAATAAGACAGTGTCTTATATTAATTTTTGCTCCCAAATGCGCTAGGCCTTATTTTCAGGGGATGTCTTATTTTTCCATGAAGAAAAATACGGTACACATTTATTGTTATCTTATTATGGGGAGGCCTTATTTTCGCCTTATTTTCAGGGGATGTCTTATTTTTCCAGGAAGAAAAATACAGTACACATTTATTGTTATCTTATTATGGGGAGGCCTGATTTTCGGGGGATGCCTTATATTTCAGTGTGGGGCAAAACTGTAAGTAGGTCTTATTTTCAGGGGATGTCTTATTTTTCCATGAAGAAAAGAGGGTAGATTTATTATGGGGAGACCTTATTTTCGGGGGCCTTATATTTCAGTGTGGGGAAAACTGCCATTTCCCCATTCTCCGAGAGGATGTCTTACTTTTCCCTGGTAAAATACCACATTTATTGTTATCTTATTATGGGCGCCTTATTTTTGGGGGATGCCTCCAGCCCAAAACTGGGATTTTCGGGGATGGGGGAAAAGAGGGTAGGAGGGGGACAGAAAGAGAGAAAGAACGAGCCCCTGGGAGGAAAAGACAAAGAGAAAGAACGAGGGAGGAAAAGACAAAGAGAGAGAAAGGCTTAGCAATGGCTGCGTTGCAACGATGGACCAAGAGCAGGTGAGTGTGCTGGGCTGTGGATAATGGGCGAGAGGCTTTAAAGGCAGGGAGAAGGCCACAAAGGTCAGAAGGGTCGCTGAGGTCACCCTCAAGCCCCACTGACAGCAGCCTGATAAAAGGGTGACCCTTTGCTTTGTGGCTTCCTTTAGTGAGCTGATCCACCTCACATTTGGTTCTCCTCTCTTCCTGCTGCCGTTAGCTTATCCCAGCCTGGTGGCTTTTCCCAGGGCGCTTTTACACGGCCCCTAAAATCCGAGGCAAAGGGCTCCCAGATGTGGAGCTTAAAATTGTTTTCCCACCAGCTCCAGACTTTTTAAAAAATTAAGTACGCCCATGCCCACCTAAGCGCATCCCAGCGCATTTTCCAAGTACCTGGAAGGTGACAAATTTCTGATGCGGATTGCAAAGCAGTGAGGGCTCTCCTTGCCTTCTGTTGTTGTTTTTTGCCTCCCGCCCCTTTAAGAGACTTTAAGAGACTGGAATGCTTCCTGGAGCACCTCTCGAAGGCAGAGCAGAGGTGAGCCTGCATTCTTTTCTCCCTTTTTTTCTCCCTCTCCTCACGCAGACAGGAGCCATGACATGCGTAAGGGTGGGAACACAGCAAGAGGAGCAAACCCCCAAGATCTCTGGTCCAAATTTAAGTTGCCAGTGGATCTTAGGGGTCGTGTAAAAGCATCCCCAGAGAGAGAACACTGCCCCCACCCGCCCCCCGATTGTGCCAAAATAGCCAATCTACACTTCTATGCCACACGGAACCCTTTATATTTGAGATCAGATGCTGGAGGTAAGAATCATTCTGTCTTGGGAAAGATAAACTCAGCAAGGGGGGAGGAGGGGGAGGGGGACACTTACCTGCAACTTTAGGCTTGATTCCAGCTCCTGTTGGCACCCCTGGCAGGACCCCCACCCCAGGATAACGGATCCCTGCAATTAGAAACGGAGACGCTAAGGAAACCAAGAGGCACCCCCTGAAACTCAGCTCTGCTTCGGGAGGCACGTCTGTCGCCATTGCTCCCAAGACCCCAGTACCCACAGCTGGTTTATGGGGTGGAGGGATTTTTTTTTGGGGGCAGGTGTTGTTGCAAAAATACATAAAAAGGGGAAGAAGCCCGGTCTACTCACCTGTGCCAGGCAGCACGCCTCCAGGGAAGACGCCGGGGATCCCAACGCCTGTTGGAGAAAGGCCATCATCAATTTGACCCCGATGGGTACTTTACACCAGTGGTTCTCAACCTGTGGGTCCCCAGATGTTCCTGGACTACAACTCCCAGAAACCCCTTCCAGTGCAGTGAGTGGTGGAGGCTTCTGGGAGTTGCAGTCCAGCAACATCTGGGGACCCACAGGTTGAGAACCACTGATTTACACAATAGGTTAGCGGGGGGGGGAGGCTCCATGTGACTCCCAACACACCGGGGGCAAGCACTGACCCACCTGGAATCTTCCCAGGCTTGGTACCAACGCCGGCTCCTGGCTGTACCCCCGTCTGTGGGATTACACCACCTAGGGGGTAAAAAGAAAGAGAGAGAGAGAGAATGAATGAGAGACTGAAGAGAGGAGAGAAGCGTAGAGAAGACGGCAACCCAACCAAGATGTTTGCCAATCCCTTGCCCGGAGGTTTCTACGAAAATGATTTTATTTTATTTTAAGAAACAGACGGTCCAGCCTCCTCCTCGCAGGGGCCACAGCCTACCTCCGGGCAGTCCGGCCACGCCACCTCCGGGCCCACCGATGCCAACTCCAGGTATACCGACGCCACCGCCGGCCCCACCGACTCCGGCCCCTGCGGAAGGAAAGACACCGATGGGCAGGCAGGCAGGCGCCGAAGAGAAACCCAAGCCCCTCGTTTGGGGGGGCGGGGGAACCGGGGGGGCAGGAGAGGGATTGTCCAGTCGGAGGTGACAAATATCACCACATTGTACACGATGCCCGGAGGATCCCTTGTTCTCACTCGGTTGTGGCCATTGGTGGTTTGTTACTGTCGCTGCATCAACTCACCTGCTTTGGCTGCTGCTTTATAGGCTGCGGCGGCAGCGGCGGCAGCTCCAGGGGTCCCGGCACCTGGATAGGCCCCACCTGGGTAGAGGCCACCTGAGACACAGAAGGGAAAAGGGGGCTGAGCTCTCCTTGCTTTTAACGGGCCCCGCTCTACCCTTTGGATAGCAGCCCGGCCCGCCCTCGTTGGGCCCCCTCCCTTCCAGAGGCCTCGCTCCACCAAGCCAGGGGGATGCCCTGCATCCGTTGGTTCCCATGACCGCAGCCTCCTGAGCGAGGCAGCCTGAGTCTGGCGGCCAAGGGGTTGAGCTGGGAGGGGGACCCACGAGGCCCTCTATCCCAACCCCTGCCTGCTGAGGGGGACGGAGCGGACCCCAAAGAGGGGCCAG
This sequence comes from Phrynocephalus forsythii, assembly GCA_029282475.1. NCBI lineage: Eukaryota > Metazoa > Chordata > Lepidosauria > Squamata > Agamidae > Phrynocephalus > Phrynocephalus forsythii. The sequence continues at coordinate 8,195,727 of JAPFRF010000017.1, read as the reverse complement.
GCAGAAGGTCTCGGTGATGGAGCAGCCTGAAAAAAGTAACTTCCCCAAAAGGCACCGGACAAGAAAGAGAGGCCATCACAAAATGAGGAACGGATGAGGTTGGCTATGAAACGGGTTCATTGCATACTCACCTGCACCGGCTCCCAGACCGCCAACGCCGGTCCCTGCAGAGGAGAACAGGTGTGTGTGTGGCTTTCGGTGCTCTCTTTGGGCCTTTTCACACGACCCCTAAGATCCACTGGCCACTTAAATTTGGACCAGAGATCTTAGAGGTTTCGAACCCCAGACCAACTCCCCACCCCCACCCCCCACCCCATGGCTGCCTGTCTCTCACTCCTTACTCTGCTTAGTGTGTTTTTAAAACGGATTCCGGAGTTCGAGTTTAACAGCTTCTTCATATCACTTGATCTTTAAACAGTCTTCTGGTTTCTCCTCACCCCACACCCCTCCCTCTTTCTGCTATGGGTCAGATTCTTCTCCCCCTGTTTTGGCCCTCACAACACCCCCCACCCCTTCCCAGAGGACCCCTGGGGCTCCTGGTGGTGAATCAGGGAATGGGAACCACGCTCGTTCCCCTCCTGGCTCCGTTCTTTAACCACTGCGCCACGCAGGCTCTTGAAAACCCTGCCGAGGCCCACCGCCGTCGGCAGTCTTGTGGCTGGGAGTTCCACGGGTGCTTCTTCCTAGGGCTTCGGTCATAGGGAGAAGCATTGTTTTCTGTCTTTGTAGTCTAGCGGTTGACAATAAAACTATAGAGGGGGCCCCCGCGCACCCACTCCAGCTTTGAAAGCTAAGGTAAAGGGAGGCCAAGGGTCCCCTCCACTGCCCCCTGCCCCACCCCGTACACCATGCATCATTACCCCAACCGTGCAGGCCCTGAAGCATTCCTGCCGGGAGAAGCCAGTCCACTCTATTTTGCAGCCCCAACATCAAGAGGGATCAGGGATCAGCCTCTTGGCTTCTGCGAAGCTTTGGATCAAAACCCAGAGCGGATCCACAATGCCCTAGACATCTAAGAACCACTGGACATGACTGTTGGGGCTTCTTCATGCACCCATCCACCCCACCCACCTAGCGAGTGTAGCGGAAGATCAAAATGGCAAGGCCTCTTGGTGGAAGGGAGGACAACATCGGAAAGCCATTTGCTTTGGGATTATTTTTGGGAAAATGCGACCCCGGGGGCCACCCAGAAGGCCCCGTCCTTTCTCAACTGGTCCTAACCCGCACCCACACTCACGCTGGACAGCGCCAACATGCGCAGGGGTGGAGGTGGCACTTACCTGGGTAGAATCCCCTTCCAGGGACTCCCACGCCGGCACCAGGGACCCCTGCAAGAGGGAAAGCAGTCAGGAGGGCATGGTTTTGGCCCGTGGGGGTAAGCGCCCAAAGGGTATGAGTTGCGCACACAGGACAGCCCTCCATCCCCCCCTTCATGTATGACTTTTAAAGCATTCACTTAATTGTGCTGGTCAGAGGATGCATCTGAGCCAGAGTGGAATAGATGAGGACGGATGCCAGACTACGGCTAGGAGGAACCGAGTTCAAATCCCCCTCTCCAGGCCAAAAAAATCCACAGAACACTGCTCCTGCTTTTGCTCCTAATTGATCTTGTTGCACAACAACCCTGGGGAGTAGAGCATGCCGGGGGTGGGGAGAGAGACAGAACGGCTGTCTCAATGTCACCTAAGGAGTAGTTTTTTTTAGGTTTACTGTTCAGTTAAAAAAAAATAAAAAGATATACCTGTACATAGGAAGAAAAAAAAAGGAAAAAAAAGAAAAAGTGAAAATAGTACATATATAAAGTTTTTTTTAACACTTGAGTTTTGATATCTTAGTGATGCATTCAATGTGCATCTCCCCCCCACACACACACACACACATACACAGCAATTGCTATGCCACACTAAGGGCGCTTTTACACGACCCCTAAAATCCGAGGCAAAGGGCTCCCAGATGCGGAGCTTAAAATTGTTTTCCCACCAGCTCCGGACTTTAAACAAAATTAAGTACGACCACACCCACCTAAGCGCGCCCCAGCGCATTTTACAAGTACCTGGTCTCCAGAGATAAAAAAAAATCTGATGTGGATTATAAAGCTGTGGATGCCGGGCTCTCCTCGCCTTCTGTTCGATTTTTTTTGTCCCCACCGCCCCTTTAACAGCCTGGAATCCCTACAGGGCTGCTGCGATGGCAGAAAAGATGTGAGCGGAGGTGAGCCTGCATTCTTTTCTCCCTCCCCTCATGCAGACAGGAGCAATGGAGTGCGGAGGGGTGGGAACACAGGAAGCAGAACAAACCCCCACGATCTCTGGTCCGAATTTAAGTTGCCAGCGGATCTTAGGGGTCGTGTAAGAGCGCCCTAAGTGGACCACAATCACCAGGTTGATCTAGTCCTTGTCACAGCATTTTGAATTGATGGTAAAATTCCTTTGTTACACAGCAGAAGCACAGAGACTTGTTACAGGGAATATCTTCAGGTTCGCCAGATTGTTCACTCTCTCTCATGAACTGGCACCTAAGGCCTCAATAACTCACTCTAAGCCATTTGTAGGAGAAGGAATAAACTGTCCTTACTTACAATTGGAAACAGATCAACAGCAAACTAGCAAATGTAACAGACTCAAGAGAGGGGAAAGAGAACACTCAGCAGAGAAGGCGGGTCTGTTTGGATTCAGAGGCCGGAAGGAATGATTGGCTAACGCTGGACAGATTGGCAGCCACCCTCAAACCACAGGCAGCATGCTAGTTTGTAAAATATCCCAACAGCCCTAGCAATTACACTCTCCAGAATAAAGATGGCAAGAGATTTTGGAGGCATTTCTCACTGCCACTCCCACCAGCCTAAACCGGACTAGCCAATGGTGGGGGATGATGGGCACTGTAGTCTAGCAAGATCTGCATTGCCACTGGTTAGCCAACCTGCAACTCCAGCCTCAATGATACAGCTATGAGGAGAGAGATTTGAGTTTTCAGGGGGTTATTCCCCCACGCAAGCCAGCAATCCTTCGGCCAACCCTGTGAGGTAGGCCACAAGGTTACATTACAGCTGTCAGAGGGGAGGGAGGCTGAGCAGAGGCATCCTGCTGACAGGTCCCTCCTAAAACCTGGCCCTGGCAGGAGCGTCCTTTGAACCCGGGGCTTTGGGACTGCTAGAACCATGAGAGTATGAGTTAGGCAAATGTTTGTACCCGCTGTCCACTCTAGAAGTGGGGCTGCAAGGCCAAGAATTGTGCAACTGACCGAATGACCCAACCACAGATGGACGGGTGCCGCCTGTTTGGGTTTTACGATACCCCACCCCCAGTCTCTCTCTCTCTCCCCCCCAAGCCTTTCTGGCTTCCTTCTTCCTAAACAAACACCCAAAGAGGATGACTTCTGTCAGCCAAGAGAGACCAAACAATCTGATCTTTCTCAAAAGTAACTAAAATAACGCCTTGGTTTTTTTCCCTGAAAACAAACTCACGTACACTGCAGGGCTCTACAGCTCTGGCAGAGACGAAAGGGAGCCAGACTTTCTCCTTGTCAACCGTGTTGCTGCCAAAACACACACACACACACACACACACACACACACACACACACACACACACACACACACACACACACACACACACACACACACACACACACACACACAGTGGAGCAACACGATGGAAAAGCCAAATATCTGAGCATGCCAAGAGTTCTCCACTAAGCTAACTTGGTTTCTTTCTTTCTTGGCCAAAGGAACAAACTACTAGTTTGGAATTAGTTACTTTGGAGCTGCGGATTTGAAACCTCAGCAAGGAAGTGGGTCGCCCCAAAGCCCTCGGCCAGGCTAGTCCTTGGAGGCATCATAGACTCAGTGGGATGCAGAATGGAGAGGGACACCAAGGGTCATCCAGCCCAACCCAGACAAGGTGGGAGCCCACCCGGCAGGCATCCCTGGCAGAGGGCTGGCCAGCCATTGACCGATAACGGGCAAGCAAGGAGGGTCGGCTACTTAGACAAGTAGCCCCTTCTGTGGGGCAATTCCTTCCCTCTGTGAGGCCCAGCTGGCCTCCTTTCCTGCCTCCCCCATCGGAGAACTGCCCCACAGCCACTGCCCCACAGCATCCCACGAGCCTGTGCCTTCATCTCGGGAATGGGTCCCCAAAACTCTCTGGATGGCTGGCCCTGCGTCTGCCCGCCAGAGGCGGCAAGATTTCTGCCCTGGCCCACCAAGCGACCGGCCACCTCCTGTCCCTGGCGACTCTCCCCTGAGCCACGAGGACTGCCGTGAACGTTCCGTGACGCCCCCACCCCCCCCCCTGCCCCCCCCGGCACCTCCGCCAGAGGCTGGGGGATGGAGAGGTCCCGGAGACAGGCAGTGGCAGGGATCAGACGCGTTCCCCAGCTGCTGCTGCTGCTCCTCTCGGCCGAAGCCAAGCCAGCCTGCGGGAGAGGAGAGGGGCCTTAGGTTAAGTGTTACCACCTGAGAAGGCGGCTGCAGCCAAAACAGGCCACTCTGGCCCCGAATCAAAGAGAGACCCGGCCCATCCCGAGGTCAATTTTAAAAGGGGTCTGGCCCGTCTCCCCCTCCCAACTCCCCCACCCCACCCCAACCCCACCCGAACATCTCAGCTTTCTCCCAAGTGGGGACTCGAGTGGGTTTCGGTTCCAGCATTCCAGCTTAATTGGTTCGGGGGCTGCAGCCAAAGGACACAAAGCCAGAACTACACACACACACACACACACACACACACACACACACACACACACACACACACACACACACACACACACACACACACACACACACACACACACACACACACACACACACGGGGAGGGGGGGGCTGGTGGAGAAACCCGAAAGGAGGGAGGTTGGAAGGCAGACGGGGAAAGCCAAGGAGGAAAAAAGCAGAGGAGGATGAAGCAAACACAGGCACACAACACACCGAGGGGGGAGGGAGGTAAGAAGCCAGAGGGAACACCCGAGGCCATCCAGCCTGACCCCCCACGTCCACCGACGCCAGGGTTGTTTTTGGCAGTGCCATGGTTTCCTTGGGGACTACAGTGCCCAGAATTCTGCAGCCACCACAGCCGCCCGTGCATCTGTCCTGCCCAAACCTGTCGCCCAAAGTTTCCAGGGAGGGAGGGAGGGGGGTTGGGGGTTGCCAGGGGGAGGCCGGCTCAAGGAACCCCCTTCCACAAAGAGGCCAGCACGAGGAGCCATCGGGGATTTGAGGTAACAGGGCAAGTTCTGGACAGGCTTGGCCACCAGCAGAGGAACGGGGGGGGGTGCACCAGTTGGGGTGGGGACCACTTTCCCTCTCTAGACATCCAAACCGGTTCTCCCTTCCAGGCCAGAGGGGACACAGGAATGTCACCGGTAACAAAGGAGCCCGTCTCACAGTTCCACCAAGATAATTATTTTATTTATCTATTTTAGAGTATTTTTACCCCACCTTTCTCCTTGGAAAAGGACCCCAGGCGGCTTACAGTAATGGGGGATAATACACAGTCCAGTACAATTAAGACAAGTATTTGAGAACAAGGAATTGAAGGACATCTTATAGCAGGGCTGTCCAACTTTGAAAAGGCCGAGGTCTACTTTTTCTGGCCCAAAGTGCCTGAGGGCTACTGCACTAATGCCTCTACTTACGAATTTTGTCCATCCCAAGCACATGCTCTTCTGGAACGGATTAATTGATTTTCAATGCATTCCTATGGGAAGGCTGACCACGCACACACACGTGCCTTGCACCCGCTCGATCATCTGGCCAGTGGGAGGAGCAGGCGACCACGCCATGGCCCTTGAACTGCCCTACTTGGCTAAGACAGTGGGCTGGCAGACCCAGAACTTTGCTGGGACAGTGGTGGTCTTTGGGATGGGGGAGGGTTGGGTGGAGAACGTAACCCCTCACTTTTTTTACTGGTGGCCGGCGGGCTACTTTTGAACCCTTCGCGGGCTACCGGTAGCCCGCAGTCTACCTGTTGGGCAGGCCGGTCTTACAGCATTAAGAGACAACATTACATTAAAGCAACACGGTTATAAGTAGTCATAAACGCAAAGTCTATGTGAACCTGTGGTCTCAGGCCCATCCCATTCCCTCCGCCTACTCTGCCTGACAGGGCTGTTGTGCAGATAAAAATGGTGTGTGCTGCACTGGGCCATGGACTCATGGCATCACTGCTCCTCCAGCCATCCTCTGACACCCAATGGGCACCCCCCCCTCCTCACATAGAGCAGAGCGAGGCAAGGCGGACCCCATCGGCTTCGCAAGATTAGTTCTCTTGGACTACAATGCCCAGAATCCCCCATCCAACAGGACAAACTGCCCTCCTGTTTCCGCCTGTCGCCTTTCCCCTTCCGGTCTCTCCCCGCAAGCGTTCCCCCGAAATCAGCTTTGGAAAGTGAGGGCTCTGGACTACAAATCCCACTGGCCAGGATGGAGGGGGGATTATGGAAGATGTAGTCCAGCCCCAGCTGGCCTTTGTCTTCCCTTTGGGTTTCCAAAGCTGCCCCAAGGCTGGCTCCTGCCTAGAGAGAGAGAAAAAACTAAGCCCATTTCTTATCGGGCGGAAGAGCTCTGTGTCGGCTCCATCCCGGCTTTTGGGGACAGCCATCTGTGGGGTGGGGGGGCCAAAGCTTGCGAAAACGGGCCCAATCCCAGTTCCACCCCCACCCCCACCTCCTCCTCCTGCCACACCTCAGAGACCAGGCTAGGAATCATCTGTTTTTCCTGACTTTTTGTTTTTGCTTTTTAAAAAAGATGGTGCTGTCTCAAGTCTTCTCTCCCTCCCTCCCTCCCTCCCTCCACTGGGATTAAAATGCTGCAGACATAACAAATATCACCCAAAGAAGCCGAAAGTTCCATGAAAGATCCTAAGAAGATTGGGCCAAGCTGCCGGAGGAGGAGGAGGAGGAGGAGGAGGAGGAGGAGGAGGAGGGAGTGATGTGAACAGGTGGATTGGTCTCACTGGGTTAGTGGGGGTGCCTTTGGGCAGAGAGCAATGAAAGAAATACTTTTCTCCCTAAATTTCCAAAAGGGGCCAAGGGAGACGCACCTTGCAGCACGGTCGTGATGCAAAAACCCCAGTTGTAGTTAAAACAAAATTCACACTCCAATTGTTTGAAAACAAATGTTACTTTTTTCCATGGCTTGGAAAAACAACAGCAACCAAACAAAACTAACTAAGGATACAAAACTAACTAAGGAAGCCTGTGAACACAGAACAGGCATCAGTGCCTTCGGGATATTAAAAAGGAGGGAGGCAAATGAACAAAGGAATGCTCACCCAGAAGGCTCAACTGCTTCCAGACCACACCATGAGGACTGCAGGGGGCAGCTTGTTACAGCTGATCATTCAAGGTGAAACAAAAGCATGGGGAGTGCAGAAGCTGGGGGTAGAGGTTTGTGGCTAATGAAACCTGCAAGAGGGGGTTGGATGCAACAAAGGCCCGTGGTTCAGAACTAGCGGATCTGAGGCCAGGCAAACAGTCGTGATGATGCCCGACCTCAAGGGGAAGAGGAATCAGAAGAAGAAGGTACATAAGAACATAAGAACCTAAGAAGAGCCATGCTGGATCAGGCTAAAGGCCCATCTAGTCCAGCTTCCTGGATCTCACAGTGGCCCCACCAGATGCGTCTGGGAGCATATGAGACTAGATCTCTGTCCCCTGATACCACTCCCCTGCATCTGGTCCTTGAGGTACCCCGGTTTTAAGCTTGGAGGTTACACATCTCCCTCATGGTTTGTCACCTGTGATGGACTTTTCCTCCAGGAATCTGTCCAATCCCCTTTTGAAGGCATCCAGGCCAGATGCCATCACCCCATCCTGTGGCAGGGAGTTCCACAGACTAACAACGCGCTGGGTGAAAAAAAATATTTTCTTTTGTCTGTTCTTACTCTCCCAGCCCTCAATTTGAGTGGATGTCCCTTAGTTCTGGTATTTTGTGAGAGGGAGAAGAGCGTCCCTCTATCTACTTGACTCATGCCCTGCATTACAGTGTTTTGTACGTCTCAATCATATCCCCTCTCAGGCACCTTTTTTCGGGGCGTTCTTGGATGCTCTTGGGACGGGGCCTGAAACCAAACAGCACTGCACTCCTAAAACTCTTGTTTCCAGACATTTGAGGGCAAAAGACCCCCGTGCGAGGAGGTAGGGTTGGAGTAAAGAACATGGAAGACGGAGATGCCTCTCTCTTCTCTCCAAATTTAGCAACGGTCAGGAGCCAGGCAGCTTCTCACGGGGGACTCGAGTGCAGAGAACTGGCCGTCTTGACGGCCGATTTAAATGTGTTTATCGTTCGGCCTGCATCTTGTGTGTGTCTCTCTCTCACTCACACACACACACACACACACTCCCCAAAACTTTTTGCCAAACCCCAGGCCCAAGTTCTGAGTTAGGAAATGAGTCCCTGGCAGGAGCTGTTCCATCCCACACCCACCGGCACTGGTTAGAAGAAACAGGGCTTGCTTTACGTGTGTTTAGCAAAGATGTGTGCAAAGTGGAGGAAAATGCACACAGAGGTTCCTGCACATTTAACTCTCAAAAATGGTGGAAAAACTGGGGTGGGGGGTGGGGGTGGGGGCCGCAGGGGGTTGAGTCCAGGAACGGAAGAAGCAAATGGCAGTCCAGAACTGTGTGCCTTTGGGAAGAATCCATACAAACACCACGAAAGCCAATCCTCCTGGCTTGCATTTAAAAGTTGGAAGCAAAGACTCGAAGAATGAGTTACACCTGGGCAAATAAAGATATTCCTCATTACCTCCAGTGGGGCATGGGTGGCAGAGTTCTCTCCATCTTTGCAAGAGAGAAGCAAGTGGATTATTCAGGACAGCTTATGGCAGTGGTGACCAAACTTTGGCCCTCCAGATGTTTTGGACCACAACTCCCACAGTCCTTTGTCATTGGCAATGCAGGCTTGGGATTCTGGGAGTTGTGGTCCAAAACATCTGGAGGGGTGAAGTTTGGAGACCCCTGGATTATGGGGAGAAGAGCATGCCAGCACTCGGCACATGGTCAGAGACTGCTTTTCCGCCTGCGTTTCCAGGCTGCGGATCAGCACAGAAATGGGGGTGGTGGGTGGGAAATGAAGGCCAGAGATGGGGAAGGTAGAAACCAGCCTGGATCTCTCACCCGGGGCGGGCGCCCAGAAAATGAATCAACTTTTGGAAAGGGTGACACTCCCTTGCGCTCTCTCTCTCTCGCTCTCTCCTACCCTCATTTTCCATGGCCTGATGCAGGAAACCAAAATGGGTGATGCGCACCAGAAATGTTTCTCTAAACAAATGAACTCCCCAGCGGCTTAGCTGCAAACGGGAATGTTTTCAGGGAGACGGAGGGAAATGTTTCCTGCAGCCTTTCTTGCCCCGAAGATTAAAATATCATCAAGCCAGGGAGGGAGAATTAATGAAGCAAACAGTGAGGCAGAGCAGGAGGGCCCATTTCCCTTCCTCGCAATGTTTATGTCATTCCCAGAACTCGGAAAAAGTCCCTTTTTGAAGCTGAGTGGCTCCAGAGAGGTTCTTTAAACTGGCTTGGGGCAACAGGCCTTTTCTCTAGCAACCGAGATCTCCTTCGCAGGTAGACTTCCTCCGCTGCTGGAGGTTCCTTTCACCCTCTTTGGCCGAAAAGGCCCAGGACTAGCCAGGTTGCAAGGAAGATCGGAACTCAGCGCAGGCAGGAGACACCCGCCCCCTCCACGGCCAGCCAGTTGCCTAATGTCAGACATGACAAACCGCAGAGCACCCACGCAGATCTTGGTGCAAAGCAGCAAGAGGGATTATCAAGAAAGAGACACAGTTCCCGGACATAATCATAATTTATGTCACACTTTTGGGGACGGGCCAAAAAGCCTAGCAGAAACGGTCCGGGGGGGACACGGAGACGGGGCTCAGCGCAGGGCTATTTTCCAAATGGGATGGACTACATTTCCCCAAAAGCCCCAGGCAGCTCTCCTCCACCGAGTCTTAACTCTTTGTAAGATGGATTGGAGCTCCTGCATTTCTTTCCCAAGTGGATGCAAACAGGGAGACTTGAAGGTTAGTGGTGGGTGGCTAGCAAACCACGGAGTGGCTGCCCACAATAAGGCAAGGAGGCTGGGACAGTGGCAGGGACCACATGCCGAAAGGCAATGCTGGAAAACCCCGAACAGCTCACTCATATCTCGGTACTGTAGCACGAGCGTGGGGCACAGAAACACATTTTTTTAAAAATTCAGATTGATGCAACAGTGAGCCTGTCATTAGAAACAGAGCCCCTGAAGAGAGAGAGAGAGAAGCAGTCTGTTTGTCTTAGGAGATGCTTGGCTTTGCTCTACATCACAGCTCATGAACTGGCTTCTGCTTTCCACCATGGAGATGTGAGCTTTCTTGGCCCAATCAATGATTGGTCATGGAGCTTGGAAGAAACTGTGTCTCTAGCAGGAAAAAGTATCATTTCAGCCAGGCATGTCCAAGCTTCGGCCCTCCTGATGTTTTGGGCCACAACTCCCAGAATTCTAAGCTTAGTTTGCCAATGACAAAGGACTGTGGGAGTTGTGGTCCAAAACATCTGGAGGGCTGAAGTTTGAACATGCCTGGTTTCAGCTCTCAGGAACATGCTGAGAGCATGGCACTGTTGGGTCCTTAGCTTGGCTGCATGCACTTCACCATCCACCCATCCACCTGGACTCAGAAGATGCCTGGCGTGAGGCTCTGAGAGTTGCCCACTGCCTCCTCAAGAAGGGGACCACGGGTACCCCTCCATCTGCAGCAGGACGAGCACCGTTCCTGCAGCAATTAAGGCTTGTCGGTTTGCAAGCTGCAAACAGAAGGTCCAAAGCCTGCGTGGGTGGAAGAAATGGGCCGGGAATCCAAATACCAAATGTTTTGGCCCGGGGGGGGGGCGTACAGGAGGAGGGGGAAGCATTTTTGGGGGGACCAGCCATTTCTAAGTCTTCAGCCCTAATGCAGCAGCCAATAAAATGTCATTAGCACCTGTCTCGGAAAAATGACTAACAATGCTTCCAGAAGTCCCCTGCAGTCTGTGAGCTGGCATTTTCGGGGATTTGGGGTGGGGGAGGGGAGCCACGAACCGGGATTTGGGAACTGCTGCACATTGTTCTGATCTGGCGTCAGGGGGGCGAGCGTTCACTCGTTCTTATCAGAAGGCACCCACCTGCGATGCCCGGCTCAGGGATTTATACTTTACCTTCCAAGGTGGCGGAAGCTCTTGCTGGCTTGACGCTGGCCTTTGCGGGGGGGGGGGGAACGACCCTTCCTACACACTTCCTAGATGGGTGGTATAAACATCTAAAAAATAATAATAAATAATAAATTCACCACCACCACTCTGCTTCTGACACAGCTCTGGCTTTTTTTGGGGGGGAGGGGGGATGAGTGGGTTCCCCAAAGTCATTGGGAGGGGTTTTAAAAGAGGAATTTTTGTGTTGTTGTCTTTTCACCGGAGGTGGGGGCAAGGGATATGCACAGCCCTCTCTGCCCGGACACGGTGAGGGGCTGTTTTTTTTCCCCTCAGGGCTTCTGCCAGGGATTTTTTTTTTGGGGGAGGGCAGCAGCTGCAGTGTCCTGCCCGGGGGGGGGGGAATCTTCAGCCAGACACATATACCCGTCTCAGTGGGATTATCTGGGGTGGCGCCGGATTTTTTTTTTTTTGGGGGAGCAAAATCCTGAATTGAGGAGAAGTGCAAAGGGGGTTGGTGGGGGGTGAGGGAGTAGAACCCTACAACCCCTTCCCTCCCCAAATTTAGCAGAGGAAGGGAGGTCACAGGGGGCTTGTTCACCCTGCAAAAATCAACCCCCCCCCCAAGCAGGCACTGCTGCCAACGGCAAACTGTTCTGCTTATATAACGGTAGTCCTGGGCGGTTTAAAATTACAGAAAGCCCCAAGAGGATGGAAGCCTGAACAAGCCAGCCTGCTAGAAACCCAGGTCGTGAGCAAGTTTTACTTGCAGCCCCACTGATGCTGGATCCAGGAACCAAAGAAGAGCCCTGGATCAGGCCAAAGGCCCAGCTTCCAGCTGTATCTCACAGTGGCCCCACCAGATGCTTCTGGGAGCGCACGAGACTCATCTCTGTCTCCTGATCCCAGTCCCCTGCCTCTGGCCCTTGAAGGACCCCGGTTTTTAAGCCTGAAGATGACCCATCTCCATCATGGTTTGTCACCTGGGATGGGATTTTCTCTCCAGGAATCTGTCCCATCCCCTTTGGAAGGTCTCCAGGCCAGATGCCATCACCCCATCCTGTGGCAGGGAGTTCCACACACTAACAACCCGCTGGGTGAAAAAATATTTCCTTTTTTCTGTTCTCACTCTCCCAGCCCTCAATTTGAGTGGATGTCCCCTAGTTCTGGTGTTTTGGGAGAGGGAGAAGAGCTTCCCTCTATCCACTTGACTCATGCCCTGCATTATTTTGTATGTCTCAATCCTATCCCCTCCCCTCAGGCGCCTTTTTTTCCAGAATAAAGAGCCCCAAATGTTTTAGCCTGAAAGGGAGGTGCCCCAGGCCAGTCATCATTTTAGTCGCTCTCTTCTGCACCTTTTCCAGTTCCACCATGTGGAAGGCCTGACTAGTTTGACATTAGAATGGCCCATTTGGATGGGGGCTGGAGGCCATATTCTCACCCCAAGAGAGAGACAAACAAGCGCAGGAAGAAGTGAAGTATTAAGCCGCAGTGTGTTTGTGTGTGTGTGTGTGTGGAGGGGGGGGGGAAATCACTACCGGGCCAGCCTCTTCTGCTCTTAATTTTGTTGTTATTGTGGCTGTCCAGAGCCTGGCGCTTCCCTTCAAATGCAAAACAGACTCTCCTGGAGGCCTCCAGCAGTTGTGGGGTGGGGGTGGGTGGAGAAGTGCCTTCTTCAGTTTGGCTCCTGCTTCCAGGGCACACCAGGAAAATATGTATAGAGACCCTGTGGGGGCTGGAGGCTGCCCAAGGGTCATGGTGTGTGTGTGTGTGTGTGTGTGTGTGTGTGTGTGTGTGTGTGTGTGTGTGTGTAAGAGCTTCGTGGCGCAGTGGTTAAATGCCTGTCCTGCAGGTAAAACTGTGTTCACGACCTGGGTTCAATCCTAGTAACAGGCTCAAGGATCACTCAGCCTTCCATCCTTCCAAGGTTGGTAAAATGAGTACCCATCTTGTGGGGGGGATGTGTAGCCTGCATACTGTAATTAAAATTGTAAACCGTCTAGAGACTACTTGTAGTGGTATGGGGCAGTATATAAGCAGAACACTTTGCTTTTTGCTTTGCTGTGTGTGTGTGTGTGTGTGTGTGTGTGTGTGTGTGTGTGTGTGTGTGTGTGTGTGTGTGTGTGTGTGTGTGTTGGTGGCTGTGACCAGCTGGCTGGCCAGCCTTTTTTTTTTTTTTTGTCTTAGGGTGTGTGTGTGCGGGGGAGCCGAGGAGGTGATGCCCTCCTCTCTCTGGGCACAGGACAGAGACAGGACGGCCAAAGGCAAAGCCCCCCCTGCCAGGTGCCAACGGCTCACCCCTGCCAACCTCTGGCCTCACCGGGCCAACCTCGGGGCCCCTGCCCCCTTGGCACACCAGATGCAGAGCAGCTGCTCACCTCGAAGGGATGCTCAGGGAGAGGCAGGCATTCGGACAGAGTCCAGCTCACCTTGTCTCTGCTTCTCTTGCGCCAGCCTGGACCGCTCCTGGCATCCCAGGCGGTTCCAGGGACTGTGAATGCCCCGCTGTGAGTAGCACACGGCCACCCCCCTAGCAAGGTGGGCACTCAGGCAAGAGGGACTGTCGACTCTCCGCTTGGTTCATGTTCCTTCACACCAAGAAAAAGGGGGAAGGGAGTGCAGTGTGCCCCTCCTTTTAAAAAAGGGAAAGAGAAAAATAATTCCAAAGAAGAAAGAACAGGAACGGCAGGTGCCGAGCCTGAACCTCACCTCTTAAGACATTAGCTCTTTCAAGATTTTGGTAACCTATGGAAAAGCCCGTTATTTATGTCCCTGTTAACCAGGGATAATGGTAACGTTTTTATATTTTAAAAATGTTATTTAAAGTGTTTGGATTTTCAATTTTTTTAAATTAAAAAAGGTAACTTTTTAAGTTGGGTTTATTCTATGCCACAAAAAGGCTTCAGGCTCACAGCAAAATGGGTCGAGTTTTCAGTGTGTGTAAAATGTCAACAGAGTGGTTGACTGTGGCCATCACCCGGACAGTTAGTAAAGACCGAGCGGGGATTTGAACCCAGGCCTTCAGAGTCATCTTCCAAGATTCCACGCTGGCTCTCAACATTTTACGTTTCGTCTGGAAAAAATCAGAAGCTCCAATAGAGGAGACGTGATCCCAGGCTTGGCCATTGGAGGTATGGAAAGGATCCTGGGTTCTGGGTTGACCCCCAGCTCCACCTGAGTCAAGATGGTGATGCAGCAGCCAAAAATGCAAATGCATTTCTGGGCTGCATCAACCAATGTCCTATTCTCACCAGACCGAGCCAGTTTTTCCCCAATGGCGAGGCACGATGGGTGTTACAGTGGATCAATACTACAATATCTGAGAATCTTGTGTTAGGTTAAAGTGTCTGGGTACAATTCATAAGGCCCAGGTTCAAATCCCCATTTAGCCTATCTATCTATCTATCTGAGCTGCCTAGATGCCTAAGCACATTGGATGGGAGACCACCAAGGAATACCAGGTGCTGTAGGTGCCTGGAGTAGGAACTGGCAAACCACTCCAGTATTTCTGCCAAGAAAACTCCATGGACATGGAGTCACGAAGAGTCGGTCACAACTGTAATGACACAACACACACACACATCTATCTATCTATCTATCTATCTATCTATCTATCTATCTATCTATCTATCTATCTATCTATCTATCTATCTATCTATCTATCTATCTATCTATCTATCCCTTCCTTCCTTCTTTCCTATCTATCTATCTATCTATCTATCTATCTATCTCTATCTATCTATCTATCTATCTATCTATCTATCTATCTATCTATCTATCCCTTCCTTCCTTCCATCTATCTATCTATCTATCTATCTATCTATCTTATCTATCTATCTATCTATCTATCTTATTTATTTATTTATTTATTTATTTATTTATTTAATTCCCCACCCATCTGGCCCATCCAGAAGGTGGCTTTGGAAGCAGAGCAAAAGGTTTGGAGGTGACAAGGCGACCCAGTTTGGTGCCCTGTGGCTGCCTTGCTGCTGAGCCTGTGGCCAAAGGGTCAAGGATTAATTGGGGGCGGGTGGGGGGGGCTCAGCGGCTTTTGTATCAATCGAGGCTTTATCCTCAGTACAAGGCAGGTTCTGCTGCTCTTACTGAGGGAGGGAAAGAGGGAGGGAGGCTTTTTGGAAAATGACTTAACAGCTTATGCGGAGATTTGCCAGCAACTCAAGGGAACACAAAAAAGCGCGCCACCCAATTAGGCGAGGAGGAGGAGGAGGAGGAGGAGGAGGAGGAGGAGGAGGAAAAGCCAGAGCCAAACAACAATAATGTCTCTGCGGAATCAGGAGGGGCCAGGCTGTCACTCTCCTCCTCACATGCTAACCCTGCATCCCTGGTGCCTTTTAAATGATGATGATTATCGTTATTATTATTTTAAAGCATGGGTAGGAGAACGGAGCCGTTGCAGCAGCTGTAATCTTATCTTGCAGGCCTCTTTGAACAAAAAGGGTTTTACAAGGGCACACTTTTCAAAAAGGAAAAAAATATATAAAAGAACAAGGAAAGCAAAACCCAGAAATGGGCGATACAGCAGAAAGCTGAGCAGCATCGCCGCTCTCGCTCGTGCCAGATTCATAAAACGACCAGGATGCAGGCAAAGGGACCTATTTCCCCAGCCCTCCACCCCTTGCCTGTTTCCCCACCCTCTTCCTTCCCATCTGGTTCTCGCTTTCCCAGCTGAAGGCCTTCAGAGGTCTGCAGACTGGGCACGCAGACAGCAGGCTCCCCCGGCGGCTCCCACCCACCCACCCCCCGGCCACTGGCTTCTCTGGGTAGACTTCTCCTGAAGATGGAGACAACATCCATCGTTGCTCATGCAGAGAGGAGCTGGACGTGGGTAGCGTTACCCTTTGTGGCTCGTTCCATCTTTTAAACAACAAACCAACCCAAAGCCTGTGGAGCCATCACATGTCATCAGGGCAGCAAAAAAAAAAAATAAATAAAAAAAAAGACCTTATAAACCCTGCATCGTTGATCCAGAAATCACAGTGAGCGGCGGCCATTCTTCATTAACTGTTCCGCTTATCTTGTCCCTCCAAAGTAGTCAGGAAGGCCCAGCAGAGACTGCATTTCCTCAGGGTCTTGCTTAAGAACAGAGTGAAGCAACAACTGATGATCTCCTTTTACCGGTCCACAATTGAAAGCATCCTCACATATTTCATTACCGTTTGGTATGCTGGATTGACAGCTGCTGACAGGAAGACACTACAGAAGGTGGTAAGCACAGCTCAGTATATCACATCAATAAATCACGGGCTGTCCCCTAAGTGCACTGGACAACATCGCTAGGGATCGTTGCCTCAGGAGGGTTGGAAAAACTCTTAAGGATGATTCACACCCCGGTCAGCACCTCTTTACCTTGTTACCATCAGGCAGAAGATATCGTAGTATAGCCTGCCGCACCAACATGGGCTGTCAGAATGCTGAATGGGAAAAAATCCCAGGACAAGTATAGAAGAACTGACCTGTGGGCTGGCGCATTCTGTGTCAAGTACACAGGGTGAAATAAGACTGAGTGGTTGCCAGTGGGATGGGGGTGGGATGGGGGTGGGGGTGGGCAAGGGAGACTCAGCCAATTTCATTGTGCACATGTTGTACATTGACAATAAAAGTATTATTATTATTATCCATGTGGACTCAGTCTACGGACCCTTTGGACTCTCCTGGAGGCAGAGAGAGATTCCCCCCCTGCTTTCCTCTCCCTTTTCTGCACCTCTTCCAGGGCTGGCGAGTTCCCTTGCTCGAAAGGGTTGGGCTGGAAGTGTTGTCCCAGCCTGGGAACCGAACAAACACAAAACGCTCTTCCACGGCTGGGCTTCATTGCAGGTTTATGTAATGGCCTGGTGGTGTTAACGGATCCCTTTCCAAGGAATGCCTAACCCCGATTTCTCGAAAGGCAGCCCTGTTTTATGTCTTCCGAGAGAACCCAACACCTTGACGGAGGAAATTAGAGCTCAGGTCCTGGACGTGCCAAACTTTCGAGGAGCCACCAGCAGATTAAACTGGGGGAAAGGCATTTCCTGGGTCTGGAAAGAGCATCGCGTGTTCCAGGAAAGCACCTCTCCGACATGCGTCTGCTCGCTTCCCTAAGCGGACTCTCAATCGAAAGCAGGGCGTGAAGGGCCAAGGGCGCCCACCCTGGGACACTTGATGCAGCTGGAGCAAAACATATTTGCAGTTGGGTTCTCTCCCCCTCCCCTGCTTCCCGGCAATGCCAAGCACAGGTTACAGAAACACAGCAAGTCCCAGGCTCCCAAGATGCAAGAAACCCATCCACGGCTTTCCCTTCTCGCAAGCTGACACAGCAACCTCAATGGCAAGTGTGAGAGGTTTGTATGCACCCCAAACCCATCCTGTGGGTGCAAGCACACGTCCCAAGACCAACACCGATAGCAACAAAAATCTCACCTCCTTGCCTTGAGAAGAGGGGAAGAGGGCAACTACACGTAACCCCCTGGCTGGGTTCAGTGTGCAAAGGAAGGAAGGGAGGAAGGAAGGAAGGAAGGAAGGAAGGAAGAAAGAAAGGAAGGAAAGAAGGAAGGAAGGAAGGAAGGAAGGAAGGAAGAAGGAAGGAAGGAAGGAAGGAAGGAAGGAAGGAAGGAAGGAAGGAAGGAAGGAAGGAAGGAAGGAAGGAAGGAAGGAAGGATTCTTTCTTGGTTTCTATCTTCAATTAGCCCATTTTAAAGAAGAAGAAAAATCAATCGGCGTAATCCACATCATCCTTCCCCCCCCCTCCGGTCCTCTGTCACCCAAGTTCCATCCCTGGCAAACCTTCAGGAGCAAATATGCCGTTCCGACGCACCGCCAAAAAACCCATGATTCAGATCTGAAATTTCAAACTCTGACATTTTGCAAAGGCAGCTTCTTGGGATTGAGTTTGGAAGCGAGGAGGAGGCAGCCCACGGGAGAGCTTGGGCTGAGTGGTGATGGGGAGGTTGGGGTTGGGTTGGTGTCCAGCCGAAAGCAGAAAAGAGGGAAAGACGCCGAACCGTTACCGACCCCCACCCCCACCTCTTCCTGCTCCTCTGTGTCCCTCCTTCTGACTGCTTTTTAGCACAAGTGGACAAACACACACAAAAAAACGGAAACATGTCAAAAGGAAAAGCAGTGGTAACCTTACTTCATTTTTAGACACGCCCACCCACCCCGGAAGAGTATTGCTGAGTTTCAAGAATCCCTTGAGAAAATAAGCACCGTCCTAACACAAAAAGGGACCTGTTTCCCTAAAGCCAGCCTCAGCGGATGCTTCAAAGGGGTTCAGCTGGAGCCAGCAGGAGACGACCCCTAAGATCCGCTGGCCACTTAAATTCGGACCAGGGATCTTGGGGGTTCGTTGCTCTTTCTGCGTCCCCACCCCTCCGCACTTCCTTGCTCCTGTCTGTGTGAGGGGAGGGAGGAAAAAAGAGAGGAAAAAATGCAGGCTCACCTCTGAAGCTGCCTGGAGCCCCATAGTTGTCCTGATTCCTTCTCTTCTGTTTGTTTTTGCCTCCCGCCCCTTCTCTTAAAGGGGCGGGAGGCAAAAAAAAAAAGCAGCGAGGAGAGCCCCGCACTCACCAGATTAAATCCGGACCTGGGGATTTTCACCCTCCTAGAGCAGGTACAAGAAAAGAAAAGTGCGCTGGGACGCGCTTAGGTGGGCGTGGTCGCACTTAATTTCCTGCAAACTCCGGAGCTGGTGGGGAAACAATTGTAAGCTCCGGAGCTGGCAGCCATTTGCTGCGGAGTTTAGGGGTCGTGTACAAATACCCTTAGACCCAAGTCAGCCTGCAGGACACTGACTCTGGTAGAGGCAGGCCCTGACTCGGGTGCAGGCAAGGTGTGCTTTTTTGTGCACAGCCGAGATAGCTGCACGAACATGCGCAGGACGCTCCTAACTATCCATCTTGGGCCCTAGTCCAGGCTCCATCGGTGCTCCCTTTGGAACACTAAGGAGTGGGCACAGAAACCCTAAACTACCTTGCAGGGCTGGACAGAAAAAGAGGGATCCAGATGCTAGGCCCTGGAGGAAACGTGTGCTCCAAAAGAAATGAAGAAATGCATGCATTTAGGAACTTTTCTCCCCAGTGCTGTGGCCCTAAATCAGAAAGTACAGGTGCCGAACAGGATAATTCCACTATCTTCTAACACAGGAAGAATTTATTTATTTATTTATTTATTTATTTATTTATTTATTTATTTAAAAAAGCAGACAGCTGGATCAGTCCGTATCAATACAGTACACGAGTTTGAGCAGGGTTCCAGGAGCAGGTGTTTTGTAAAGCTAATGGCTCTTAACATTCGCTTTGCATGGCAAAGAGGATCCCTTGCCCCCCTAATGCAGTTTATGGCCAACTCCATTTCTCCCCTGATAGGATGACGCGGCTAATAAGTGTGGAGGAAACAGGGAGGCTGAATGGACAGGCGCTCATCCACCCTGCTAGGGAGAAAGAAGGTCCCAGGGTTGTGAACCAGCTGCTTGCTTTTCCGGTCAGCCTTGGCACATCCGCTACACCCAGCCTTCTCCTTTCCAGTTTAGGGTTTGAGTCAGATTTGTGAAGCATAGATAATGGCTGCAAACAGTGCCCCAAAGACAGCAAGCAAATCCTTGTTTAAAATGGGCTTGATGTCCAAACCACCACCCCAGTTACTGGCCCACGTGCGAGAGTTTTTTTTTTTTTTTTAAAAAAAGACTTTATTAGTGACAAGAAGCACCAGCTCCTTGCCAGTTTCCACGCTCTGTTCGCCTAGAGGCGATTCTGCCTTGCAGCGGGCGAGCGGGCAAAGGGCAGAGAGCACCAGGGGGCATCGCAGCCAAGAGAGGGGAAACCAATGTGCCGTGGGGTAGCGGTGGGGGGAGCCGCACCAGGGAACAGAGGGTGTGGGTACCACGCCCCACACCAACCCACAGGAACAGGCTGTAGCAAAAGCCACGGCCAGGGGCTGTGGCCCCAGATGATGACAGAACGACACAGGGTTGTATAAGATCTTTTTTGTCTTTTCTTTAGGAATGACCCCAAGCTGAACTGACTTCCCAGAGTCAAACGCCTCCAGACCCAAAGCTGTTGGGGCCAATGCGTAGCCTGCATAATTAAACAGCAAACCGCCCGGGACTACTTGAAGTGGTATGGGACGGTAGATAAGCAGGACGCTTTATAAGCAGAACACTTTTGGCAGGTGCCATCTCTCCCCACCACCACCACCCACTGCTGCCCACAATAATCACATACAAAAAGCATGGGTCACTTCAGAACAACCCCTGGGCAGATGTGTTTGCATGCTCAGCCCACCCCAAGGGACCCCTAGTCAGCAGGTTGCCATTCAGCTGAAGCAAAGGGGACCCCATAAATCCCCTTGGATTCATCTTTTCTGAACCCACACCCCTTTCCTTCCTTCCTTCCTTCCTTCCTTCCTTCCTTCCTTCCTTCCTTCTTCCTTCCTTCTCTTTCTTTCTTTCTTTCTTTCTTTCTTTCTTTCTTTCTTTCTTTCTTTCTTTCTGCAGGTCAAGAATTTGAAAGCAAAAAGAACGGTGACAGGCCTTAATGGGCAGCTGGGATGCTTTGGTGGCCCTGGGACCGCCCAGGAGACACAGGGGGGCTGCCAAAAAAAAAAAGGCCCCTGAAGAGGAACCGGAAGGAACCCAGATGTGGCTACATGTCCCTTCATGGACCTCAGAAATGGAGGATTCTCCGGCATTTCGTGGAGATGTGAGCTATGTGGCAGGGGACTTCTAGGACTCCTGATCCACTTTTTTTCCCTTTTGGCTGGGAAAAGAGAGAGGATTGTGGGTCACGGAGGCAGTGTTGGGGAGCAGAGGTTGCCCGCCTTTCCTAATCATGAGCCCAAATCACACCAAATCATGGCCACGAGATGGCTGATTTGAACAGACTCCGTGGATAAAGGAAACCTCTGCAAACATCAGTCCAGCCCCCTCTCTCCATGGGATCCTGGGGGAAACGCCTTCCCAATGTGTTGGATTCCAGCTCCTAGAAGCCTCCACTGCCACAGCAGCCAAGGATGATGGGCCCTGTGGTTCTGAAAAAGGCCTGGGAGAGCCACGCTCAAGAGTGGTCACCCTAGAGAATGGCTGGGGTGGGGGTGGGGGTGGGTTTCTTCCTGGGTCTGTGACCCAAAGACCCCTAGGTCAGTGATGACGAACCTTTTAGAGCTTGAGTGCCCAAAGTGCGATTCAAAACCCACTAATGTTTCACAAAGTGCCAATACAGCCATTTAACCTGAATCCAGGTGGCTGTGAAGGGGCGATGTCAGGTGCCCACAGAAAGGGCTCCGAGTGCCACCTTTGGCACCCATGCCATAGGTTTGCCAACACTGCCCTAGGTGCTGTGCTAAGAAGAGGCAGCCCTCCCCAGTGGTGAGAGCAGTGCCCTGCTTAGAAATAATACTGGCCAGCCCTCTTGCAGGCTAAAAATGCCCCTGGCAGCATCCCAAAGGTCGCTCAGAGAAACCAGCTGGCCGTGCAGTGTCTGTGTGTGGCGGGTGGCAGGGGGTAGAGAAGTTCAGGTCAGCCGTGAGCCCTCCGCCTCCCCTTCCCTGGGCCACAGAAAGAGAGCCGTGATAACGTCTCCAGAAAGCTCCAGTGAGAAAGTCAAGCCCTCCTGACAGATGTCTGTGGCCAGCGGCTGGTGTGGCTTTTCAAAGCCAGGAAATAATCTTTCCATCCCCACAGGGATCGGATCTGGACGAGCTTCCCAAAGCGATGTTTCTGACTGCCCCCCCCCCCCGCCTCGGGATCCAACCCGCACACCGGGATAGGTCCCAGCTCTGCAAGCCAGCGGGGCAGGAGGGCTCTTGGGTATGAGCTCCCCCCCCCCAAGCGGCCTGAAATCAGTTACCCTCTTTCTCCTCCCCCCCGCCCGCCCGCCCAAGGGCTCCCTCCTTGAGTGGACTCCGAATCTATCCTGCCCCGAAAGAATGTGTGTTTCCGGAGAACACCCAAGTCATAAGTAGCAGAAGACCAGCGGCATCTCAGAGCGCAGGGATGCGCCAGGAAGACGGGCAAGGGTGAGGGGGCCAAGGGAGGCCAGTCCCCAGCAGAGCAACCCCCCCCATCTCTTATCCTCTGAGTTTCCCCTTTGTGACCCAGCACCGCACAGCTGCTTGGTGCAGACCTCATCCTTCCTGCCCTGCCCTTTGACCTCTTCCGACCCAGTCTCTCTTGCCTCTACAGCAGGGGTGTCCAAACTTTTTGCAAGGAGGGCCAAGTTTGTTGAGGTGAAAATGTATGGGGGGCCAAGCATCCAGCCGCATTTGGCCCTCGGGCCGGACTTTGGGCAAGCCTCTAGGACATGCAAGGAGGCGGGGAGGACGCAGCAGCCACGGAGCTGGGGGTGGGTAGGCTGGGCGGGTGGCTGGGGGGGTGGATGGAGGCAGGGAGGGAGGGCAGGCAAACCCTAAATTTGAAAGCTGACGTCTCCATCCAGTATGGGAGATGTGTGACTGAGCCGGTAGGGAGAAGAGGCCGTGGGCCGCTCAAAATTTGAAAACGGGCCGCATTTGGCCCCCGGGGCCTGACTTTGGACATGCCTGCTCTACAGAGACAGCGCTGCACAGCACTGACAGGGGCCCTTCTGCACAGCCTGAGTGAGGCAACCACTCAGAAACCTGGCCCTCTGACCCCTGACACAAAGCTCAGTGCCCTCTGTGCATGCTCAGAGGCGACCACACATGTCCCAGGGTCAACCTTCAAAACGGGCTTCCAGGAATCTTCCCTCTTCTACTTTTGGAGAGGGCTGGGGAGGAGGGAGACCCCTTTCCCCCAAAACTAACGGGGGGGGGAAGCATCTGTCCAGGTTAGTTCCGGCCAGGTAACATGGGCTGCGCTCCCTCTCTGGGCGGGCGGGTGGCGTCTATTCCCAGCAGAGAGCTTTAGCCGCCATCCCGGCTGGTGGCCCCCTTGGCCCAACTGCGGCGGAGAGCTGGCTAGCAGGGCGGGCAGCGGGTCTCCCAAGCAGGAGACGGCGAGGGGTTGCAGGCGAAGCGGCCGGGATCATCAGCCCCTGCGCCGGGAGGAGGAAGAGGAAGAGGAGGAGGAGGAGGAGGAGGAAGGCCGGCCCGACGGGCCACCCGGGGCTCTCCCCGGCGCCGGCTGCGCTTACCTCCTTGCCACGAAGCCGGGAGGCTGGCGAGCAGCAGCAGGAGGAGGGCGCCGGGCCGGAGGCGAACCGAGGCGGCGGAGGCAGAGGCAGGGGCTCGCAGGCGGGCCATCTCGAGACGACGGCGGCGCAATGAGCGCCTCGACGGGCCGCCCCAGCGTTTTATCCCGGCGCAGCGGCGGCGGCGGCGGCGGCTTCTTAATTGCGGCTTCCAAGGATGTCTGGGGGGGGGGGGATGGAGGGGGGGGCTGAGGGGAGGGGAGGGGAGGGGAGGGGAGGGGAAGGGCTCAGGACACGACGTCATTGGGAATGGGGAGAGGCAGAAGCCTCGCCGAGCGCCTGCCTGGGCTGGCGTCCCGGCTGCGCTGGCCTCCCTCTTTTGCGCGGCGGCGCTCGCGCGCTCGCTCGCTCTCCAGGCCCGGCGCAGCGCTTGCCAGAGGCCACCGCCGCGGCTGCCAAGACGGAGACGATGGGGCGGGGGGGGGGTGCGGGGGGGGAGAGGGGCCAGGGCTCCCTCCCTCCCTCTCCCCCCCCCCGGCTTCAGAAAGCTCCGATGATCCGCCGGATGCCGGGCAAACGGGCGCCGAAACTCGGGGTGGCCAGGGCGCCCGAGGTGGCCCCCGGAGGGGCGCAGCGCCCTTGGGCCAGGCGGAAAGGGAGGGGAGCCCCTCGCCACTGCTTGGAGCGCCGGTGCCCGCCCCCCCCTCGAACAATAAGAGACTCCCCCCCCCAACTCACCCGGGGCCCACTGAGCCGACCCGGGAGGGGGGGGGATTGCCGGAAACGCGTCTCCAGCGTCTGGAGATAGCTTATCTCGCCCAGGGTCGCGCTCCGCACAGCTGAGCCGGGCGGCGAGCGCCAAGCTGGGCCCCGGCCAGCGGGATGGCTCCAGCTGTTTGAGCTCAGACATCCTCCACCTGGGCCGGTGCAACTCCGCCCGGACGACGCGCAGGCAAGCGGGACTGATCCACCCACACGGGATCGGGACTGGAGGCAGAACAGAACGTATACGACCAGTGCTGGCGAACCTATGGCACGGGTGCCAAAGGTGGCACTTGGAGCCCTTTCTGTGGGCACCTGGCATTGCTCCTTCACAGCCACCTGTATTCAGGTTAAATTGCCGTATCGGCACTTTGTGAAAAATTAGTGGGTTGTGAATCGCAGTTTGGGCACTCGGTCCCTAAAAGGTTCGCCTTCCCTTAGACTGCCCATGGCTCCTTACCCTGGGGTACTGGCCTCCTCAGGAAGACAGGGCCTGTGGGGAGCAGGGGAGGGGGAGGGGAGACCACAGGTGAACGTTGGACTGGCTGCTAAAAGGAAGAGATGGCAGTATTTGGGATGGATGGGGAGCCTTTTCCATGGAGAGAGGATGCTCAGATGGGGTTGGTCTTTCCCTTCTCCCAGGGTGGGGGGTGAGGGGGGATACCCTGCAGCTTGCCCAAGGCCCCCCCAGGCTGGCTGTTCTCCAAAGGTGGCCTAGTGGGGGGAGGGGAATCAAGCTCCTCCCCTCTGGCAGCCCGAGACCTCAGCAACCACTGAGCCAACCAGCCCGCCTCTGGTGACCCTTGCAAGCTGGTTTGGGGCCACTGCGATGTGTGTGTGTGTGTGTGCATGCAACGCAACACAGCCCTGGAGAAATCCTCACACGTTGTGTGGGTGCTTGTGCAGCTAGAAAGGCCTTGCTTCCAGGCCCCGGGGTGGACCCAAGGAGGTGGATTCACACATTCTCCCAGCATGCGGGGCTCGGAGAGGACCTTCATGGTCCAAGCAGAGAAGGTGCCACCTCTAGGTGGGTCCTGCTCACATGGCTCCTTCCTTGCACCAGGCTCCCTCAGGATAACTGGAGCAGGATCGTACCACCTGGGGCATCCTATCTAGGGAACAGCCAGCAGCCCCCAGGAAAAAAAAAAAAAAAAAGATAGAAGCAGCAGGGGAAGAAAAAAAAAAGCTATCACTAGAACAAAGCACTAGCTGCTTAGAAGCCCTAAGCACATCTGATCTCGCCTGATTTCAGAAGCTAAGCAGGGTCAGCCCTGGTTAGTAGTTGGATGGGAGACCAGGTGCTGTAGGCGCCTGGAGTAGGAACTGGCAAACCACGCCAGCATTCCTGCCAAGAAAACTCCATGGACATGGGGTCACGAAGAGTCGGTCACGACTGTAACGACACAACACACATACAGAACAAAGCACATCAGTTGACACAATGGGTTGCTCAGTGGCTGCGAGGTTGAGAGTTTTATTCCCCCCCCCCACTGCCGCCACTGGGCCTCCCGGGACAAGAGCCAGCCTGGGTGGCCTTGGGGGCAAGCACCACAATCCCAGGGCATCCCCCCTCCCTCACAGAGGAAGGGGGGAGTCCACCCATTCCGAGTCCCCTCCACCTGGAAAATCCTGACAAATTGTTGACAGATGCCAGCATGGCCTTGGCAGGACATGAGGAGGCTGATTGATTATCATTGGACGGGATCCCTAAACCCGTCCACCCTAAACCTAAACCTAAACCTAAACCTAAACCTAAACCTAAACCTAAATCACCCCACCCAGCCCCACCCCAAGGCATGGAACCTGCAGCAGAGGTATCTTTGGCAGGGACCCCCCACCTCACCCCACCGCCCTCAACTGCGCTGAATGGCCTTCAAGGCGCCGGCCACCTGTCGCCTGGGATTTCACGCACAGCAACACTTTTTACTCCCAATCCTACGACAGCAGTTCTGGATCCAATGAGCTCACCGACAGTAGAAATGCAGGCTCAATAACATTGTTAAATTGTTCCACTCCTAGCTCGGATTGTTCCTATTCTTGTCTATATTTATTCCAAACAATTATGTGTGTGTGTGTGTGTGTGTGTGTGTGTGTGTGTGTGTGTGTGTGTGTGTGTGTGTGTGTGTGTGTGTGCACGCGCGCGCAAATGTATTATTTCTCCGGATAAAAACAACAATTACTGCAGCTCTTCTCAGGGAGCCCCTGTGGGGATTCGAACCCCTGACCGTTGGCTCGCCAGCCAGATGCCTCAACCACTGAGCCAGCCAGCTGCTCTGTGTTTCCTTCAAGCAGGAGGGGCCTTTTTGGGGGGGGGGAGAGCAGATATGTAAGGTATGAAAGGTTCAGACTGACTATATATGGTTCTGCCCCAGTTTGCTGGGACTTCCCCACGGGTCCCACCAACCGATGCATTCCTCAGTGGGCAAATGTATTATTTCTCCGGATAAAAACAACAATTACTGCAGCTCTTCTCTTCTTGAGGGAGACCCTGTGGGGATTCGAACCCCTGACCGTTGGCTCTGCTGCCAGCCAGATGCCTCAACCACTGAGCCAGCCAGCTGCTCTGTGTTTCCTTCAAGCAGGAGGGGCCTTTTTTGGGGGGGGGAGCAGATATGTAAGGTATGAAAGGTTCAGACTGACTATATATGGTTCTGCCCCAGTTTGCTCGGACTTCCCCACGGGTCCCACCAACCGATGCATTCCTCAGTGGGCCGTTTCAAACAGCCGATGCTTTTGGATTCACACAGCCTGGAAAATGGGCATATATATATATATATATATATTTTTGTCCTGAAAAGCCTCCTTCCAACAAATTGGGAAAGAACCCGTTTCGGTTGGCTTCGGTTCTCCTTGACTAGATTAGAGGGAAGGTGCACATTTTGGTAATTGGTGTGTGTGCAAATTCAAAGCAAACCCATTTCTCCTTACCGCGGACTTGCCACCCTGTGCGCGGGGAGAATGGGAGTGGTGGTGGTGAGGTGGGTCTTGATTTACGCCAGGGGTGCCAAGACAGAAAATTGGCAATAAAAACAAATAGTCATGCACCTGTCTTTTTTTTTTAAAAAGGCAGCATTTGCTTACCATCGCCGTCTTTGTTTTTCCAAAAGGACGCATGTTATTCCTTTTCAAAGGAAGCTGTACTGTCATCCAAGAGATCTTCTCGTTTAAGACATGAGGGGCTGAAGTCAAGACCCACCAAATTAGCCAGGAGGTCTGGAGTAGGTTGTACGTGGCCCTGGATGGTGCAACCAAAATTGAAATAAGGTGAGACCAATGGGCATCCTGCTTGGCACTGCTGCAGACAAGCTTTGTTCCGCACCCAGAATATCTGGTGCTGCAATGTCTGTGATGCATCAAAGATTCTGCTGTTTACATTGCTTTGCATACTTGCCTGAGGAGTTCCTAACTGCAGCCACCTCCTGGGACCCTCTCCCACCCGGGAAGCTTCTCCAGCCTCGTCCCGGCCTTCTCAGAGTTCTCCAGACATGGCTGACCCACCTCCAAGCTTCTCTGGGAAACCATGAGGTCTAGATCCTTGAGAAAGCTGAAACTGGACAAAGGCACTCTCCCAGCTGCTCCCTTCTTCTATAGGCTTCGGCTGTCTCTGCTTCCTTTCTGCTTAGATCTGAAATGTCACCCTTCCCTTATGGCTTTTGTGTGTGGCAGATATTAACCCATCGTGGGCAATGGGGCTGCTTAAGATCCTGTCACAGCGCACTGGCCCATTGCAATGGAGGCTCTTGGCACAAAATGGCATTGGTGCCATTGTGGGGTGGGGGTGGATCAAAAGTGTGAAAAATCTATTTTCCTAGGTTTGACCTTCCTCCCTTCGGCTGCTCAAGAGTTATTTTCAATCTGTATTGGGTCTGAGAGTCCCCCCCTGCCCGGCCCCTACTTCTTCCTCAGAAGCTCACAAGTTTTCAGGCTGGGGATTAGTTCCAGGCCTTCCCGTGGATAATGAAAACTGTGGATAAGAGAGAATGCCTGCCCAGCCACCTCCAAAGTGCTGTTTCCTGACAGCGGCTTGCTTTATGACTGCTCTTTTGAGACAATAGCTTGCTTTATGGCCACTGTTTGTGACAGTAGCTTGCTTTTACAGATGCTATTTGTGACAATAGCTTGCTTTACAGCTGCTGTTTGTGACAATAGCTTGCTTTGTGGCTGCTGAATTATTTAATCCCCCCCCCTCTGCCAACCGTGGATAACTGAATCAGTGGATATGAGGGTCCTACTGTACCTCTGTGTCTTGTCCTGCCTGGCCCTTCAAGGGAGTGAGAGGATTTCATGGTCCTCACAAGAAGCACAGAAACGGACAATGTTTTGCCAGGGTGGAGCAGAATTGCACCCGCCGTCCCTGGAGAGAGAGGTGATAAACAATTGCACAAAGCAACACTGCTGGCAGCTTGGTTCAACGGACCCTTCAGGACTGGGAAGTGGGGGACAGTCCTTTTTCCAAAAAGGAGAGGCCCGTTCCTTCCTTCTCTCCTTGCGGCACTTGGCTTTTCTAGCAGAGAGTGGGCTCTCTCTTGGCACCTCTTGCTCAAATTACGGAAACCCTGATCAGGGATTGGGGGGGCGAGGGGGGAGAGAGACGGCACTTTTACACGACCTCTAAAATCCGGTGGCAACTTAAAATTCAGACCAAAGATCATGGGGGTTTGTCCCTCTTCCTGTGTTCCCACCCCTCCGCACTCCATTGTTCCTGTCTGCTGTGAGAGGAAGGAGGAAAAAAGGGAGAAAAAATGCAGGCTCACCTCCGCCCCGAGCAGCCCTGTAGGGATTCCTGTCTCTTAAAGGGGCGGCGGGGACAAAAAAACAAACAGAAGGCAAGGGAGCCCAGCATTCACAGCTTTACAATCTGCATCGGAAGATTTTTTTACCTCCTGGAGGCCAGGTACTTGAAAAGTACGCTGGGACGCGCTTAGGTAAGCGTGGTCGTACTTAATTTTTTTTAAAGTCCGGAGCTGGTGGGAAAACATTTTTAAGCTCCGGATCTGGGAGCCCTTTGTCTCGGATTTTAGGGGTCCTGTAAAAGCGCCCAGAGAAAGAGAGCTTCCTTTTGTGTCTCTCTTGTTCCCCTGGAGACAAAGTATCAAAACCTCCTCTGTCCTGTTCCCTTTGGGCAGCCAAATCCCCAAAAAGGATGGAGTGAGGAAGGTTGCTTGACACCCGGCTGTACGCCTGTGTGGCAAACCTTGCGTCGTCCCTGGATGGTGTGGGGCGAGGCGTGAAATGCAGTGAAAGAGGAACTAAAATATCTCCACCCCGCCATGGAATGTGACGTTCTGGGGACAGGCAGTAGGGTTGAGTGGTAGGAGCCTCTGCAACCCAGGGACCTCAGTATTCCAGAAAAGGAAATCTGGTCCCCGTTAAGCCAAGCGGCAAAAGAGGGGGGGGACACTTCCCACCCATGTGCCAAAAACCAGGACCCACCCAAGGAGGATATCGGCCGGCCCGGTTTGCCCCCAAGGAGGATGCTGAGGGATCCCCTTCTAAGGACCAGCGGGCTTCTTGCCTTCCAGGGCAGCATCGCTTTTGCTGCATCTTCCTCTCCAGCCACCTTCAGCAGGGGCAGGGTAACCATTCCCATCCTCCTTCGGCCGACCTGAATTTCATTCTGTTAAAAAACAACCAGGCCATGTCCTTGCCCGTTCTCCCCACCTGAAGGTCTGTCATCCGCAAAGACGGCTCTTACCACAACATTGGCAGGTTTTGCTCTGCTGCAGAGGTGCCAGCTGCCTTCTCCAGCAGGCAGCAGAAAAGCTCTCTGGGACCAGATTTGGCTCGGGATCTCGCGTTTGTTTCATGGCGCTCAGACGGCTTGGCAAGTGCCATGTGTTTCCCCCCAGAGGTGCCTACATTCCTGGCTCCAAACACCGGAGAAAGAGCAGAGGAAGGGGCAGAAAGTGACGCCCGGGCCCTTCCTTTCCATGCATGGGCACCACCCTGAACAAAAAAACACTGATCTCTCTCTCTCTCTCTCTCTCTCTCTCTCTCTCTCTCTCTCTCTCACTTTACATTAAGAATACAGTGGTACTTTGGATAACAACTGCTCCGGATAAAGAATTTTTCGGATAACGACTGCAAATTTCCAGGTATAGGACTGCCTCTGATAACGAATTTTCCCTATGGGCTGCCTCGGATAACAAATTGCAGTTCTAGGTATAGATAGGTCTGCCTCGAATAACGAAGTTTCTCTATGGGCTGCCTTGGATAATGAATTTTCCTATGGGCTGCCTCGGACCACAATTTTCCCTATGGACTGCCTCGGATAACGAATTTCCAGCATGCATCAGTAAAAAAGAGTTATCCCGGGTGGCATTGCATCTGTACCTTTAAAGTGCCCTTTATAAAGACTTTTGAGCAAAAAAAACATGTATCTGTGCCTTTTTCCTAGGCTCCGGAACAGATTAATCAGTTTGCCATTCATTCCTATGGGAAACCGCGTTTCGTATAATGACGTGTTTCGGATAACAACTAACTTCGGAGAACGAATTAAAGTCGTTATTTGAGGTACCTCTGTACATGCATTTGATCTGGAAATGCAATGCATTTCATCTGCTTGAAGAAGGGCAGGACTGGACAGGTTGCTTGTACTGTACCCGTCCACTGAGGGAGATTCTCCAAACCGTGACACCTCAGTCATGTCTCTCCAACACAAACTTTTTAGCAGCAATCCTGAGCTATTGTTTTCCTCGCTTGCTTCCTCCTTGTGAAGGATACAGCCTGGGACCCGCCATAGCAGGCATGTCCAAACTTTGGCCCTCCTGATGTTTTGCACCACAACTCCCAGAATTCCAAGCCTGTGTTTCCAATGGCAAAGGACTGTGGGAGTTGTGGTCCAAAACATCTGGAGGGCCGAAGTTTGGACATGGCTGCGCCATAGCTCCCGATAACCGCCATGGCTAAAGCCGTGCCCGGTGGCAACCGGCGGCATCACGCCATGCCTCCGAGGGGGTCCGGCGGGTCTTTGGGCGGGTGCAACAGGGCCTCCATGTTCCGAAGCAGTCTACCCCAGAAAGACGGCCAGATGCCAGGGACCACCAACGGGGAAGGGTGGGTGGCTGTGAGCCGTGCTCGGGGCATTCCTGGAGGCATCTGGCCCGCAGCTGTCAGAGGCAGGAAGTGGGGTGGCCTGGACTCAACTGGATTCAACCGGGTGGGGGGCTGTGCCAGCTGGGCTCTTCCCTGGGGTGTGGGAGGAAGAGTCCTTGGGCCCTCCTCTGACCACTGTCACTGGAAAGCTCCATTCCTTGCATGGGCCTCTGTCGTGCCTTTACAGGGCGACCCCCAGAACAGGAAAATAGCAACAGATGCATTAAGAAAAAAAAATGCCTTTTAACTCCTTGTTCCTGGATTTACCCTTTTGTAGGTTTCTTGTCTGCCCTCCGGTCCTGAGGCCCAATGCCACGGAGGCTGAAGCCGCCGCCACCACCACCCCCTGCCCCGTGGCACGAGCATCAGTCCACACAACAGAGGCAGCAGTAAATCCTAAATTGCAAGGAGCAAAAGAGGTGGGGAAAAGATAACCCCCCCCCTTTGCCAGGGGATTAAAAACCCTACGGCCAAGGGTCCAAGTGCCAGCGCGAAAGAGATAGAAACCGGGGGAGGGGGGTAATCCTCTCTGAAGCCCCGGAAAGGCAGAGGAACTCCCCGAGACTTGAGCCAGCTTCCCCTTCCCAAGGAGACCCCCTTGAATCCTCATCACGCAAGTGGGGGGGGACTCGGGCTGTGTTCCTTTCTGTCACACGGAGGGGAAGCAAATGCCGAATTTTGCCAAGCCGTTTGAGAAATCCGCCCCCCCCCGGCTAGTTTCAGTCACCCTGGCAGGTGCTGTGGACTTCTCTGTTGATCAGTGGGGCACCCTCTGGATGTGGCTGGTGGAAATCCCCCCCCCCGTCAGCCCCTGACAGCACTTCCAATGGTGGGTGATGGTGGGATTGTAGTCCTGCCACGCCTGGAGGGGGCGCCGCTCCGTCAGCACTTGGTAAGTCTCATCACCCTCATTCTCTTCTCTTCTTTCAGTGTGCCACTTGGTCTCTTCCTGGGTCTGTTGATGCATCCATGTATATATGTATTGCAGCTTGTTTTGCCTTCATATGTAAACATCTAACCCTGTTTATTTAAGTTTATCAATTGCATGATTATTTTCACAAGACTTTGTGTTTATGTGATGATTTCATCAAGACAGCAAATAGAAACCAGCCTTTTTTTGGTAAAAGAATTATCTATCTATCTATCTATCTATCTATCTATCTATCTATCTATCTATCTATCTATCTATCCTGAAGATGACTGAGACCTATCTAAAACAACCAGATTTCTACATCTATCTATCTATCTATATCTATATCTATCTATCTATCTATCTATCTATCTATCTATCTATCTATCTATCTATCTATCTATCTATCTATATAAAAATTGAGATGAGCACTTAATTTGGATTACAGAAACACAAGGAGAGCAATGCTGGATCAGAAGGAACGGTTAAGGGAGATTCCTGCCCACCAGGATCTCTTCCGAGGAGACAAGCAGGGCCCTTTGGTCTTTGGCCCGGACGGGCCACACTGGAAACAAGACAGGGGTACACTGCACTTGAATATGGAGGCTCCATATAGAGCTTATAGCTGATAGATGTAGCTTTTGTACACAATCCCTTGGCTCCAAGTGGCTGAGATGAAAGACTTCCTGCAAGGGTTTCGGAGCGTCAGCGCCTGCATGCTGACAGAGGCACTGGAACTGAGAGGTTTTCCTCCAGTTTGGGACAATTTTAGGGGTGCTGCACAGCCGCTCACCTGCCCCTGCAGACCGAAAAGGACCATCCCTTGAAGCTCAGGAGAAAGGCAAAGCGTGGCTCACACAGGGAGCGCTAAGGCACGCACTCGCTCTGGTGCTCCAGTGCCCCTTGTGTCTTCTAGGGAGCCAGCCTGCAAGCCCCTCTCGGACAGATGTTTTCAGGTCCAGATGTTATTGCGTGCCTGGCCTGGTTCCCGAGGTCACTGACCAAGGAGCATTTCCCCGTGCCCTCCCATCCGAGGTAGCCTCGGCCTCTCCCCGGCTGAGACTTCTAAGGGTCTGGAGGCTGGTCGGGAGCCGGTCCCCTCTCGTGGGCTCCTCTCTTCTCCGCTTGGCTCCGGACGGCTCCAGATGGCCTGTCTGTCTGGGCGGATGTGGATTTTGCTTCTGAAGCGAACACAGCCTCCCCTCCTCTTTCCCTCTTCCTTAACGCAGCTGTGTGGCACCATCCTGCAAAACAAGGGCGCCCAGAGAAGCCTAGCAGGTTGTTGGTGGAGCGCTCGGGCCGGTGCAGGCGGAACACACAAGTCGCCTGTGCCTGTGGGTTGCGGGGACTGGGAACTGGCCCTGAGCAGTGGGGAGGAATCGGGCCGGGGGGGGGGGAGCCCTAAGGGGGGGGATGCAAGGTGGCCAGAAGAGCAGGAGTTCTCACCAAAAAAAAACCCCAACAGCACAGGGTGTGAGGGGAGAAGAGGCCCTGAACAATGGAAGTCCTGGCTTTGGAGGGGGGGGTGCTGGGGTGACCTAGTCTCCTCCTAAGAACATAAGAAGAGCCATGCTGGATCAGGCCAAAGGCCCATCTAGTCCAGCTTCCTGGATCTCACAGTGGCCCCACCAAATGCCCTCTGGGAGCCCACAAGACCTCATAATTACTGGAATAATATCTGTCTCCTGAGACCACTCCCCTGCATCTTGCCCTTGAAGTACCCTGGTTTTAAGCCTGGAGATGACCCATCTCCATCCTGGTTTGTCACCTGGGATGGACTTTTCCTCCAGGAATCTGTCCAATCCCCTTTTGAAGGCATCCAGGCCTGATGCCATCACTACCTCCTGTGGCAGGGAGTTCCACAGACTCCCCTGGAAGGACATTTCAGATTTCAGCGTTCTGCCAGGCAACAGAGTGGGCAGACCTCTCGGAAAGGGCCGTGCCAGTCAATGCCAACCAGGCGCCCCCTCAGACTTTTTGCTGCCTGAGGCAAATGATCCAGTGCTGGCTGGCAGTGGGCCCTTCTTCCAACCCTTGGTGTGGGCCAGCGTCTGCTGTGGCACCCCGAGGGCAGCCAGTAACTTAAGCTACATGGCATGTAGCTCTCGGTGCCACCCCCTAATGCTTGCCGACTGAGACCACGGTGTCACTTTTTTGTCTAACGGCAGGGCCGGCCTGATAGGTGTGCAAGCAGAATTCTGCCATGCAGCGCCCATTTTAGCTGAGGGTGATTTCATAGGGATGACACTTTTTTGCAGGGAAACCTCTTTTCTGATTTAAAAAAAAAAAGTTTGGGGGGTTCCATTGGTCAATTCCTACATCAAGGGCACCCCGAGCAATTTTGTGGGCTATCGGTGGGCACAACCAGCCTGATCGAGTAGTGCTGAGCTCCGGGGACTGAAGGATGGGAACTGGTGGGATTGAATTCCCACAAGGCAAATGAATGTGGTCTGGCTGTACTGGGCGCTTTTACACGACCCCTAAGATCCGCTGGCAACTTAAATTCGGACCAGAGATCTTGGGGGTTTGTCACTCTTCCTGTGTTCCCACCCCTCCGCACTCCCTTGCTCCTGTCTGCGTGAGGGGAGGGAGAAAAAAAGGGAGAGAAAAATGCAGGCTCACCTCCGTCTGACCGTTGCAGCCCGGGAAGCAAGCATTCCAGTCTCTTAGGGCCTTTTCACACGACCCCTAAGATCCGCTGGCCACTTAAATTCGATCTCCCAAACTGGGGAAGATCAAATGCGTTTTAATGTAACCAAATGTAAAGTAATGCATATTGGGGCAAAAAATAAATTCATCTATCCTCAGAGATCTTCAGGAAAGAGATCTTGGTGTGTTAGTGGACAGCTCCATGAAGGTGTCTCCCCAATGTGTGGCAGCAGTGAAGAAGGCCAATTCCATGCTAGGGATGATCAAAAGGGGATTGAAAATAAAACCCAACATTATAATGCCGTTATACCAATAGTAAGGCCCCACCTGGAGTATTGTGTACAATTCTGGCACCGCATCTCAAGAAAGACATAGTGGAACTGGAAAAGGTGCAGAAGAGAGCGACTAAAATGATTACTGGGCTGGGGCACCTCCCCTTATGAAGAAAGGCTAAAACAATTGGGCCTCTTCAGTCTGGAAAAAAAAGGCGCTTGAGGGGGATATGATTGAGACATACAAAATAATGCAGGGTATGAGTAAAGTGGATAGAGGGAAGCTCTTCTCCCTCTCTCAAAATACCAGAACTAGGGGACATACACTCAAATTGAGTGCTGGGAGAGTAAGAACTGATTTTTTCCTTCTCTTAACTCCCTGGGATGTGGGAGGCAAGAAAAATTGGACAGATTCAAACAGGGTTACAAACCATGATGGAGATGTGTAATCTCTAGGCTTTAAACCCTTAAATCCAGATGCATCAGGAGACAGATTCACTCATGCTCCCAAAGCAGGTACATGAAAGATACAGGAAGCTGGACTGGGGCCTTTGGCCTGATCCAGCATGGCTCTTCTTATGTTCTTATGTTCTTATGTTCTTATGTTCTTATGACCAGAGATCTTGGGGTTCGTTGCTCTTCCCTCGTCCCCACCCCTCCGCACTTCCTTTCCTGTCTGCAAACTCCGGAGCTGGTTCCTTCTCTTAAAGGGGAAACAAAAACAACAAACAGAAGCGAGGAGAGCCCGGCACTCACTCCCTTAAATCCGTCAAGCTGGGAGCTGGTGGGCGTGGTCGTAGCAAACTCCGGAGCTGGTGGGGAAACAACTGTAAGCTCCGGAGCTGGCAGCCATTTGCGGCAGAGTTTAGGGGTCGTGTACAAAGGCTCTTAAAGTCTCTTAAAGGGGAGGGGGGCAAAAAACAAACAAACACAAGGCGAGGAGAGCCCGGCACTCACTGCTTTACATCAGCATCAGAAATTTTTCACCTTCAGAGACCAGGTACTTGAAAAGTGCGCTGGGACGCGCTTAGGTGGGCGTGGTCGTACTTAATTTTTTTTAAAGTCCGGAGCTGGTGGGAAAACAATTTTAAGCTCCGCATCTGGGAGCCCTTTGCCTCGGATTTTAGGGGTCGTTTAAAAGTGCCCACTGTCTCTGCTTGGAGAAACTTGCAGGGCTGTCGTGAGAAGGAAGGAGGAGGAGACTGACCCGTCCGCTCGCCGGAGGAAAGGGATGCATGGCCGGTTGGAATGCCTGTGAACGTTCCGTGCCGTCCAGGCTGCACGGGGCGTGTCCGTCCCTCCTTCTGGGATTCTGAGGCTTCTCTCCGACGGCTTGATGATGCAAAGGAGGGAGAACGGGTCCAAGACCCAACCCTAAGCCAGCCAAGAACAAGTCCTCAGGGCCGGATACGGAGCGGCGCTGAGTGCCTGCGCCGTGAGTCACCCGGCTTGCTATGTTTAGAAGGTTCGCAGGACGTTTTCTGCTCCGGTTCCAAAAACATCGTTTCTTGCCCGAGTCGGGGATGTGGTAAAAAAAAAAAAAAGGCAAAGATGAAAGGCAGCCGGATTCCATGGGCCGTCCATGCTGGGACCTGCAGGCGACCGGAGTGCATGTTGACCTTGGCCCGGCTGTCCAGCCTTGGCACGCTCGCCCTGTCCCTCGGCCTCCTTGGCTTCCCGAGAGAAGGCTCCGTCTCCCACGCCACCGCCCCCCATCACAGACACACATGAAAGAAATAGAGGTCAGGAGGAGGCAACCATGAGGCACTGGCTGCCCTTGCAAAGACGGGTCCTGAGACCAGGCTGGGATGAGGGACCCACGTGCTGCCGAGGCCCTTCACAGCCTGGTGACCGAGACTCCATCCCCAAAAGGAAAGGGACCCCAAAAAGTGGAAGACAGGAGCCATTCTCCTTTTCACCTTTGGGACTCCCTGCTACAAGAATGATAAAAGGGGGATAAGATCAATAAAAGCACAGGGAGACAGGAGATCAGTGGAGCCAGGATGTCACTGAGGTCTCCCAAGATTTGTGGCCTCCTCAGCTTTCTTCAATGGGCGCTTTTACATGACCCCTAAGATCCACTGGCAACTTAAATTCAGACCAGAGATCATGGGGGTTTGCTCCTCTTGCTGTGTTCCAACCCCTCTGCCCTCCCTTGCTCCTGTCTGTGTGAGGGGAGGGAGAAAAAAGGGGAGAAAAGAATGCAGGCTCACCTCCCCTCTGCTGTGGGGAGCTGCCCCGGGAAGCATTCCAGTTTCTTAAAGGGGCGGGGGGGTTAAAAAAAAACCAAACAGAAGGCGAGGACAGCCTGGCACTCACTGCTTTGCAATCCACATCAGAAATTTTTCACCTTCGGAGACCAGGTACTTGGAAAATGAGCTGGGACGCCCTTAGGTGGGCGTGGTCGTACTTAATTTTTTTAAAAGTTCGGAGCTGGTGGGAAAACAATCTTAAGCTCCGCATCTGGGAGCACTTTGCCTCGGATTTTAGGGGTCGTGTAAAAGCACCCTAAGATGGTGATGAAGCTGCTGCTGCTGCTGATCTGCAGACTGAGGGCCTCGTCCTGCCAGGCCCCAAGGAGTGGGTTTCTCCACAATTCCATTTGGGGGGGGGAGAGTTGGCAGCTGACTTATGAAACTCCTTGTCACAAGAGGTGCACATGGCAACCACTCCATTCAGGCAGATTCAAACCGAGACCTCAGGAATCCTTAGAAAAAGGTGAGGGTCTCTCTTCAACCATTAGTTGAGGAGCTAAAACTGAACATCGGTGTCCAGGAGCAGTCTATCCTGCAGTGCTTCATCTACAGGGTAAGCCTGCCCCTCCTATAAAATCTCTCCGGCTGGGGCCTTCTTTGCCGTCTGCGCACAGGGCGTGTGGGTGTGGGTGTGATGTTTTTATTCGACCATTCAAGTCCCGCAGAGAGGCAGCAGGACTCAAGAGCTGAATATCTGTGGGATGTGAGAGATCTCATCAAAAGCAAGGACCCTCCTTCGTTTTGGGGTAACAACTCTCAGGATCCCCCCAGCTGGGAAGGGGATCCTGGGTCCCGTAGTCCCCGCCACCCACCCACCCACCCACCCCTGGTCAAGAGATGCCCCATAGTGCGGATTCTGGTCCAGCTGGCTGTTTCGAATGTGCTGCTTGACTCCCGTGCCTCCCCACCGCTTGGTACCCATCCTGCCCGCAAGCCCACCCCCGTTGCCAGGAGCATGTTCTACTCTTGGCAAGCCCAGAGGGTGAGCTCATGGGCTGCGGTGTGGAACACGAATGGACCGCGTCTCTTCCTGTCTCTCTCTCTCTCTCTCTCTCTTCCTCCTTGCTCTTGCTGCAGGTGCAGCCGCGTCCCAGCCTCCTGGCTCTCCGGGACAGGAAAGGGAGGTGTAGGACTGGGCTGGCAGGGTGCACGGGGGGGGGGGGTCCAGGAACTGCACGGCGCTGGAAGAGAGTGTGCATGGAGCAGGGGAGCTGGTGGCTCCAGCAGATAGAGAGAGAGAGAGAGAGAGAGAAACAGGCACCCTTTGAGACCACACTGTACACAGAAACACACACACACACACACACACACACACACACACACACACACACACACACACACACACACATCTATCTCACCCTAATTCATAGCATATGGTAGAGATTTCACAATGAGACACAACACATCCAGTACTATAAGAAAATAGCCTTGTGGCATCATCGGGGAGAAATCTATCACAGCTGTGGACCGAATCCAGCCTCCCAGGCGAACTGCTGGGCCCGGATCGTGTTCTCTTTGAAAAGGAAACACAAACAAGCCCGTCAGAATTCGGCAAGGTTTTCCAGAAACCCCGATTTCAGCAGGGGAGTCACACACACACACACACACACACACACACACACACACACACACACACACACACACACACACACACACACACACACACCACTTCCCTTTTCCGTGCTCCAAATAAATTTTGCACGAGAGGGCCGCCGTTTGTCATCCAGAGAAATGTTGCCATCACATGAGCATTGCACCAGCCACTGGGGGCGTTTATACACGACCCCTAAGCTGCGCTGCAAATGGCTCCCAGCTCCGGAGCTTAGAAATGTTTTCCCACCAGCTCCGGAGTTTGGAGACAATTAAGTGCGACCCCGCCCACTTTAGCGCGACCCAGCGCATTTTTCATGTACCTGCTCTCTGCAGGTGAAAAAAATTTGATGTGGATAAGAGTGCCGGGCTCTCCTGACTTGTCTGTTGCTTTTTTGCCTCCCGCCCCTTTAAGAGCTCCTTGAGCCGGAACCAGTAAGTAACGGGGCTGGCAAGTTCGACCGGCACCAGCAGGTTAGTAAAGGCTTCTTTTGTCCTTTTTCCCCCTCCCCCCCTCACGCCGACAGGAGCAGGAAGTGCTGAGGGGTGGGGACGGAGGAACAGAAATGAACCCCCAAGATCTCTGGTCCGAATTTAAGGGACCAGCGGATCTTAGGGGTCGTGTGAAAAGGCCCTGGGAGGCTTCATAGCAACCAACAAAATCTACCCCTTGCTTTCCCAGGGAGCAGGCTTTTTGCAAAGCCAATGGCTCTTGATTGCTGTTCAAGACCGACCTCTAATGCCCAGACATTGCATGACACCAGAGGGTGCGTTCAAAACCATGTATTGTCGCCCGGCTGCTGTGAGGGCCACCGCTGAGCGGTGGGGTCACAAGGGGCCACAGGTTTGGTGGCCGATGATGCCTTGCCCTGATCTGGTTTGACCTCTTGCCACCCAGGCTCCATCTCTGGACGTGGGCTGTGATCATTCTGAATGTTTTTGTGAAGGAGCAAAGAACCAGGAAGGACTCGGGGTTTGGGGGGGGGGCTGGCACCTGCTTAGGAGCAGTGAGGGTGGAAGCCTTTGCCCTCATGGGCAGCCACGTATTTTGTTGGCCACGTGTGCACCCCCACAAATGCCCCAGTGGGTTCTGCAGTGTGGAAAGGCCCACGGAAAGACCAGCGACTCACACCAATTTGGCACCAGAAGAGATGCTTTGTCTCGAGGCTGCGATGCATTCCTGGCACTTCTGGGCGGCACGGAGGATGAACCAAGACCAAGCCATGACAAAAGGGCCTTTTCACACGACCCCTAAGATCTGCTGGCCACTTAAATTTGGACCAGAGATCTTAGGGGTTTGTCGCTGTTTCTGCGTTCCCACCTCCTCCGCACTCCTGGCTGCTGGCTGCGTGAGGGGAGGGAGAAAAAACAGGAAGAAAAGAGACGTGGCTCACCTCCGTTCTGCCTCTCACTCTTGCTGCGGCAACATTCCAGTCTCTTCAGTAGCTCTTAAAGGGGCAGGAGCAAAAAAATAACAAACAGAAGCGAGGAGAGCCCCGCACTCACTATCGTTACACCGCATCAAAGAATTTTCACCTCCAGAGAGCAGGTACTTGAAAGGTGAGCTGGGACGCGCTAAAGTGGGCATGGTCGCACTTAATTTCCTGTAAACTCCGGAGCTGGTGGGGAAACATTTTAAAGCTCCGGAGCTGGGAGCCATTTGCCCCGGAGTTTAGGGGTCGTGTGTAGAAGGCAGAACGGCACTGATTGTGACAGCGGATCGCCAGGGAGGGAGACACACACACACACACACACACACACACACACACACACACACACACACACACACACACACACACACACAAAGGGACAGAGCCTGGCATTTGCTTTGTGGAAGCCAGGCCCACCGGGAGGTCCCACCCTGTTTCCAAGAACGTGGGTGCTTCAGTAAACTCAGCCACGGAGGGGCAGGAGGTGCCTGACCAGGGACTGTAGCGGAGGGGGGATGGGACGGTGTTCGTCATTGGGCCAGGCACTTCTCCACGTCAATTCCTCCCCTGGCAAAGAACGGGGGGGGAGGGGGGCATGTTCCCCAGGAGGTCTCTCATACTGAGGAACAGTGTGGTGCCATGGTTAACAATATTGAGCCCCGGCTTCGGAGACAAAAGCTTTCAGCACTCCCTGCTGC
The DNA here is from genome assembly GCA_029282475.1 of Phrynocephalus forsythii. Classification (NCBI taxonomy): domain Eukaryota; kingdom Metazoa; phylum Chordata; class Lepidosauria; order Squamata; family Agamidae; genus Phrynocephalus; species Phrynocephalus forsythii. Next base: position 8,154,813 of record JAPFRF010000017.1, on the reverse strand, counting down.
AACTGAGCTGTGAAACCCATTGGGTTGCCGGCATCCGGACCTGGCCCCCGTCTCTGTCCCCAAATAGAAGGTAAGGCTTCGTGGGCTGCCTTGCTTTCTTTACAGGCAAGGTGGGATGCTTCTGCCCCGTATCAGGAAACCCATAAATGCTTCATTGCTGGGATGGATGCAGGGGAAGCATCCCCCCCTTCCTGTGGCTCCAGGTGCTGCAGCCACTGCCTCCTTCATGGGCGTTGCTTCCTGCAAAGCACCCACGGCTGAGCCCTGGCATAGAGAACCAGCCGGGCCTCTCTCTCTCTCTCTGGCGCCTGGTGCCCTTCATCCCCGAGGGCCTTATCCAGAGGAAACGGGGTTTCCTGCGGCCAGCCGGCCGGCGGCCAAACCATTTCCTCCTGTGACTCACCTCAGGCACTTTCCTCCCCATGACCCTTTGGCACCTGCTATCTTCCCCCCCCTCCCCTGCCCACTCCCTTCCTTGGCACAGGGGTGGGTGAACTGTGCCCTGTCTTATCACTCACCTCCTATCCCCACTCCTCCTCCGCCACCGCCATCCCCTGGTCCCTCCAGCCCAGCTCTTTCCTGCCTTGCTGCTGACCCAGACGTGTCCCAAAACAGGCGGGTGGGCGAGAATAGGAAGGGCCGGGTTCACCGCCCGGCTAAATTCCCCCCACCAGGGCTTGGCTCCCGCTGGACACGCAGAGGAGATGCCCGAGGCTTTTCTGCAGCCCTCCGGTAGCAGCAGCAACAACATCAGCCTTGCCTGCTTGGTGGCCTTGGGAGTCCACACGTGGCATGGCGGCAGCATCCTTGTCCGTGGTGGCGTCTGGCTCCTGTCCTTGGGCCGACACAGCCACGGCTGATGCCACGTGGTGGCTTGTGGCTGGTGGTGCTGAGAGATCCATTCAGTGCCACAATCGGGGTCCGGTGACTGGCTTTTCGCCTCAAGGCACCAAAATGTAGAATGCTTCAACATTTAGAAACTTGGGAGGATAAACAGCAACCCATTCTGCAGCATTCACCTTCCCTGGTTTGAAAAATGCACACTTGTGCTTTATTTTATTTTTTAAGGGGCCAGTACCAACTTATCTTCCTTTCTCTTCATTGTGGCCTCCTGCCAGCCGGAAACCATGCCCCTGGTCCCGGATGCCCGGCCCAAAGTGCCTGAGGGCTACTACACTAAAACATCTACTTATGAATTTTTCCCATTCCGAGCACATGCTCATAACTAAAAAAAAATGTAAGTAGAGCAGTGGTTTCCCATAGGAATATATTGAAAACCAATCAATCCATTATGGAGGGAACAGATTTCAATGCACCATGGCCCTCAAACTGCCCCACTCAGCTGACACAGTGGGCTGGCAGACCCAGAACTTCGCTGGAGCAGTGGTGGTCTTTGGGGTGGGGGAGGGAGGAGTGGAGAATTTACCCCCTCACTTTTTTATTGCTGGCCGGCGGGCTACTTTTGAACCCTTCACGGGCTACCAGTAGCCTGCGGTCTACCTGTTGGGCAGGCCTGCCCTAGACTACAAATCCCACAGTTCTCCACTTGGGGGGGTTCTGCTGCTTCAAAGGCAGAGGCGCTTTACAGGCCACCCAGGGATGTCCAAAGCTGGTGGCCAGGAAGCCCTCACCCTGGAGCCCCCCAGCCCCACCTAGAGCTCAACCGCAGGCCTTCTTCCCCCAGAAGGGAAAGGAACCGGGCAGGCAGCAGGATTAGGCCAACCACCGGCCTCCTTGGAGGAAAGCTTTTCTCTGGAGGAGACACACACCACCCCCACCCCCGGCTCTGGAGGAGGCCTTGTTTCTTCTAGGGACCCCTTCCCCTGCATCAGCCGGACCTGGGAGTTTTCCAGGGAGGCCGGTGGGGCTCCCGTAGGCTGGAAGGAGCCCCACAGCCTTCTAGGTGCTCAGGCTTCCTCGAGAGTAAGGGTTTCCCTATAGCACTGGTGGCGAACCTTTGGCACTCCCGATGTTTTGGACCACAACTCCCACAGCCCCATGACACTGGCAACACAGGCTTGGAATTCTGGGAGTTGTGGTCCAAAACATCTGGAGGGCTGAAGGTTCGCCAATGCTGCCTTAGAGGGAAAGGATGCCTCCCGTGAACAGCCTCCAGGTGCCTGCAGCTGCCCCAGATATGTGTGTGTGTGTGTGTGTGTGTGTGTGTGTGTGTGTGTGTGTGTGTGTGTGTGCGTGCGTGCGTGCGTGCGTGCGTGTGTGTGTGAGAGAGAGAGAGACAGAGAGAGAGAAAGGAGCCAAACAACCCATAAAAAAGTCTCCCAGGGGGGTGCCATCAAAAACAACTCCTGCCCTCATTCCCATCCTCTTTCCTCCTGGGGCCTTTCCTGCGCCCCTTCTCCCCCCCCCCATGTGTGTGACCTTGGGACCAGGCGTCTCTCGACCACTCTTCCCTGGCTGGACGCCGCCGGGGAGGGCTGCAACGTGGATCGTTTGCGGGTCTTGGGCTTGGACCCTCCTCACCTGGGTGACGACGGTAGGACGCGCTTATTATGTTTGCTGCTTTTTTTCTTCTTTTATTGGCTTTGGAGATCGCTTTGCTCCTGGTTTGCGCCCCTCCACCCCAGGGGCAGACCAGAGGCGGCGGGGGGAGCTCATTCTCCGGGAGGGGGGATTTGCACCTGTGTGTGTGTGTGTGTGTGTGTGTGTGTGTGTGTGTGTGTGTGTGTGTGTGTGTGTGAGAGAGAGAGAGAGAGAGAGAGAGAGAGAGAGAGAGCGTTTCCTTCTGCTGGCAGCCTCAAGGATCTCTTAAAATTCCGGCGCAGGACGTCGGGGGGACCACGAAGTGGTTGGTGTTGGTGGTGCCGGAGAGCCTGCTCGTTTGAGTCACCAACAGTCTTGGCCCGGAAAGATCCCCGCGGGATCCAGGCGGAGGGAAACGGGACGCCGTGAGAGGGGAGGAGAAGAAGAACGAGGTGACCTCCGAGGCCGCTCTCTGGCCTCCCTGCCCTCCCGCCGTCCTCCCTTCTTGCCCCCCCACCCCCCACCCCACGGGATGGAGGTGGGGAGCCCATGGATGCCCCTCAACTAGTTTTCACGCGTGACTTTGCACGCTGCTGGGATGTGTGTAGGCAGGCGTCACCGCAGGGTTCAACGTGACCATTTTACACGACCCCTAAAATCCAAGGCAAAGGGCTCCCAGATCCGGAGCTTAAAAATGTTTTCCCACCAGCTCCGGACTTTAAAAAAAAAAATTAAGTAGGACCACGCCTACCTAAGCGCATCCCAGCACACTTTTCAAGTGCCTGGCCTCCAGGAGGTAAAAAAATCTTCCGATGGGGATTGTAAAGCACTGAGTGCCTGGCTCCCCTCCCTTCTGTTTGTTTGTTTTTTGCCCCCGGCCCCTTTAAGAGACTGGAATGCTTCCCGAATGGAGGTGAGCCTGCATTTTTCTCTCCCTTTTTTTTCTCCCTCCCCTCAGGCAGACAGGAGCAAAGAAGTGCAGAGGGGTGGGAACACAGCAAGAGGCACAAACCCCCAAGATCTCTGGTCCAAATTTAAGTTGCCAGCGGATCTTAGGGGTCATGTAAAAGTGCCCTTAAAGAGAGCAGAGGAGAATGGGGTGGTGGTGGTGTGTGTGTGTGTATCTGCTATTTTATGCTATTCAGACACAAAACATTGGCAGTTTTAAAATAAAAACAGGCCTGGGATGTTTTAAAAAGGAAAAAAAATAAAAGCAAGGAAGCAATCACTATCCAGGGTGTAAGAATGTAAATCCTGCTCCGTTTGTTCTTGTGCATGAAAATGAAAAAAAATCTACAAGAATGTGAACCATGCCTTGTAACCTATAGATGGTGCTGCTTTCGATGCGATTTCACACATTTGGGACAATGGTCTCGGTATAAACAGCACAAAGTTGCCCAGAAACATTGATAGCTGCTGCCTTGTTACATGACATTGAAAGCCGAGAAGCAGAGAATGTTGTTTGCATCTTTTTTATTGTTTACGTTGTGTGAAATTTGAAAAGTGAGAAGCAGAGGATGGGTTGCTTGCATCTTTGATTTGTTATGAGAAATCTGAAAAGCGAGAAGCAGGGGATGGGTTGTTTGCATCTGTTTTTTTTGTGTAGTTTTGCTGCACTGCCCTGTGTGTGTGTGTGTGTGTGTGTGCGTGCATGCTCAGGTACCTGTATATGCACACAAATGGAAGAGACAGTGTTACCTCAAGATAGTTTCAGCACTGGTGTTTGTGGGTGGGTGTGGAGAGCCCGATCACAAGTCCACCTTTCAGAAAATGACGTGACAAGTCTTGGCTTTGGTAAACCTCCCTAGGAAATACTTTTTCTCTCCCCTGGCATGATTTGCTCAAGGGCAGGGGAGCATTCTGGGATCAAGGGCTCGGTCCCGGCTTTGCATACGGAGCATCATTGCAGGTTCCAGTTCCTCTCTTGGGAGCCATGGCAATCCGAACAGCTCTTGGTGGACCCTGCTAGCTAGGGGATTCTGGGATCTGTAGTCCACCCCCTCCCGTTCGTGGTCCTAGGCCAGTGGTGGCGAACCTTTGGCGCTCCAGATGTTTTGGACCACAACTCCTACAGTCCTTTGTCATTGGGCCTTTTCACACGACCCCTAAGATCCGCTGCCCACTTAAATTTGGACCAGAGATCTTAGGGGTTCCTTGCTCTTCCTTCCTCCCCACCACTCCACACCTGTCTGCTGAGAGGAGGGAGGAAGAAAGTGGGGGGAAATGCAGACTCACCTTGGAGAAGCTGCCTGAGCTCCGCCATGCTGATTCCTTCTCTTTTGTTTGCTTTTTTTTCCTCCCGCCCCTTCTCTTAAAGGGGCGGGAGGCAAAAAAAAAACCAAACAGAAGCCCGGAGAGCCCCACACTGACCAGATTAAATCCGGACCTGGCGATTTTCACCCTCCTCGAGCAGGTACAAGAAAAGTGCGCTGGGACGCGCTTAGGTGGGCGTGGTCGCACTTAATTTCCTGCAAACTCCGGAGCTGGTGGGGAAATCATTGTAAGCTCCGGAGCTTGCAGCCATTTGCTGGGGCGTTTAGGGGTCGTGTACAATGGCTCATTGGCAATACAGGCTTGGGATTCTGGGAGTTGTGGTCCAAAACATCTGGAGTGTCGAAGGTTCACCACCCCTGCCCTAGGCTGTGGGCCATGATAGAGCTTGAGGGTGAGAAGAGGCTATTGGGTACAGGCCAGGCCCCTTCCTCACCCCCACCCCCGGCCTTGGGGAGGTGAAGGACAGAGGTGCAAATGGAGGTGGTGAAAGGGCCAGGGGCAGCGTGCCAGGAAACCACCGGGAACCAGCCAGTCTCTTAGAGCAGAGATCCAGGCCAAAGGAAGCATCGGAAGGTGCTGTTCAAGGCTCTTGGCCTTCTGGTAACTGGACATCCGCTCAGGCAGCCCCGAACCACTTGTGGGGGGAATGGGGGGGGGAGAAACGGGGTTGGCCCATCTTCCAGAAGCATGGGTGGAAACTCCCTCTGCACGTGCTTAGGGGTAATTCCTCGTGTCTCGGTGTTCCAGTGTGCAGGAGGACAGTGTCGCTGCCCGCCCCTCCGACATTTGCTGAAAAGCGGTGGCAAGCATCCCGTGGGAGATGCGTATAAAGCACAGCTCTAATTCATGAGACAATATTGAGAAAAATAAATAATTTTGGACCCCCAGGTGTGCTCTTTCGGTCCCGTTATCTCTCTCCCTGGCAAAGAGGGGGGCAGGTGGACAAAAGTGGGGTTTGAGGTGCCGTTTGGCCACTCCTCTTCCTTGGGGACCCCCGCGAGATTTCGGCAGGAAGGCGGAATCCTCTCCATGCTGCCTCTTCCTTCCAGGAACTGGCAGGGGGAGAGGGCCTCCTGGGGGTGGGGGGGACAAACTAGTCCAGAGTTGGCGAACCTTTGGCACGGGTGCCAAAGGTGACCCTCGGAGCCCTTTCTGTGGGCATCCGACATCGCCCCTTCACAGCCACCTGTATACAGGTTGAATTACTGTATTGGCACTTTGAGCCAAATTAGTGGGTTTTCCATTGTATTTTGGGCACTCGGTCTCTACAAGGTTTGCCATCACTGAACTAGTCCTTTTCCTTCTGATCAGCACGTGTCTCTCTCCCCCTTTCAGCCCAGGACCCACCTCAGTGCCTTTTCCAAGGGCAGGGAAAGGCCGATCCCCACACCAGCTTCTCCGGCAGCCGATCACTGCTGGTCAAGGGCAAAGCCGATGTCTCCCCTCGGCTTGTTTTGCACCAACTCCCCTTGGCACAGGGTGTGTGTGCGTGTGTGTGTTGTGTTGTGTGTGTGTGTGCGTGTGTTGTGAGCCTGTTTTGTTTTTGTGTGTGTGTGTGTGTCGGCCGTGCCGTTTTCCCCACCAGCCCACCTGGGGAGGAATTTTGCATTTGGTCGAAAGGCTCACTCGGGTTCCCGGTGTCAGCTGATAAAATGAAGCCAGAGATGACAAGGTGCCCGTGCCACAGCCTCCCTGCGGGGAACGTGGCTTGCCGTGGCAGGCCTGGCCTGGGTTTGCTGGGTGGGGCCCACGGCCGAAAGCAACTGGCCTCGTGAAGCAGGACCCAAGCTGTCTGTGCTGTTTTCCGTTTGGTCTCCATTGTCCCCCCCCCCGCTTCTCCAAGGGTGTTTTTGCTTTCTGTCCGGCATCCAACACCTCTTGTTCGGTCTCTCGCCCCCCCTTCCTTTCCTCTCCACCCCCAGCATCAGAGAGCAGGCTGTTCTCTGCCTTGGCAAGGCTCCCCCAGTCTTATGGTGTTGACCTTGGCTAGCTCTCCCCGCGGCTGCAGCGGGATTACGCCATAAATTCCTGTCTTCTAGGAATCTAGCCTGGGAAAGCAACAGAGGATATTTGATTAAAACGTTTCACGTCTTGCCACATAACACAGCCACTTGGCACCCGGGGCCTGAGAGGTGTATGTGTGGGGAGGGGGGGTGACGGGGAAGGGGGGGTCATCTTTGTGCATGGCAAGGAACGTTCCCCAGGGCAGGAGGGCAGCAGGGGGGTGGGCTGGACCCATAAAGACCCCAGCTGCGGTCAAGGTGTCGTGGCCCTAAGAGCCACGGGAGGGTGACGGGGGGGGTTGAAGGGTGGTATGGGCAAGACCCCTTTCCACCCTGGAAGGAGCACCACCCTGACACACACACACAGAGAGAGAGAGAGAGATTGCACCCTGGATTGGCGGTGTGAAAAAGAAACAGAGGAAAAAAACAGGGCAGGGGGTCCTGGGGGTGGATCCATAGTGGATGTGTTACCTAGGAGTAAATGGGATTTGTCACATAGGAGCTTTGTGCCTGGGGTTTCATTCCTAGCATTGCCCCACTGATCAAGCCCTGCTGCTTTCCATGGGGTGGACACTGAGGACACCATGTGCAAAGGAGTGTCCTCAAAGTTTTAAACACCGGCCGATGCAACATTTCTGGAAAACTTGGTGTGTGGGGGGGGGGGATGACTGGTTTTTTCCTATTTTTCCCTCCCCCTCCCCCAGAAAAAAAGTTTTTTCTTCCATGGCTTCAAAGTGTCCAGCTATTTTACATCTCTCCACTCCACCTTACCCCCCAGTCCCACCCTTCCGACCTCCATTGCTCCTCTCTGCAGCAGCTTCCCCCAACAAAATCATAAGAAGGAGCCACCTCTGCTCACTTCTGGGCTGCCTCAGAGTTTTCCAGAGCAGCCCCCCAGGGAAACCTTTCTCTTAAAGGGGCGGTGGGGACAAAAAACGAACAAACAGAAGGCTCCCAGCCCGGCATCCACAATTTTACAATCCGCACCAGAAGATTTTTTTACCTCTGGAGACCAGGTACTTGAAAAGTGTGCTGGTGCGTGCTTAGGTAACCATAATCATACTTTATTTTGTTTAAAGTCAGCAGCTGGTGGGAAAACAATTTTAAAAAATCCAGATCTGCTCACCCTTTGCCTCTGCCTTTAGAGTAGCCCAAAGCAGCCCCAAGTTTGGCTCAAAGTTCCCCCTTTCTTTCTTTGGGTTTTGCACAAGACAGCCCACACTGGGATGAGTGGTGTATTGTTTTAGAGAGGCTTGAAGCACTGGATGGGTGTTTGGTGTCTTTTTAAGCCATCGGCTGGTCTTTCTGGACTCCCTGACAACCATTTCAATCCCTTCTCTTTTGGAACGGATTTCTGGATCTGTCAATTCCAAGACCTTTTGCCATTACACCCCTTTGTTTAAAGTCATTGCAGCTGGTGGGAAAACAATTTTCCAAAGCCCCAGATCTGGGGTGTTTTTGCCTCGGTTTTAGTGGGTCGACGGGAAAAGTGCCCCGAGTTTGCATCCGAGTTCCCAACCTGGTCACCCTTTGGGTTTTGAACAAGACAGCTGACAGTGGGATGAGTGGTGCCATTGTTTTAGCCATGAAGGCAGGAGCACTGGATGGGTGATTTGGTGTCTTTTTAAGCCATAAACTCCGGTCAAATGGCTCCCAGCTCCAGACAAAAATTTTTACCCACCAGCTCCGGGTTAACAGGAAATTAAGTGGATCTGTCAGTTTAAGACCTTTTGCCAGCGCAGCTTTTTTACCTGCTTTTTGGAGGTGAATATTATTTGATCCGATGGGATCCAAAGCCCCTCTCTTGCTTCTGTTTGTTTTTTTGGCTCCCGCCTCTTTGGGCTATTTTTACAGAGACGTCAGATCTTTGCATCCTTTTCTTTCTCTTTTTCTCCCTCCCCTGTGGCAGCCTTCCTTTCTGTTAGCTGAAAGTCTGACAAGCAAGCCCCCTGCCACGAACCCTAAGATCTCTGGTCATGAAGGCAGGATCTTAGAAGTGGTTGCATGTGTGATTCATAACTCTGGCTGCTTTTACACGACCCCTAAAATCTGAGGCAAAGGGCTCTCAAATGCGGAGCTTAAAATTGTTTTCCCACCAGCTGCAGATTTTAAACAAAATAAAGTACGACCAAAAAGCGCACTTTTCAAGGACCTGGTCTCCGGAGGTAAAAAAATCTTCCGATGCGGATTGTAAAGCTGTGAATGCCGGGCTCTCCTCACCTTCTGTTTGTTTTTTTGTCCCCGCTGCCCCTTTAAGAGACAGAAATCCCTACGAGGCTGCTCCCATGCAGACAGAAGTGAGCAGAGGTGAGCCTGCATTCTTTTCTCCTTTTTTTCTCCCTCCCCTCATGGCAGACAGGAGCAATGGAGGTCGGAAGGGTGGGAACACAGGAAGAGGAACAACACCCCATGATCTCTGGTCCGAATTTAATTTGCCAGCGGATTTTAGAGGTCGTGTAAAAGCGCCCTATGTTTTCAATGTTTTACATGGAATTTTTACTCTCTCTTTAACTGCTTGTGTTCTCTTGTAGCTTTAATGTTTGCCTATTAATGCTGCAAAATGTCCCTCAATTCCCGGTTCTCAAATACAGTGGTACCTTGTATAAAGGAATTAATTTGTTCCAAATGAAATTATGTTAAGCAAATTTTCCTTTGTACAAATTCCCCATAGGAATGCATTGGAAACAGAGTAATCCCATTTTTATGTTGTACGGATTCACCCCATAGGTGATTATGTTAAGCAAATTTCCCCTACCTCCGGAAGTTTTTATGTTGTGCAGATTTTGTGTTATACAAACTGTTTGTTATACAAGGGTCCACTGTACTTGAACATAATTGTACTGGACTGTAGATTGCCCCTCATTACTGTAAGCGGCCCGGGGTTCTTTTCCAAGGAGAAAGGTGGGGTAAAAATACTCTAAATAGATAAATAAATAAGCAGTGGTGAGGCTTCCCCACACATCTGGGATGAAGGAAGGCAGAATTCACCACCACCACCACTACCAGGCACAAACGGGCCATTAAAGCACCCAGCGCTCAGGGCTGGAACACATTCTGACTAGTCTCCAAAGCTGAGCTTAAGGAGGCCAGGGCTGAGCCCTGCTGGCTGGTGGTTGGAGTGAAGGAAGCTCCAGCAGACCGGCAGACTGCCCGTGACGCCCATTTGCTGGATCAGGCCAAAGGCCCATCTAGTCCAGCTTCCTGGATCTCACAGTGGCCCCGCCAGATGCCTCTGGGAGCGCACGAAACTAGATCTCTGTCTCCTGATAGGAGAGGTAGACGGACCTTAGGAATTGAGGCCAACTGAGGCTGGATCCGCAAAAGGGGAAGCAGCCCTGGCGGTGGGCAGGCCCCTTTGGAGGGCCATTGTCCGGGGGGGGGGGGGGTTGCCCGCACCAGTCCTCTTTCCCCGGAGGTGGGGATGGTTCTCTGCTGGAGTTTTTTGTGCCTGGACATAAACGTGTGTGCTTGTGCTCTTCTCCCTCTCACCAAATACCAGACCTAGGGGACATCCACTCGAACTGAGGGTTGGGAGAGTGAGAACAAACAAAATTATATATATATATATCTTTTACCCGGCGTGTTGTTAGTCTATGGAACTCCCTGCCACAGGATGGGGTGATGGCATCTGGCCTGGATGCCTTCCAAAGGGGATTGGACAGATTGCTGGAAGAAAAGTCCATCCCAGGTGACAAACTACGATGGAGATGTGTCATCTCCAGGCTTAAAACCGGGGTCCTTCAAGGGCCAGATGCAGGGGAGGGGTATCAGGAGACAGAAATCGAGTCTCGTGCACTCCCAGAGGCATCTGGTGGGGCCGCTGTGAGATCCAGGAAGCTGGACTAGATGGGCCTTTGGCCTGATCCAGCAGGGCTCTTCTTAGGTTCTTAGGTTCTTATGTGATCGGATGACTGCCTGTGTCTCAGGGCCACCAGGGAATGGGCAGTTGTACTAGGTTTGTGTCCCTGACTGGTTCCTCCTCTGCAGCAGCCATGAGCTCATTGGAAGCCTTCTGCCCAAATACCCAACATCCTACTAGGTGCTGGCAGTTCTTCTCTCTTCCTCAAACCTGGCTTTTTAAGCAGCCTAGATCCTTCCCTTGCAAAGGGAGAAACAAACAATGCCACCCCCTGTCTTGTGTAAACCACTGGTGCCCCCTTGCACGATTCCCCTGTTCAAGCTGCATTCACAAGGGACGGTGGTGCCTCCACCCCCATGTGCTTGTGGAAAGCCCTGTTTGCCTGTGGGGAGTTCGGCGGCTCGAGGAACTGTGCCCTGGCAGTGGCCGGAGCCAGGGCAGAGTGCTCCACCCACCGAGCTGTCCAGCTCTGATTTTGGGTCTGGGACGCCAGCCCGAGAGTCAGGCGGTGCACGGAATATGCCCGAGTCTGGTTTGGCATGTGCGGTCATGGGCTGTGGAATCCCACTGCTCCAGATGCATGAAAGAGTGGCCGGAGACAGACATCGGTCCAGAAAAGGAGGGCCCCGAGAACAGGGAGTTGCATGGTTGCATGCAAGGGACAATTGCAGATTATAATTTGTGAGATCTTAAAGGCTGGAGGTTGGGTGAAGAGTGCATCTGAGCCTATGCAGATTCCCCGGGGTTGGAAGATGTGGAAGAAGCCAGGAAAGGCAGGCGCAGGCCTGGGGCAAAATTGCCTTGGGGCGACAGTGTCCAGAAGGCCCCGACTGTACAGGCTTTGGAGTTGCATTCTTGAAGCCTCAAGCTTCCTGGCTCTGGGAAACAGGAGCAGAGAACGAGCAGGTGGAAGGATGGGTGCAAAAAGTCACGAAACACGCCATGATTCGGACACGACTGGCAGACAGGCACGCGTGGGTTGGCTGCGCGGGGCAGGTTGTGGCATCAGCATCCCCTGGGATCGTCCTGCCGAAGGTGTCCATGGCCGGTCACAGCCGTACTGTACATAGGCAGTGGCTAGGAGGGAGGGAGGGAGCCCCCACACACACACACTGAGCAATGCAGAGGCAGCTGGCAAAGGCAGGGGGAGGACCCTGGCAATGGTCGGATGCAGAAGGGCAGTTGGTGGGAGGGGGGTGAGTGGCCTTCAGTGGCCCTGGCCAAGGGCTGTCCCCGCCCGCCCCCCCCCCCCGGGCCATGGCATCTGGATGACCATCTGTCGAAAATACTGTGAGGAGGGTTCCTGCATGGCAGGGGGTTGGACTGGATGGCCCTGGAGGTCTCTTAATGATTCTATGATTTGCAGGAGATGCAGCTCCATGCACCAAACTGTCTGCAACGCACCCTTGTCCCCTCCCTCCAGAAAGGAGGAAAAAGCGGAGAAGGGGGTGCCACGGAGGAAAACAGCCCTGCGGGGACGACCATGCTGTTCCTCCTCCGTTTTGCAACCAGACAGGGCTCTCCATCTCTCCCTTTGCTCTACCAAAGCCCTGGTGTGCGGATGGATGGATAGATGGATGGGTGAAGGGACTAATTGAATCCAGAAGGGTTGGGTCGAGGCAGACAAAACACACGTGTGTGTGTGTGTGTGTGTGTGTGTGTGTGTGTGTGTGTGTGTGTGTGTGTGTGTGTGTGTGTGTGTGTGTGTGTGTGTGTGTGTGTGTGTGTGTGTGTGTGTGTGTGTGTGTGTGAGAGAGAGAGAGAGAGAGAGAGAGAGAGAGAGAGAGAGAGAGAGGAGACTCAGACAGAGGACCCGGCAGCTCCCGGTTGACACAGCCGGCCGGGCTAAGCGAGACCCTGACCCGTTCCGAGGCGAGGCAGGGCCGTTGCGCCAGATGTGCACCTGCTTTCCGGAGCCCCTGGCCCAGCCCTGGGGTCGATGGCACGGCTTTGTATCAGCCGGGGGGGGAGTGCAGCCCCTCGTCCAGCTGTGCGACTGGTGTGGCCGAGGGAGGATTCCGTCCTGAGCACTGAGGCGGAACTACTCCAGGGGCCTGAAGACACGCGGTGACGTGGTTCCTGTGTACACATGTGGCGGAGGCGGAGGCTTTCATTGAACGGCCGGCTGCCTGTGCACCCCCCCTCCTTTCCTTGGTCAAGTTCAAGGCTGAGCTTTTCTCCTTGCAACAGCTGCTTGCAGTAGGCCAGCACCAAGGAGGCCACTGGCCCAAGGGTGGCCCGTGCCTTCCGTGGCTCCCCGTGGAGGTGTGTGTGTGTGTGGGTGGGTGTCTCACCTTAGTTTTTTTTTCCAAATCTCAGGCCAGTGTTTGAACCCAACCAGCCTCTCCCCCCCACCCCGAGTCTGGCTTGGCCTGCATTCCTTTGGCCAGTCCTTCTGGAGGCCAGTGCTCCCGCCATGCATGCCTTGGGGAAGTGGGCGGCTGTGCTGTTTCCAGCAGGACTACAACGCCCAGCAACCCCACGCAGGGCCAGCAGTGTCCGGGAGCTGCACTAGAGGCAGCCCAGGGGCAGCTGGAGAGACCTATGCTTTGGGCCGCCACACCCTCAGAGCTGGACGGCGGGGTCCTTCCCTTTCATCTCCAAAGGAACAGAAGAACAGAGGAAGGAACGAGGCAGCCGAGCTGGGTGCCTTAAAGGAAGGAATGTCCGCCCAGGGATTCATGCAGAGACCCAACAGTGCGCCGCCTCCGCCGCCGAGGAGTCTGTTGGGAACCCCTCTGTCAGGAACAGGCTGTGACCAGCGGGGTTATTCTGTGACTTCCCAGGCAGAAAGAGAGGGAGAAGGAAGAGCCGAAGGTCCTTCCCTGCCAGGAAGGGGCCGGCTGTGTCCCTGTTTGACTCTCTCGCACCAAAGGGAACAGTGGGGAAAGGGGGCAGGGTCTCCTGGCAGGACTGGCACCCCTATCTTACCACCAGAGATGAGCCTTTAGGGAAGAAGGACTTTTCTTTTCCAAAAAACACTCCAGGGTGGTGGGGGGACACCGGAACGTGACCCTAGATGAAGCTCTGGAGAGCAGAGACCGAGGAAGTAACTTTTGAAGCCCGTCCTGCCTGCGTGTTGGAGTAACGTTTGGCCCTTTTCCCATGGGACGGCCCGGCCTCTCCAGGGCATGGAGGGGTTCCTTGTGGACAGAGGGGAGGGGCTGGTCCCTGGCAGGTGCCACTTGCCTTTCCTCCCCCCCCCCACATTGTTTGCCTCCCATGTCGATAGAGCCACATTCCTGCGGGCCGGGCCGGGTGGGGGGCCGGGGGCCGTTCCCCACTGCTTGGCTGCTGTCTCGCTCGCTCGTTCGCTGTGCGAAAGGGGCCGGGTGCCAAAGGCCGAGAGTCTTCCAAAGGGATAAACAGCCTTCGAAAAAGGAGGCAGGAAGGGATGAACTCACAGGGAAGGCATGAGGCCACCCCGCCCTAGCTGGTCCTGCCCCCCCACCCCTCCATCCCTCCATGGGGCAGCAAGTGGGCTGGGGTGGGAAGATCAGGGGAGATGGAGGGGGGCTTGGGTCCGTTTCTCAGCCCTCTCCCTCTCCGGGCACTTTGGGGCTCAGCTGTTCCCTGGAAAATACGGCCAACCCCTCTGCCGGCCTGGATGGCAGGTGGCTCCCTAGGCGAGGGAAAGGCACTCTGCACAAGGACAGAGGCACTCTTCTTCACAAGCGGCGTGGCCGTGGAGACATCGAGTCATCCCCGATCCAAGCTTTGGGTGCTTCTGAGTCTCTCTGCTATTTCTTTGTGAAGATTTATGGAACGGATTGGGGGGGGGCTTTCCTTGGCACCCCTCATCTTCACACCTTTCCCCTCATCATTTTCTTCCTTTGATGCCTCCCCTGTACACTTTTTTTAGGGAGAAGAGAGGACACCTGGTACTCCATGTCCAGAAATATAACTAAACCACCTCCTTTTCTATTGCCCCCCCCCCTTTGTGGCATCCTCCTCCTCTCACTCCACCAGGAGGAGGAGAGAGCATGAGACCTGCCCCCCCCTCCATGAAAAAGGATGCTGATGATGGAATCTTCCCTTACACACAAAAGAAAGAGAAAGTTGCCATACAGTACTGTTTTAGGAAGAGGAAGCGATTAAGGGGGGCAATGGTTGCCATGTGTTGTTTTCAACACCCCCCTCGCCCCCCCAAAAGCACCCCCCCTCTCTCTCTCTCTCTGCCCTTGGTGAAGGCAGGAGGTGGGTGTTTTTTTCCATAAAGAGTTGCTCCTTGTTGCTTTGTATCCCTCTGGCTTTTGCTTTTGTTTACCATCTTTCCCCCATTTGTTGACTTCTTTGGAAACTATTTGTATCCCTACTTTTTTTTTTAAAAACATTGTCTTTTAACGATGAAAGCCGCCTTGGGTCCTTTTTTAAAAGGAGAAAGGTGGTTTAATTTTTGTTGTTGTTTAAATAAATACAGATGGCCACTCTGAAATGTTTGGCTCTGGCACAAGTTTAAAAAAAAAAAAGGCCAGCAGTTCTTTTGGTGAACACCAACGTGCACAAAAACAGATGGGGTTTCATGTAAAAGCCTTGTATTTTGCATTTAAAAAAAAACATACTTTTTTCAACATTGCAAGGCTTTCTGTCCTAAACAAAAGAAATTATTTCTTTCTTTCTTTCTTTCTTTCTTTCTTTCTTTCTTTCTTTCTTTCTTTCTTTCTTTCTTTCTTTCTTTCTTTGCACAGAAAGAGGTTTTTGTCAATATATTCAAAAAGGAAATAGGAAAACATGAAAAAGGCAGAGAAACCTTCACGGAAGCAAAATTTTAAACTTGGTGGGTGGTGGTGATGGTGGGGTTCTTACCTGGGGGGGGGCACTGGAAAAATTCAGGCTCCCGGCCCCTAATCAGAAAGGCAGGCAAAATGAAACAGCTGGTCAACTTGTTTTCTGCTGCATCAGGAATTCAGACCCTGGCCCAGGTGAGCTAAACAGTGGGTTGAAGTTCCTGCTGTTAAAACCTCTTTTAAGAGGAGAACAATGAGCAGCTGCCTTCTCAGCCAGGATCCTGCCTGGGTGGATGTTCCGCTTTGACAGTGTGCCAGTCCCGATCATGCCCGGGGTTAGGGTTAAGGGGAATGGATTCTGGAATTGGGACCCCTGGTTGGAATGTCCCGGTGGGCTGGAGAGACCCTCTGGCTCTGAGCTGGCCGAGTGCTTGGAACGGAGCCTCCAGGTCGCGAGGCAGTCTACCCTGTGGAAGGTCCCTTGGTGCCAAGGGCAGGAGAAGCAAGACTCTGGTGGCGGTGGTCGGTGGTGACTGTCGGAGCCCGCATGCTGGAGTTTGGCCTGGCCTGGCAGGGCTCGGTGTGGGCCCATGTCCCCTCCTTCCATCCCGGCCGGGAGGAAGAGAGCGGAAGAGAGATGATTCAGGGAGCTTGGCATGTGTCGGAGCAAGATTTCCATGCTCCCAGAGGATGTGGCTGAGCGGCTGCGCTGGGAGGGCAGCCTGGATCTGGGCCAGAAGGCCAATGGAAAGCAACGTCCCTGCCGCCGGGGTCTTGTGGCATCTCCTCCATGAGCCGCCTCTCTCTGCCGGTGCAGCCTGGTCATTCAGGGCTCTTTTACACGACCTCTAAAACCTCTTCCTGTGTTCCCACCCTTCCGACCTCCATTGCTCCTGTCTGCGGGGAGGGGAGGGAGGAAAAAAAGGGAGAAAAGCTCACCTCCGCTCACCTCCGCCTGCCCTCCAAGCAGCCCTGAGCAGCCCAGAGGGATTCCTATCTCTTAAAGGGGCGGTGGTGACAAAAAACAAACAAACAGAAGGCTCCCAGCCCACACCCACAGCTTTACAATCCACACCGGAAGATTTTTTACCTCTGGAGACCAGGTACTTGAAAAGTACACTGGCGCGCACTTAGGTGGGCATAGTCATACTTTATTTTGTTTAAAGTCCACAGCTGGTGGGAAAACAATTTTAAGCTCCGGATCTGGGAGCCCTTTCCCTCGGATTTTAGGGGTCCTGTAAAAGCGAGGAAGCAACCCCCAGCTCTTCCTTTGCCATGGATCTGCCCTGGGGAGGGTGGGGGAGGGGGGAGGCAGCACCCCAAAATACTCCCCCTTCCCTGCTCCATCCAGCCTTGGAAAAAGAGCCACGCAGGCTGTGTTTCCCCCCTGCTGAGGTCTGTCCCTCTCCGGGGAACTTGGCCTTGGCCTCCTTGCGCAAAAAGCATGGGTTGTTGGGAAGGTGTTGGCTCCTCTGCCAAACGCTGCCCGAGCTCCGACTGGGACCTGGAGAAGCTCCCCCCCCCCAAGTTTCTGACTGTTGGGAGGGGGGCGCAGGACACAGAGCTCCTCCTTGCAATTCCTTCGGGCTTCCCGCTCGAACCCTGAGGCCCGCCAGGGTCCACTTTTTCCGCCCGGCGGCCGCCCGGCAAGCCAGTGGGGTTCTGCCAGGGCTGGCTTGAGCCTCTTGGCATGGCTCTCTCTGGAGCATTGACATGAAACCTAAGACATGCTCAGGCAACAAGGGAGGAACAAGCCCCGTAATGAGAATTTGGAAGAAAGAAGCCTTTGCAAGAATTTCCAAAACCTGCTGTTTCTCCAGGAAGACGCCTCGTTGAAAAGAAGCACCATGAATCTGTGCGGGGGGGGGAGACGCTCTTTATATGCTCTGAGGTGCTGCTTTCCATCTGCCAGGAACTTCCCCTGTCTGCCATCGACATCAAATGGGGTTTCTGCATGGCAGGGGGTTGGACTAGATGGCCCTTGAGGTCTCTTCCAACTCTAGGATTCTATGATTCTTTGATTCTAACTGAGGCACCATGCTCCTGGTCTGAGCCATCCTCTAGCCAATCTCTGACTCTCTCCTCCGTCTAACTGGTCAGCCGCTAGAAGCTCTGGTGCCAATCCTGGCCCACCCTGGCTCTTGCTTCTGTAACTCCTCGAGCCATTTCTGCTCCTTCCAGCTTTGCAATGGTAGGATTCTACGCTTAAATGCAGGATCTGCTGACAGAGTGACAGATCAGCCTCGATGCGCATCAAGGTTGACCCTATTTAAAAGTTGTTGTTTTGGAAATTAAAATCCAACGTTTAACGCAGAAAACACGGACTTGCAGGGAGATGCAAGGAAGTCTCCAGGTTGATGTTGCTGCTCTCCTAAAGAACCCGACGTTTGCACTCGTCTCGGCATTGGGTTGCTGTGGAACTTGACATCATTCCTTCCCACTTGGAAAGATTTGTTTATTTTCATTTCCTCTATCTATACATATTTATTTATTCACTTTTTCCTAAAATATGCCCTTTGAACACTCTTCCACACTTGATTACAGCATGTTTCGGTATCTCTTGTTAATTGTATGCATTTTTAAAAACACACACACACAAAACATGCATGGTTTTGTGTGTACGTAACAAACTACAAGCGCTGGAAATGTGTGGATCGCATAGGAAAAAAGTGTGTTTTGTCTCGCAAGGAGCCTTTCATGGAAAGAATACTCACCAAATTCCTCCTTCTCATTGACTTGGACTGTCTGGACAGGATGAGGGAAAGACACCTCAAGGAATTATTTTAAATCTCTGTGAAATTCCTCCCTTTCAGCCAAAAGCTAGACAAAAATCCCCTTTTCTCTCCCTTTCCTTCTCAAGGCCGGGCTGTGGGTCTCCTTTCCACTTAAGAAGCAAAAAAAAAAGTTCCCACCACAAGCAGCTCCGTGTTAAGGAAGACACAAACAACCCATCGAGGGCTTTCGGATTGTTATTCAAAGCAGCTGCCCTCCTGGTTTCTGATGGCTGGCACAGATCCTTCGGACTGTGTGCCTTGCACAGTTTTTCGCAAACGCAGGAAGCAGGAAGCACCGTGCAGCGGTTGGCAGCGACTGCAGACAGAGAAGGTAGCTTATAGGGCTGTGTGTGAAACACCGTCCTTGCTGATGCCGGGACTCGTACGGAGAGGGGTGGGGTTGAAAGGAATGGCTATTGGGTCCGTTAGCGACAGGCAGAGACACTGCAAAATGCAAGGAGCAGTCTGGATCTTTAGAAGATGAGAGATTTATTGGTTGTCAACCAGAGAAATCTCAAAGATCGGGTAAGAAGTCCACCGAACAAAGGAAATGCAATATATTTTATAGACTTACAACCACTCTTCTTCCCCTGCCTGTCCGAATTTGCGTCATACACATCTGTTACATACATCAAACATTAATTGACATCTTTGGCAGTATTCCTGACAGTATTCTTTGGGTCCGGGGGTCCGTAACTGCCATGTTTGATCTAACAGCCAGGCTGGGAGTGCCTGTGTCCTGACATCTTTGCTAGCGCTCCAGGTGAGCCCTGCTCGAGAGAAACAGAGATAAGATTTTCTTGGAACATGTTAATTAACTGTGTTAAGATAAATTGGCCTCTATTACAACTTAATTGACGTCCTTGGATTCATTGCATCCGACATTCCAGATCTAGGATGTCTTTCTTCTTAGTGGTCTGTTTCTTGACCAAAGTGACCAAAGTTTGTTTGCAGGAATCAAAGTTCGCCTTGTGACATGAGAATCATGTGGAGTGCTCCGTGGATATCACTACCTTCTAAATATATATAATTTGTGTCACTTGTGTGGCTATATCATGCAGGGTATAGCTTGGAATACATTGCTCATTGAGCGCATAAGGGTGGCAGTGCATGTGATTTGCTAAAGCAGTTTATAGATGGTAGATTGATACCCTTCAGGGTGGGGAGGATGGTGGTCTTTGTAGGTGGGAATGGGGCCAAAGGTTTTCTTTCGCAACCTGAGGAGTTGCAGAATGGGTTAATCTTGACCGCCATCCTGAGGTGACCTGCTCCGACAACCCTGCTCGATATCGTGGTCCCCGAGAGACCCAAATTCCCTTCCGCCGACATCCGAGGAGGTTTTCTTGTCCTCAGCTGGGTGTTTTTGCTAGGAGGGCAATGAAGAAAGAGAGGCGTCGCCCGGCTTTCTCCCCATGGATTTGAGAGGCCCTGTACCCAGAATCGTTCTTTCGAGAAAAAGAAGGATTGGGCCCCGGGGACCCCTGTGTCTGAGATGAGGGTCTGTCTGAGCTTTGGATCCCCAAAAGCTGATGATCCGTTCTATTGCTCTTTTGCAGCAGGCGTGAGACCCGTAACATCTCCCCGGATGACAGCGGCGTCCCCGTCGCATAGGGGATGCAGAGGTGGTCAGGCAGCCCGGCTGTGGGGCAACCCCAGAAGGGGTGATCTGGGACTTCCCAGAAAGGCACCAGAGGGGACTTTGGCTGGATGCCTCCTCCTCCTCCTCCTCCTCCTCCTGGTCCAAGTTTTCTGTGTGGCACTGGGAGCCCATGGCGAATCGCCACTCATGCGTGAGAGTGCATATGTGCTGCATTGCAACGCTTTCATGCCTGTTGAGTGGAACCAAAGACACTTTTACACGCCCCCTAAGATCTGTTGGCAACTTAAATTCCGACCAGAGATCGCTTGGGGTTTGTCACTCTTGCTGTGTTCCCACCCCTCCGCACTTCCTTGCTCCTGTCTGCGTGAGGGGAGGGAGAAAAAAAGGGAGAAAAGAATGCAGGCTCACCTCCGCTCTGCCTTCCGGAGCTGCCCTGGGAAGCATTCCAGTTTCTTAAAGTCTCTTAAAGGGGCGGGGGGCAAAAAAAAAAAAAAAAACAAGGCGAGGGAGCCCAGCACTCACTGCTTTACATCTGCATCAGAAATTTTTCACCTTCAGAGACCAGGTACTTGGAAAATGCGCTGGGACACGCTTAGGTAGACGTGGTCGTGCTTAATTTTTTTAAAAATCCGGAGCTGGTGGGAAAACAATTTTAAGCTCCGGATCTGGGAGCCCTTTGCCTCGGATTTTAGGGGTCGTGTAAAAGCACCCCAAATCCCAATTTTGTGTGTGTGTGTGTGTGGGGGGGTCTTGGGCCCTCCTTGGGATGGAAGGCAGGCCTGGGATACCAGTGGCTCTGACCCTAGCCTCTTATTCACTCGTTGGGTGCCCTTAGCATGAGGGAGACGGCCTATAAATGCAACAAATGTGTGAAATTTAAATGAAGGAAGGATTGCTTCGGCAGGGAGGAGAGTCATTATCATGGCTTGGGAACAGCTGGGTGATTCTGGTGACAAATGATGCTCTTCTAGAAATGCATAGCTGGATTCCGCAGTGAATGACTTTAAAAAGCCGTGGTGTGAACTCTCCCGCTACAACACATATCCAGCCTTAGGCCGAGGTGTCGCTGAAGGAAAGGCTGTGATAATTTGTCTGTATTTTAATTCTTCCTGTTTGCACCTCGGAGAGGTGGAGAGCAAATAGTGGAGAAAACCTGCCTTTGTAAAATTGGCCCTAGATGGGACGCACGTAGCTTTTGTTGATTTAAAATGTTTTTACATCTGACTTCCCAGCTTTTTTTTTTTAGAAGGGCCTTGTAGAAGGGTTTATGTAAAACCAGAACATGAAAACAACATAAAATATCAAACAGAGCAACATGAGCAAAAGACTAACAAACAGTAAAACAGCAGAGGGGAAAGAAAATAATCAGCCCAGATCAAAACCTGCTTTTCTCTGCTCCAAACACTCAAAACAAGAAGGCAGCTCTTGGTTAAAAGTTAGGAAGATCATCTGGGCAGTTTAAAAAAAAAAAAACACCCGTCCCTGACAGTGGAACAGCTGCTCTTTGTATTGGAGATTCCTCAAGAGCAGAACGCTGCCTGTCAGGGGTGCTTTAGGTGTGGATTCCTGGCATTTCAAGGGTCAGACTAGATGACCCTTTGGGGCCTCCCTGGGAGAACATGGCAGGGCCATCACCAAAGCAGGGCAACCCAGGTTTTGAGCCAGGGAGCTGAGATTTGGAGGGTGCTGGAAGGATGGCAGCCTATATTTTTGGTATTTTGTGTATTTCAGGCAAAAAAATCAAAGCAAAACAAAAGACAAGACTCTTTTGTGTGAGGCTGCTGGAACCCTGCCCACCCTAAATCAGGGCAGTGAAGACCCAGTGCCCAGCATGACTTGTTAGGCTCTGATGTGCACACAGGACTGGCGCCCGCACCCAGCAAGAGGGCAACTGCCCCGCAACTGGCATTCTGCCCCCGATAGGCTGGCTTCTCAGGCACCCCACTGTGGCCATCCCCAACACACCCCGTTGGGTCCAAGGGAGGGAGCTCAGCAGGGCCAGGCCTGGTGGGTTGTCAAAGAAGAGACACCACCGGGAAGTGGCCAGGGGTCCCCAGGCATTGCAGGGAAGGAACAGGGATGGGGCGGTCTCATCGTTGTCCGTGGGGGCAGCTTTGGTTGAATGAGACCCTGACTGCCTGCCCTTCTGTCGGTCATCAACCCACTCCTTTCTTCCTTCTATCTTGAGTTCCTTCCTTCCTTCCTTCCTTCCTTCCTTCCTTCCTTCCTTCCTTCCTTCCTTCCTTCCTTCCTTCCTTCCTTCCTGTGGCATTTCAAAGGGGCCATCTTATGATTTCGATGCAAGCTAGAGGAGTTTTTGTTCCTGCTGCACAGGTTTTTAAAAAAATGCACACAAAAGGGACTTCCGTTCCCGTACGAAACATCCACCGGAGTTGACCTGGTGTGGCTCCAGGAGTCCTAAACGCGGCAGGACCGTCGGTTGCATCTGTTTTCACTTGGCATCTCATTGCACACAAAAAAGCTGCGGCTGAGGCGGGAAGGCTGGCATTGGTGCCTCTTGACCCTTGACCCCCTCCGAGAGTTTTTCTGTGAAAAACGCAGCCTTCGGCGCCTCCTTGCCATCAGGCAAAGGTTTTCCGTCCTGTTCGTTTTTTTTTTTTTTGTTTTCCGAATGCTCGCTTCTGGATTGTGATTCCTCCTGCCTTTGGGCCCAGTGGGGCAAAACTTTATTGCCCTGCCCTTAGTTATGCCCAGGTCGCCCCATGAATTTTGATGTGTGGGCAATGGCAGAAGGGGGAGGTTTGATCCCAGGTCTCTCACAGCAACTGCACCCCCCACACACACACACACTACTGTGGCTAGAAAGGAGGCCCTGAGCGGTCCATGCGTCCCCGAAACAACGCAATATAAAAACCCTGTCCTCAAGCTGACCCATCTGGGAAGACATGACTGGAAAGGAAGAAGGGAGGAGGAGGGAAAAGGAAGACCAGCCCTTCTCATCCTCCTGAGGTGGTTTCTTGTCGGTATTATGTCACCCATTCAGGAGCACAAACGATTACCAAGGCAGAACGACAGGAACTGGCAGGGAACGGGGTACGCCGAACTTATTTGGTGCGGATTTTCAGCGGCCGCACCTCCTTTGCTGCGTTAAAAACTGCGCAACACCAACAGAAATATTTTAGCACAATCCCTAGCGGCGGTGCAAAATGCTGCGGCTAAAGTGCGCTCTCGGGGGGCATGGTCGGCCAAGGTGCCAAAATGCTGCGCTTCAGAGTGGAGGCACAAGTGGGGTCAGCCGGGAACTGGGGAGGGCCTTTAAAAATAAAACATTTGCAGTGATCTCTGTAGCAGGCCAGTGGAGAGAAGCGGCAAAATCTCTCCCACCTTCACCCTCTGTTCCTCCAGGCGCTCCTGAAGGGGTGGTGGCCGGGGGGGGCCTTGGGAGAGCGAGGGTGGATTATCCCGGATCACCAGTGAAAGGGGGGGTTGCGAGCAGGTGGAGGCGGGCAATGAGCCCTCTGCAGGCGCTGATCATTTCCTTCCTGGCACCGCTCCCTTTCCCCCACTTTTGACGGCCATCTCCAGCTGGCACCGGCTCCCGGTTCCTCTGGAGAGGAGCGTGTACCAATTTGTGCTGGGACTCATCCACGCACGAGCGCTCGGACCTAACTGGTTCCATGTGAAGCAAGCCTCCCTGGAAGGCGCGGCGATAGGCGGGAAAGGGATGCTGCTTTCTCCTGGGGTGACCCACGTGGGGGTGGATCCCACCCTCTCATCGGCCTCCTCCTCATCTGCAGAGCATGGGGGGACCCTCTGGACCCTACAGCCCAGTCCCCATCAAGAAAGCACCCTGGGGGAACCGAACTGCCGACCTCTGGCTCCGTTGATGGAGTGCTCAACCCCTGAGCCGTCCATCCATGCTGTCCTCCTGCTCAGCACTTCCCTTGCCACCTGGAGATCACCTGGTCACAGTCTCCTCTGCCCTGATCGTGCCGGCAAGACTACTGCAAGGCCTTGCATTGGAGACCTCCCTTGAAGACTGTTCAGAAAATAGACCTCAGCCATTATGATGAACTGATTCAGGAGAGACTCGGCCATCATTCAGTGATCTTTGTGGTCTTCCTGGCAGACGATGGGGGGCCTCCAATTCAAAGCCCTGGTATTTCTTAGATCCTCATTCCTGTTGGCAGAAAGTCCAGCATCCATGGGGCAGGCGGCATCTTGGTGCCCCACCGATGTTGCCACCGTCAGCTCCTCTGTCACTTCTTCTCGAGGTTTCTTTCTTTTTTATTTTTAAAGATCCTTTGTCCTTTCTGATAAAGTCCCCGAGGAGGAAATGATGCCGTGTCCAACGGGACACAGCCACGCGCTGGCTGAGAAGGCGTGGCTTGGCCCGTGGTCTCCACAAGGCTGTGGGTGGATTCCAGGGCTTTGGTTTCTCTCTCTCTCTCTCTCCCCCCCACCCCCGTTCAAAACTTCTGCATCCTGCCCCCCCCCCCCGCCACTCCGCTCATATTTCCTAAGAGGAAATAGAGATGCTCTTGGGTAGAGGAATCGGGGTGAAATCAGGCCTAAATGGTTCCTCGTGTTGGAACAGGCCAGGTGGACCAGAGCCCTACTGGGCCCTCCCGAGACTGCCCATTATCCTCCCCCCTTGCATGCGCCCCCTCTGGACACCGGATGGGCGTGGCACCCACCCTCACCTCTCCACGGCCACCGGCATCTGTGCACGAGGGAGGGGGACCAGCGGGCAGCCCCAAAACCCACCAGGCACCCCATCGGATCGGCCAGCAGGGGCACGACTTGGCCCCGATTCCCAGACCTCGTCTCGTGCCCATGTGGCTACGACACCTCGGTTTGTGGCTAGTTCTGAGCCACCTCTCCTCTTGGCCGGACACGGACGGACACACACACACACACACACACACACACACACACACACACACACACACACACACACACACACACACAGCATTTTGTCAAGGGAGGGCCACGCACAGGGCCAGGATCTGTCCCCACCGCCTCTTTCTGAGCTGCTTTGGATCGAGGCGGTGCGCTGTATTCCCTTCTAAATCCATCCCATGAGCCCCAGAAGAAACCGAAGGATGAACGGAACACTTTATTTCCTCAGATTTCATGGAGAAAGATTCAGCAGGGATTAGTTGGGGGGGCTTTTGTGTCCGAAGAGCTCGAAGCTCCAGATGGGAGGAGGTGCCAGGCTGGCTCCGTTCCATGTGTGGGCTGAGGAGCTGAAACCCTGTCAAGGTTGGACCAAAACCCTGACCGGATGGAGATGCCAATCCCTCCACACACAGAGACAGATGGGATCATCCAGCGTTGGATGCTCAGCGGGGGCGGCCTTTCCCCCTCCAGAAGCTCTTTGGCCACTGTCTGAGCCACTGGGGAGCCAGAGAAAAAGAGGGCCAGGCCAAGGGCTGAAGTGTCAGGGAGCCTCGGCCTCTCCAGACCTCCAAGCGGAGAGGACGAGACCTCGGAAAGGCCATGATCTGAATTCACCCAGCAAGGCCCATTCTAAAGAACCAGGAGGGGACGGGCCACACTTCCACGGTGCCTGTCGGGCTAGGAAGCCTTCAGCCAGGGGGCTCCCAACCCGGGCTGAGCCAGGCGTTCCTTGGACTGCAAACCCCCCCCCCCCCCGGTGTTACCCACAGACAATTCTAGATTGTTTGAGTAAAGCCTTTGCAGGCTTCAAGACAGATTGACAGATAGGCTGACACCGGGTTCCTTCAAGAATTTATTGAAATAATTGAATCAATGCATTGACGGTGCTTCTCTGAGAAGAGAAGGACACGTTCTGGAGATCAGAAAGCTATACTTAAACTCTTGACTTCAACAGAGACACGTCACATATTCCACGACAAGCATGCACATAGGTACAAGTATCCTATCTGAAATTAGAAAACAGTTTCTTCATTTGTTACGCAAGCTACATATTTCCAGTTTATAAAAAGCAGAAGAGACTTGTCCATGTGAAATTCATTCTTGTCTAAGAATCAGCAGAAACCAGTAAGTTTCCACTATAGCAAACTATGAGCCTTCGCAATATTTGAAACTAGCCGTTGGTGGTTGGCAGAGAAGGAGGTTTAGCAACAGAGGCCCCTTGCAGTTCCCTCTTTAACAAATATCTTCCCAGCACAGAGACATATACTCTTTAAAGCCTTAATAAGATGATTATAAGATTAATTATAAATTTCTTTATTGCCACTATTACACCGGAGCCTTCCCCACCAGCTGTGCTGGGAGCTGCAGTCCAAGGAACACCTGGATGACTCACTGCCTTACACCACGGATGATTATTACGATGGGTTGTGCAGCCCAAGCCCCTCCTCTGAACCTGCCGCACCTCATTGTGCAGCCATTCCACAACCCCAGCGAGGAGAGCACGGCTGAGGTGGGTGGGTGGGTGGGTGGGGCATACCTTTGAACACAGCCCCCAACCCAACCCAAAGCCGCGCCCCAGACCTATAGGATTGCAACGCCTAGAGCCCCTGACTTGTTCGCTGACAATACAGGCAGGGCTGTGGAGTCGGAGTCGAGGAGTCGGAGTCGGAGGAAATTTTGGGTACCTAGAGTCAGTCGGAGTCAGCGAACAATGCACCGGCTCCGACTCCAACTCCTACTAAATTTAGATTGGAATTTTTAAAAAAAGCAAGCTTAAATGTCCCAATTCACAAAAAGTTATAATTAACGACTTCTCTACTGTAAGAATAAAGACCAGTGCATGCAGTGCCTCATGTAACTGCAAAACAAACACGTTAAGTTTGTCTTTTGCTTAAACTGTTCAGTACAGTAGACTGTTGGCTTTCCAGCCAGTATTCCTGTGGTAATGACATGGATGTTGCCTTTCTTTCCTTCAAGGAATGTATAATATACATTTGCCTATTAATACAGAGGAGTCGGAGTTGGGGAGTCGGAATCGGAGTCGGAGTCAGAAGTACAAAAAAACTTAGGAATCGGAGTTGGAGTTGGAACATTCATCTACCGACTCCACAGCCCTGAATACGTGAGGGGTGGGGGTTGAGAAAGGAGTCCTATAGAATCCTGCCGGGGTCCCGGAGCCCTCTCCGTGGGGTAAAGCTCGATGCTGGCCGCCTCTCAGACTGGTCCCATGAACCCAAATGAACCAAAACCATTGGTCTTGCTCCTGCCACCTCTTGGGTTCAAGCACAGGAGCCCTCAATCTTAAACCCTTGGCAGTTTTGGGAAGACGGACGCCCTGGAAAGGCGGGAAGCTGGGCGGCCCAGAGTTCCCCGGATGCTGGCCGGTGCCAAGTTCTCCTGCCACACCAGAGTTGGGACTTGGCAATTTGGGGAGAGGGCCAAGGAGCCAGGAGAGGGGCTGGTGGTGCCATTCAACCTCCCTTCTCTCGCTGTTTGGGCTCCAGGCGTGGCCTTCCGCTCGCAGGTGAGGCAGCTGAGATCCATAACCGTCCTCTAAAACCACAAAGAGAAATGGGGTGGGGCTGGGGGAACCCTAAGGGGCAAAAGAGGGGGAGGCAAGGAACTCCCTGCCACAGGAGGTGGTGATGGCATCTGGCCTGGATGCCTTCCAAAGGGGATTGGACAGATTTTTGGAGGAAAAGCCCATCACAGGTCACAAGCCATGATGGAGATGGGTCATCTCCAGGCTTAAAACCAGGGTCCTTCAAGGGCCAGATGCAGGGGAGTGGGATCAGGAGACAGAGATCTAGTCTCGTGCGCTCCCAGAGGCAACTGGTGGGGCCACTGTGAGATACAGGAAGCTGGACTAGATGGGCCGTTGGCCTGATCCAGCAGGGCTCTTCTTAGGTTCTTAGGTTCTTATGCACAATTTTGGAAGGACTGAAGCTCATCCTTTTTAAATGGTCCAGAGAGATCGTTTCGACAGCCGTGAACAGCTTGTCCCTGCTGGAGGGAGCAAGAAGGGCCTGCCTTGGTTCTGGGGAGATCTGTCACCGCCACCCCACCCCACCCCACCCCACCCACACAGTGGACAGGGAGGAGCCCTTCCCTTCATTGGGTGGCGAGGGCCACCTGCCGAGGGGGGAGACGGTCGGTCCGTTCTCCATGGTCCCATCTGCAGGGCCACCACGAGCGAGACAGCCGGCCAGTGAGGCGTCCTGCTGTATGCCATGTGCCGCAGCGTGATGATTACTTTGGGGTGGGGGTGGGGGGAACACCTCCGTGCAGGGCGCAAAGAGGGGGCCACCAGGAGTCCGGCCCCCATGGCCTCGGCCCATTGGAAGAGCCACGGGCTGCTTCCTTGGAAAGTCAAGGAGGAGGAGGAGGAGGAGGAGGAGGAGGAGGCTGAGGGGAGCCAAATGGGACCCGGTTCAGAAAATTATCATGAGGAGCAGACACGTCGGAGTTGTATAAATAGAAAACAAGGCCGCCCGCCGGACACCAGGCAGGAGCAACGGAGAAGGTTTGGGGCCGGGCCCAGAGAACAAGAGAGAGAGGGAGAGGGAGAAGACATTTCTGCCGTGGAAGGGTGCCACGTTTCTTCGTGCACCTCGGTGGAAGGGGGGCCACGGCTCTGTCGGCCCCCTGGTTGCTGGGTTCCTGAGCCACGGCCTGGCCCGGCCTGACACCCGTGGCGCAGGCAGCCACGCACAAGGCGAAACCAAGGCTTTCTGTTTAAAAAAAAAAACCCATAATGTCAGTTGACTGACTCATGAGGAGAGATGGCGCCCAATGAAATAAATATATCCCAACTGGCCCACCTTTTGGCCACCCCACCCCGGGGCACAGACGGGGCTTCTCTTTCCTCTCTGGGTCTTTCTTGGCCCTTGTTGGCCCGTCAGAGGCATGAGGACTAGCATCTTAAGGCTGCGTTGAAGAAGACGCAGCTTCCTAAGGAGCAGGTGATGAGGCCTTCCCGTTCAGAGACATCTTCCCTCAAAGCTTGGGTCCCTAGGCCATCGGACGCACCAGTGAAGCCTCCGTTTATATTCCAGTGGTCCATCATTGGTCAATATTTGCTTAAAACAGTAAAGGTTCCCCCCACACATGCCTGCTAGTCATGTCTGACTCTAGGGGCGTTGCTTATCTCTGTTTCCAAGCCAAAGAGCCAGTGTTGTGCAAGTCCATGGCCATACGGCCGGCATAGCCACACAGAGCATTGTTTACCTTCCTGTTTTTGATGGCAGTAGCTATTTATCTGTAACCACAAAAAACTTCCTGGATTCAGTCCTGAGCCCAGGTGGCCAGGAGCAAATTTGCACAAAGTTTGAGCGACTCAGCCAGCAGTGCCCAACCCTGGAGGTGTCTGATCTGGCTACGGTGACTCAAGGCTAATTGAGACCCCACGTGGGCTACTGTAACGTGCCGTGCATGGGGCTGCCCTTGAAGACTGTTCAGAAACGTCCACCCGTTAGGGTTCGGGGTGAGTCCGGTTCAAATCCCTGCGTGGCTCCAAACCATCCGTTCTCTTGGCCTCGCCGACCTCTCAGGGCTGTTTTATTCTGAGGATTAAAAAAAAACGGAGGAGGCCAGAGTTGCCACCTGGAATTCCTTGGAAAAGGAGACGGAGGATTTGCAGATGACAGATGTCGGCAAATAAAGAGCAGCTGGGGGAAGGAGACAGAACAGCACCGAAGACAACAAATGCTTGGCATTTCCTTTGGTTCCCTGATGAATTGTTTTCAAACCAGCGGCCAAGTCGGAACATATCGGGAAGGGCTGCCAAACCTGGCTGGCAGGAGCGCCGAGAGTCCGGCACGTCCCGGGTCCAGGCCAGCACACACACACACACACACACACACACACACACACACACACACACACACACACACAGCCCCAGAGAGAAACACCCTTCTTCCTCTTCCAGAGGGTTTGGACCAAGGGAGCGAGGACACCCTCTCAGCTGTGTGCCGCTAGAGGACATGGCCGGCCACCCTGCTCCAGAGCGTTGTGTGTGTGTGTGTGTGTGTGTGTGTCAATGACACACACACACAGAGAGATGCTCATCCTTCCCTCCTTAGGAAAAAATGCATTGGCAGCCACTGTCCCCTCCCGGCTTGCTCCAGGCTTAGGCTCAGCCACTGTGGATGATGGTCAGAGGAAAGGAACTCTGGGCGCTTTTACATGACCTCTAAAATCCGCCTGCGACTTAAATTCGGACCAGAGATCGTGGGGTTTTGTCCCTCTTCCTGTGTTCCCACCCTTCCGACCTCCATTGTTCCTGTCTGCGTGAGGGGAGGAAGAAAAAAGGGAGAGAAAAAAAATGCAGGCTCACCTCCGTTGTCTGCAGCCCCGAGCCGCCCGGTAGTGATTCCTGTCTCTTAAAGGGGCAGCGGGGACAAAAAAACAAACAAAAGGTGAGGGAGCCTGGCATTCACAGCTCTACAATTTGCATCAGAAGATTTTTTACCTCGTGGAGGCCAGGTACCTGAAAAGTGTGCTGGCACGCGCTTAGGTGGACGTTGTCGTACTTAATTTTTTTTAAAGTCCGGAGCTGGTGGGAAAACATTTTTAAGCTCCAGATCTGGGAGCCCTTTGCCTCGGATTTTAGGGGTCGTGTAAAAGCGCCCTCTGTACCCTCTCTTTCCCCCATATCGGGCTTGTAGGGGAGGGGGAAGTTTCCACTGGGGCAGGGCAGGGCGGTGGGGGGGTCCCTCTGCAACCCCCCCTTTATATTTTTTGTAGCCCTAGAGATTTTAGGAGATGTTTAAGGGGGCGCTCCGGGTTCAGCCTTCTCAGCGAGGAGGGTTGGGCCACCGGTGGCCTTTCCCCGCCCATCAGCCCCAGCCTGTTTGGCCAAAGGCGCAAGGGGATGATGGGAACTGTGGTGGGCAATGACAACTACATGTTCAGAGTCCACACACACACACACACGCTGCCCCAGATGGGTTGCCAGTCCTCTCCCTGGCAAGAGGCGTGCCCAGATTGGGGTATGTCCCTGGAGAGGAGGAACTGGACTCTGCCCTCCCCATTTGCCTGAGAGAGTCCCTGGGTAGCCGCCGGCTACTGCTCTGCCTTCTTTGGAGGTTTTTAAACAGAGGCTGGATGGCCATCTGCGGGGAGTCCTGTGTTGGGGGGTTCCTGCCTGGCAGGGGGTTGGACTAGATGGCCTTTGAGGTCTCTTCAGAATCTCTATGATGCTATGATTCTGTGTATCCAGGATAAGGTGCCGGGCAGAGGACGGGTCACTGCAGCACAAATCGAAGTCAGGTCCTGTTCTTCGTGGCTCTCTCACGAAACCACGAGGCTGAGGACCCACCTTGATCCGCCCAGCCCGGCCTCCCGGGCGTTGACTGGCAGCCCCTTCCCGTTGGCAGAAGCCTGCTGGGGGTTTGCAAAGCCAGGCAGAGGCAAGATCCTTGCCAGTCTCTGAATCTGACAGGTGTCCTGCCCTGCCAGGAGGTCGTGGAATGGCTGCCTCTCAGCAGAAGCGCTCACCGCAGGCCCCGTTCCGTCCGTTCCCCTGAGGGGGAGATCCAGGGCTCCAGGACGGGGCGGTGGCCCTTGGGTGGCTTTTAACACTGACCAGGTGCTTCAGGGGTGGGAGGTGAGTCTAACCTCCAGGGACAGGAAGAGTCTACCTCCATCGGTAAGAAGAAGCTTGATGTTGTGAGACTCAGCCGGGCGGGAAGTGCCACCCCGAGAGGCATCCCGGAGGTGCAGGATCTGGCCCTCGGTCTCTGCTCCCGCCTGCTCCGTGGGGGCCTTGCCCTGACCCTCCCTCGCTCGGCCCCCCATGGAAACCGGCGCCCGGCCAAGGCCTGCCCTGACTCACAGGCCTCTCCGGGGCTGCTGCGGCCGTCCAAAGAATGCGAGGCATCCCTGGCGGGTGGTCAGCCCAGCGCACAGCCTTGGCCACACGCTCGCTGCTCTGCTGCGAATTAGCCGGCCGGCTGAGGAGAAGAGGCAGCAGCCCAAAGCCGGAGGCTCACTACGGGGGAAAGAAACGGGCCACTTGGAGACCAGCCACGGAGGGGCCACGGGATCGAGAGCACGGGGGAACCTCCCTTTGCTCCCTTTTCCTGCTCAGGAGGGAGGGGAGAGGGATGCTTGCAGGCATAGCTTAAATGCAGCTCTTTTTTGGGGGGGGGACTACAGGTCCCAAAATCCCCCAGCAAATGAGGCCCCTGTCCTGTGGAGCTGAGCCATTCTGGCCCTGTGGGGCCCTAAAAACAGGGGAAAGAGATGTACGACCCTTGATATTGTTTGGTTGTCAATTCCCAATCAGCCTTCACTGTTGGCTATTTGTTAGCTTGGGCTGCTGGGAGTTGGGGTCTCAGCACATCTGGAGGGCTGAACAGAAGCATCAGCGAGAGAGTTGCTGCTACATCCTCCTGTTTTGTCTCTCGGACCTACAGCCGAGAAGACACGGCATAGAAGGAATTAAGGTGGTGAGGGGGAGAGGAGAACAGCAGCTTCCCCGGAACACACCTGCTTATACCTAGGGTGCTTTTACACGACCTCTAAAATCCGGTGGCAACTTAAATTCGGACCAGAGATCATGGGGGGTTTCCCCTCTTCCTGTGTTCCCACCCCTCCACACTCCATTGTTCCTGTCTGCCGGGAGGGGAGGGAAAACAAAAAGGAAGAAAAGAATGCAGGCTCACCTCCGCCTGCCATCCAAGCAGCCTGGAGCAGCCCCTAGGGATCCCTGTCTCTTAAAGGGGCAGCGGGGACAAAAAAACAAACAGAAGGCGAGGGGAGCCCGGCATTCACAGCTTTACAATCCGTGTTGGAAGGTTTTCTTACCTCTTGGAGGCTAGGTACTTGGAAAATGCGCTGGGATGTGCTTAGGTGGGCGTGGTCATACTTAATTTTTTTAAAAGTCCAGAGCTGCTGGGAAAACATTTTTAAGCTCAGGATCTGAGAGCCCTTTGCCTCGGATTTTAGGGGTCGTGTAAAAGCGCCCCTAGTTAGTGGTTGGTTTCTATGATGACCAGAGAGAACCCAGAGCACACAGAGAGAGAAACTCCTGGCTCCCCTAAGCTCCTTGCCCTCTGAAGATGCCGGCCACAGAGACCGGCGAAACATCAGGAAGAAAAACTTCCAGAACATGACCAAACAGCCCGAAAAACCCACGACAGCCATCTGATCCCGGCTGCAAAAGCCTTCGAGAATGCATAGAACCAAAGCCGTTCAAGGGGGCCGGTGGGAATAATGTTCCAGCACTGCTCGTGGGTCCCCACGGCTTCCAAGCATAACCTGGTGTGACACTCTTTGCATGCTCAGGACTACCCTGTTCTCATCCATGCTCGCTGTCTTCAAAGCATCCGGGGAGCTTGCCTCTCCCATGTGCTGCTTCTTTGCTCTTTGCGTGGTTCCACGTGACATTATTGCTCAGCCATATTGTACAGTTACATGACACTGGCCCTGCCTGAAGGCTGGCTTTACCCTCCCTGGCAGGGTTGTTGTGAGCCCACCGGGGGGGGGGCTGGCCTCTCCTGACATCCCCTGATGAAGGCTGAGATTAAATGATCTCAGCAGTCAACCCCTTCAACTGAGATGTGGTGTCATGAGAATGAGTGTCCCAGTCCTGAGTGCGAATCTCTGCTCTGCCCTGAACTGGGTTTTAGGCAGACCACTAACTCTAACCCACTGCTGGGAGAAGTCAAGGCAGCTGCCTGCTTCTGGTCTTTTGCCCTGGGGCGATGCCTGGTGGCCAACGTGGCCATCCGTGGAGGGTGGAATCCACTGGGCAAATGCCTTCATAGTCGTTACTTTAGGCCAGCCAGGCAGGTGTGTGTGTCTCTGTGTTCCTGCTGGCTGCAGCCTGGCTCTTAGGGGAGAGAAAGAAGAGATTTTCTTGCAGCCTCCCTGTGTGCGTGCCTACCTCTCGGTGAGTACCCTCCCCTGCCCCGCAGTGCAGTAATTCTGCGGCTGCCTTGCACCCTGGGCAACACCCGCCGCTGCCTTTGCAGCCTCCCTGTGTACCTAGTCTATACTGTGTCTCTGCCAGCATCATTTTTTTAGTGTTTTCCCTCTGGTCTGGGGCATTGGGGGACGTCCGTGCGCGGAAATGCTTTAAATCGCACAAAAAGCGGGTAAAAACGAAAAGGGAAAAAAGGAAATGATTTTTTTTTCAAAAAATACACAAAAACCGAAAATGAACTGAAACGGACCCGCAACGAAAAACGAAAAACCAAAATGTCATTTTTTTCGATTCGTGCCCATCTCTACTTCACACCCTTAAATCCGGTATTCCAGTTGAGGCCAGGAAATGTCCTGTTTTATGATGCCCCCAGAGCGGCATCGAAACTTTAATGCATGCAATTTAATGCACATATTTGCAAGCAGCTAGTGAGTGCCCCCCATACACACTCCGCCAATCATCTACCACAGCATGGGAGCTTCACCTCTTTGGACTACAGCTCCCATCCCCCTCTGGGCTCGATTTGGGACAGGGGCCCTTCTCCAGCCCAGCCTGAGGTCCCAGGAAAGGGGCTCGGGGCCTGATCCATGCAGTCCTGCGCTGGTCACTGGCCCTTGGAGAAAGGACCCCCCCCTGGAACTGGAAAGGAACACTTTAGAGCAGGCATGTCCAAAGTCAGGCCCGGGGGCCAAATGTAGCCCATTGTCAAATTCTGAGTGGCCCGCAGCTTCTTCTCCCCACTGGCTCAGCCTGTCATGCATCCCCACCAGCTGGCCCCTTCCCATACTGGATGGAGGCATCAGCTTGCAGATTTATGGTTTGCCTGCCCTCCCTGCCTCTGTCCATCCCCCCAGCCACCTGCCCAGCCTCCCCACCCCTGGCTCCGT
Organism: Phrynocephalus forsythii; assembly: GCA_029282475.1. NCBI lineage: Eukaryota > Metazoa > Chordata > Lepidosauria > Squamata > Agamidae > Phrynocephalus > Phrynocephalus forsythii. Next base: position 8,120,416 of record JAPFRF010000017.1, on the reverse strand, counting down.
AGCTGCAGCATCCTCCCTGCATCACTGCATGTTATAGAGATATGTCCAAAGTCTGGCCCAGCAGTCAAATTAAGCTGAATGGTTGCCCCCCCCACACACACACACATTTTCACCTCACCAATTCTGGCCCTGCTTGCAAAAAGTTTGGACACCCCTGCTTTAGAGAGTATCAGCCATCTTTGCAGTGGGGAAGGGAAAACGCAGGAGATCTTTGAAAGAGAGAGAGAGAGAGAGAGAGAGATATGTTTCCATAGGCTCGTTCTCAAAGGCTCGTTTTCCTTCGGCGTGATCCGTGGGTTTGGCTCTCCTGTCGAGATGGAAGTCGCCCGAAGACGTTCCACCCAAGTGGCTTTGAGCTGAGGCCTGGTTCCCCCCCCTTCCCCACGTGGGCCAGGCAGGTGGAGACCTAAGTGGGAAAAGGCACCGTGGTTCGGAGTGTGGGGAGGGGAGGGAGGTTTATGGCCATTGCACTGAGAGGGCTCACGACGAGCGTTTAATCATCCCACGTCTTGTCTCCCCAGACACCTCCTGGGACCCATTGGCGTGCGCACGCTGGCTGCCCCGATTCCAGGGCTGCCAAGGGCGGGACTCCTTCTCCCCCCCCCCACCAGCGTTTCCTCGGGAGAAACAAGCACTCCTCCACTTCACAACATCCCTGGTCAGCTCGGCGTGTCCCTCTTGCGCCTTCCTGGTCCATAACGTTTCCTTGGCAAGGCCGGCCTCCCCCTCCCGGCTTTCAAGCATTCTTTGTTCTCTTCTGTCTGCAGATCCAAAGCTTTCTTGGCCCTCAAGAGGAGCCTCTCTCTGGAGCCAGCATTCACACCCTCGCTCCTCATCCCTGCAGGAATACCTTTGCCTGGTTGCTCAGGGCTGATGAAGCAGGTGGTGCAGTTTTAAACAAAGCGGATAAAACTCACCTGGATGACTGAGAATCTTTGCAGACATGTCAAGGTGCAGGTCAACCTAAGAACCTAAGAAGAGCCCTGATGCTGGATCAGGCCAACGGCCCATCTAGTCCAAGTTCCTGGATCTCACAGTGGCCCCATCAAATGCCTCTGGGAGTGCATGAGACTACATCTCTGCCTCCTGATACCACTCCCTTGCATTTGGTCCTTAGAGTAACCCGGTTTTAAGCCTGGCAATTACACATCTCCATCATGGTTTGTCACCTGGGATGGACTTTTCCTCCAGGAATCTGTCCCGTCCCCTTTTGAAGGCATCCAGGCCAGATGCCATCACCACCTCCTGTGGCAGAGAGTTCCACAGACTAACAACACGCTGGATGAAAAAAACATTCCCCTTTGTCTGTTTTTACTCTCCCAGCCTTCAATTTGAGTGAATGTCCCCTAGTTCTGGTATTTTATGAGAGGGAGAAGAGCGTCCCTCTCTATCCACTTGACTCATGCCCTGCATTATTTTGTACGTCTCAATCCTATCCCCCCCCCTCAGGTGCTTTTTTCCAGAGTAAAGAGCCCCAAATGTTTTAGCCTTTCCTCATAAGGGAGGTGCCCCAGCCCAGTAATCATTTTAGCGGGAGTGGGGACACCCCTTTCCTTCCCCCTCTTGGCATGAGACGTCTCCGTCCAGGGAGGAGGAGCCACGTAATTTGGGGCGGGGCAAGGGCAGGCCGGACCACCTTTGTTACCCCCTTCCCCCCCCCTCCAGATGCCAGCTGTGGGCTCCCCTTTTGCCTGTGGCAAACTCAGCTCCTCTCTATAAGAAGAGCCCTGCTGGATCAGGCCAAAGGCCCATCTAGTCCAGCTTCCTGTATCTCACAGGGGCCCCAGCAAATGCATCCGGGAGTGCACGAGACTAGATCTCTGTCTCCTGATCCCACTCCCCTGCATCTGGCCCTTGAAGTGCCCCGGTTTTATGCTTGGAGATGACACATCTCCATCTGGGTTTGTCACCTGGGATGGACTTTTCCTCCAGGAATCTGTCCCGTCCCCTTTTGAAGGCATCCAGGCTCAGAGCATGAGTCCTTCTGTGCATGTCTTGGCGCTGATCTCAAATGGCTCCTTCCAAGAAGGATCCTCTCCGGTGCAAAGGGGATGACTTTAAAAGTAACGTGCGACATTTAACGCTTATAAGGCCTATCACGGGGTGGTGGTGGTGGGTGGTGGTTTCCTTTCTTTTCCTAAAGTGCATTTTAGGAAAATAATACTATTCCTAAACCCTCTGTCCAGCTTTGGACCGTAAACGAGATACAAGGAGAACAAGCTCACCACGTACAGCAAACGAAGAACAGGACGTGAAGAAAGGAAGCGTCCAGGAAGTCTCAGCTCCAGGCCAGCCAGCCAGGGTCCGATGTCCGCCTTGCTTGGGTACAAACAGAACCATCGTGAGGTGGTTCATGGCAGGCAGGGGGTTAGTTTTTAAATCCAGGCCGTAGTGCTCAGGCAAAAGCCCTTTTCATGGGGCCACCAAGGGCAGGAGCCAAACCGTACATTATAGGTCACCCGTGATTAGAAGAGTACTGAGAGGCATCTGACAGTCGCAGCAGGAAGGAGCGTCTCAGCTTGTGATTGGCCACCAGGCTAGAAGCGTGGGCCTCATTTGCAAGGAGGATTGCTCGGTCATGAAGGTGTACCAGAATCAGGTCCAGAACCCAGAACCAGGTCTCCCTTTTGCTTTTAGGCCAGTCCTGAGGGCCTTCCGTCAACATGGGTCCCCCAGGGCTGGATGAGTCCATCACCCAGGGGGCTGCTCTGGCATCTGTTCCCTGATCCAAAAGGTGATTTTCTTTCGGATCCAAAGAACTGCCCCCTGCCACTGCCCTGTGAGCAATAATGGACTCAGGCTCTGCTACTTGGGACAAGCAGTCTTAGAAAGGCTGAGTCTGAAGCAAGCCATTACCCTCTGGAACCCATGGCCTCAAGATACAGTGGCACCTCGGATAACGACTGCCCCGGATAACGAATTTTTTGGATAACGACTGCAAATTTCCGGGTATAGGACTGCCTCTGATAACGAATTTTCCCTATGGGCTGCCTCGGCCAACAAAGCAATTTCTAGGTTTAGGTCTGCCTCGGCTAACGAATTTTCTCTATGGGCTGCCTCGGATAACGAATTTTCCTATGGGCTGCCTCGGATAACGAATTTCCAGCATGCATCAGTAAAAAAGAGTTATCCCAGGTGGCATTGCATCTGTACCTTTAAAGTGCACTTTATAAAGAGTTTTGAGCAAAAAAAACCAGGTTTCTGGGCCTTTTTCCTAGGCTCTGGAACGGATTAAACAGTTTCCCATTCATTGCTATGGGAAACCGTGTTTCGGATAACGACGTGTTTCGGATAACGACTAACCTCGGAGAACAAATTACCGTTGTTATCCGAGGTACCACTGTATTTGTTAGGTCTTGGTTGCTGTTGCCCGTGGAAATGTCAGAAGACAGATGCCGTGGATGGTGTGAACAGAAAGGGCGCCAGTGCCCTGGTGCGGAAACAATCCAACATGCTTTCTACTCTCCAGGTGCGCCCCCGGGCCCGTTCCTCCTCCATCAACGGCGCACAGTAGTCGCGCTCCCCTTGCTCTGCCTGCCCGCCCGCCCATCCTGGCAAGAACGCTTGAGGGCCGGAGGGCTAGGATTGCAGGGGGTTGAGTTTGGGTGGGTGGGTGGGTGGGGTGGAATGTCTCCGGGCCGGGGGGGGTTCTGCTCCTTGAAGGAGCTGGCTTCCTCTCCAGCTTTCCTTTTGAGGTTTCACCTGGTCCTCATTTTCCTCTTGGATACCAAGATCTTTGTTTGTTGCTCCAACTGTGGCTGCAAATTCTCCGCAGGGGCGAAGATTGGTCCAATGGGCAATTTGTGGGCCCAGCGATGAAGTGCTGAGAGAGACACCTGCCATGAGAACAGCCTTTCCACAAAGCCTCCGCCGGCTTCTTCTTCTTCTTCCTCCTCCTCCTCCTCCTCCTCTCCAGCCTCTAATTGCTTGTAAAAGTTTCTTTTGGGTGTGTGGGTGTGTGTTGTGGGAGGGTGTTATAGGGGGTTAGTATTGCCCTGCCAAAGGGGCTACTTTTCCCTATTGATTGAGGGAGGGGGACTTTTAAAAAAAAATTCAGTGTATGGTTGGATTGCGGTGGGATTATGAAAATTGCAAGCAGATTTCCCCCACCTGGTTGGGAGGCTGGCGCTTGGCGCTCCCGAAAAAGGGAGGCTGGCGAGGAAAGGGGGGGTGTGGGGCGTGGAAGGCGCCTCCATTTTGAAATGGGGACCCTGAAGGATTTCAGAATGTTTCCAGCCCCTCGAATGTCTGAGGAAGGGACAGACGTCCAAGGGGGAGTTTTGAGGGACGGTACAGAAGCACAACAACGACCAGGGAGAAGAAATAAGAGAGCGTGCCGTGCGCTCTTCAGATGCCCAGAGAAGAACTCTCTCTCTCTCGTTCATTCCCACAGACAAGCTTCCAACCAGTGTCTCCCCCTCAGCGTGCGTTGGCTTGTCTTGTCTGTGAAGATTCTCAGTCATCCAGGTGAGTTTATCTGGAAGTTGAGTCATGGCAACTGGACTTCTTTTTTGAGAGATAGAAACGTTTCGCTGCTCATCCAAACAGCTTCCTCAGTCTGAATGCAGCTAGTGCGAGTCCTCCATCTTATAGTCAGTCAGCTTTGACCTCTTGTCACTCTGGTCTGAATTAGGCTCATAAGATGAACAATGAATAGAATAATAATATCCAATGAACAATGGCCTAAAGTGCTGAAACTAGTATCAAGAATGGGTTAGGGTATAGGTTTGCAACAATTGGTGACACTGGGGAACCCAGGGCACAACCATGCTTCTGTCTGTAGAAGTCCCCACTGTACATGAAATATGTGGTGTTCAGACACAAGTCCAGGAGCAAGCATATCTAGTCTGGGTTGAGGCTGCTTCTGCTACTTATCCGGGTGTGCTTTCCAAAGTACCCAGACAAATCAAAAAGCCTTCACCACCAAGGCCATAACTAAGACCCATTCTTGATAGTTTTTTTCAGCACCTTAAGTTCACCTTAAGGCTATGGATACTATTGTCTCCCTAATGAGCCTATTAAGGCCATTGTTCATCTTATGAACCTAATTCAGATCAGGGTGACAAGAGGTCAAAGCTGACTGACTATAAGATGGAGGACTCAGCACTAGCTGTATTCAGACGGAGGAAGCTGTTTGGAGGAGCAGCGAAACATTTCTATCTCTCCTTCCTTCCTTCCTTCCTTCCTTCCTTCCTTCCTTCCTTCCTTCCTTCCTTCTATCCGTCATGAGTTCCTTCCTTCCTTCCTTCCTTCCTTCCTTCCATGCATCATCAGTTCCTTCCTTCCTTCCTTCCTTCCTTCCTTCCTTCCTTCCTTCCTTCCTTCCTTCTATCCGTCATGAGTTTCTTCCTTCCTTCCTTCCTCCATCCTCCTCCCTTTTCTCCAGAAGGAGCCGCTTATTGATGGGAGAGGAGGCCACAGGCGGAGTGGGCACTCCACCTGCCAGGCGGAGGTCCTCCTCCTTCGTTGCCCAGTTGGATTTCACCCAAAGGAGGCTCGTGGGGGGGGCTTCAAAGCCCCAAAGCCCTGAAGGAAAGGCCCCCTCGGGGCGACCACGTTTAGGTGAGTGTTTGACAGGCGAGGCAAGCTGCAGCCTGCCTGTGGTTCCAGAGTTTTTGCGGCCAGCCAGCTCCAGACCCCCTACCTAGCCACGTCTCTCTCCCTTACATTGACAACATCCTCCCACCCACCCCACACCCCACCCCCAGTTCCCAAAACCCCTTCTCCTTGTTGGCGCCGGTGCCATGTGTGTGCAAATCTTTGGGAACGGTTTTGTGCCCTTGCTTCATATTTGCCTGTAGCAAAATTTGAGACAGAATTTAGAGGAGCAAAACCAACTGGGCCAAGCCAAACATCTGTAGGGCTTTTGGAGGATAGGGGGGAAAATATTCCAATAAAATTAGCACAATTTCCCAGGGTGGCTGAAATTTTTTAAAGGCTAAACCTTCTGCTTTTCAGGCTCAGTGGATGAGTTTGTTAAATTAAATTTGAAAGCGCTGGTGCAGAGCAGGCGGGCAGATTTTCTTTTTTCTTTCTTTCTTTCTTTCTTTCTTTCTTTCTTTCTTTCTTTCTTTCTGTCTGTCTGATTATATTCAGACTCTGGGGCAATTGACAAGTAGAGGGAGGCTCTTCTCCCTCTCACAAAATACCAGAACTAGGGGACATACACTCAAACTGAGGGCTGGGAGAGGAAGAACAGACAAAAGAAAATATTTTTTCACGCAGCGTGTTGTTAGTCTGTGGAACTCCTGCCACAGGATGTGATGATGGCATCTGGCCTGGATGCCTTCCAAAGGGGATTGGACAGATTCCTGGAGGAAAAGTCCATCACAGGTGACAAACCACGAAGGAGACGTGTAATCTCCAGGCTTAAAACCGGGGTCCTTCAAGGGCCAGATGCAGGGGAGGGGGATCAGGAGACAGAGATCTAGTCTCATGCACTCCCAAACGCATCTGGTGGGGCCACTGTGAGATACCGGAAGCTGGACTAGATGGGGCTTTGGCCTGATCCAGCATCATGGCTCTTCTTATGTTCTTATGTTTAATAGATACAGGGTGAATTGGTGACCTCAAACAAATGCATGAAGGTGAAGGGAGGAGGAGGAGGGAAAAAAGGTTATCGGAGTCAGTAGGTGAATCGTTCCTCCATCTTTGGGAGCAGTCTATCTGTAAAACTCAACTGCCAGAAAGCAGGAAGATGCTTTTTTTCGCTCTGCTAATAGAAACAAGATGCCGCCCTGCGTGGTTTTTGTTTTGAGACTTTCAAGACCCGATAAAATTAGCTTGTGGGATCACGAGTCCTTCGGAGTCCTTCCCTTGCCAAGGCAGCCGCCGTGGCTACTGACCAAACCTCGAAGGCTAGCCCTGGACATGGCTTTCGTTCAGAGGAGCTATAAATCTGCAAAATATGCGGGCCTTGGGCTTTTCCAGAACGATGGTTTTAATCTCTGATGGCGCAAGGGTGGAGAGAGAGAGAGGTTGTTTATCGAACATCATTTCGGGAACCCTGATAGGCAGTAAAGCACGTTTCAATGAATTTTTTTAAAAAATGTGTTTCTGGTGCATAGTTTGGCAGCCGGAGCATCTCAGCCGCGCTTCCTTCCATCCATCCTTCCATGAGACGAATCAAGGGTGAGGCTCAGCCAGAAGCCAAAGCCATGGGTTCTTAAAGAAATAGGTAACGGTGTTTACTCTCCCCCCCCCCGCTTGCTTGCTGGTTTGGATGTTGGCATCAACTCCATGGACATGGAGTCACGAAGAGTCAGTCATGACTGTAACGACGCAACACACACATCCAAGGTGGGACCTTGCCCTTCGTGCCATCGCTAGCCAAGCCAGCTGCCTCCATGGCACCATTGAAGGCGCCCCCCACCGCAGAGAGCAATTCTTCACCCGCTTGTATTTGTGCCACACACACACACACACACACACACACACACACACACACACACACACACACACACACACACACACACACACACACCGGAGAGGGTGGCGTCGGCGAGGCCCTGCCGCTCCCTCCGGGACACCCACAGCAACGTCTTAGCTGGCAGAGAAGGTGGAATCCTTAGCCTTGGAGGAGACCAAAATGAGCACTTGGGGAAATCAATCGAGGCATTTGGAAATTTGTGTGTGGGGGGGGAGGGGCATTTTGATCTCCTCTGATCAACACAGCAGATGGGAATGATTAACTTGCCCCCTCTCTTCTTCCTGCTCCCCCCCAGCCAGCTTGGCTCACCTTCCTGAATCCGGACTCCAGCGAAATGCAGTCGACACAGACGGAGCCTCTGCTGGAGAGGCAGCAAGGCTGGTGGCATTCATTTTAAATCTCACCTCCCCCCCTTTGCCGGCTTTCTTGGGGATATTTATGATCCGTTGTCCACAAACTCATGCTGATGAATCCCACGTCAGAATTCTCATCATCCTCAGGAAGCAGCAGCTGCGGCGGGGAGCTGGGTGCTCTCGCCTGCAACTGGCTGGTGGCACAAAGGCTCCTGGTGCACGCCATTGTGGGGGTGGGTGGGGGGTGGGTGGGGACACATACCCTTTTCATTCAGTTCTTAAAGGCTGTTGCAGAGCCGCGGGCTCCAGAGAATGGCACAGCCGTTAAATGTAGAAATGCCAAAGTCAGGGGTGTCTCTGGGCTCATGCAGAGTGCCTTTGGCTAATCAGCTTGGTGAGAACACAGAGAAATAAGAGGAATCACCAACAATATTGGGGATAATATCATCAGAGCCAAACCCGAGACGGTTGGTCTCCGTTTCTTTGCCTAATCGTAACGTACCTGTAAGGCTAGACAGTGGGACCAGTTAGGCATTATAGGCAACACGTTTTTAGAACAGGGAATTCCTTAAGTGCTGGAAACATCTGACTCTCAACGCACAGTAAATGATCTTACCTTGCGTCGTGGCTGGTCTGAAAGTGAATGGAGGTTTATTTGCACGCTTGAGGGCTCCGACAGGAAGGGTTCAACCCTTGTAATGCACTCCACTTCCAGTGGGAGCCACCCCCCCCCTGAACACACAAAAGACAGAATAAAGAAAAGATAGACTGGAGAGGTCATGACCGCATACCACCCAACCCACCAAGACTTCCCCAGAGGTTGTGCGTATCTTGGCACACTGCCCCCCGTCCATGGAGGTTCTGTTTGGGCCCTGCAACCCACCTCTCTAATCCGTCAGAGTTCCTCCTTGTCTATGGATTTATCCTAATCCTTCTTTTAAGGCCGCCGGAGCTACTTGCTGCCATGACATCCTGAGGCAGTGAATTGCACAAGTTAATGAAGTCCGCCTTGCATTTGTTTTCTCGTCTGTTTCCAACTGTGTTTTCCGATGAGTCGAAATTGCGAGGGACTTTAATCCCTAGACCTCTTTTGCTCCAGGGTGCCAGCGTCCAAGGAGAGAAAGACCTCAGTGGGAAGTCATCCAGGGCCTTCTTTTGCCTCTTCCATCCCTCCACCAAAACCGACTCGCTCAAGGTTTTTTTTTTTTAAATTATTCTATTTTTCGAGGGATCATAATTATCTCTCTTGATCCCCACCGAACGTCTTAGCTTCTGGCCTGCGACCATTCTGAAATGGCTGGTTCAAGCTAATGTTTTCCTTTAATGAATTTTATCTAATACTACCTTGGAAGCTCAACAAATGGGGGGGGGAACGATGTGCAGTTTTTAATTCTGAAATCACGCACGGAACGGTGTCGGGGTGGAGTGGGGAAGCAGAATGAGGAAGGGAAACAGTAAAGCGTCGGACGCCTGGAAGAGACACGACCCTGGTGCGGCTGCCCTCTCTGGATACAGGACTGGCTTGCCCCGTAGAAGATGGCACGCGAACTCCACACCTGTTCTGCTGGAGGACAGACGTGGCGTCCACGAGCCCACGTGGCGGGAAAGGAGTTCGCCACAAAATATCCACAAGACCATTCTGGTGGTGAGAGACTTTAGATCAGTGGTTCTCCACCGGTGGGTTCCCCAGATGTTCCTGGACTTCAACTCCCATAAATCCTGGCCAGCTCTGCTAGTTATGAGAAGACTTCTGGGAGTTGCAGTCCAGGAACATCTGGGGACACCATCGGTTGAGAACCACTGCATTATTTAGACGGTCGCAGAGGCTCTTATAGAAGATGGTGGCCTCCACTTGAACTGGAGGCTTTGACTGTTCGGGGAACCCTCTGCTGAAGGCCTTGTAACCCTGAATTCACACACCTTCAGCAGGTGGGACTAAATGACCCTTGGGAATCCCTTCCTGCCCAGTCAATGGATGACACTCCGGTGGAAATCACAGTTTGAGAGAGAGAGAATGGGCGTTTATACACGACCCCTAAGCTCCGCCACAAATGGCTGCAAGGTCCGGACCATAAAAATGTTTACCCACCAGCTCTGGACTTTGCAGACAATTAAGTGCAACCCCGCCCACTTTAGCGCGACCAAACAGCAGTTTTATTGTACCTGCTTTTTGGATGTGACAAATATTTGATCTGGTGTAAGGATAGTGAGTGCGGGGCTCTCCTGGCTTCTGTTTGTTCTTTTTTTGCGCCCCGCCCCTTTAAGAGATCTGAATGCTGCCGGGAACAAAACGGAGGTAAACCGGCATTCTTTTCTTTCTTTTTTCTCCCTCCCTCAGGCAGCCAGCAACCAGGAAGTGCGGAGGGGGGTGGGGACAGAGGAAGAGCGAGGAACCCCTAAGATCTCTGGTCCGAATTTAAGTGGCCAGCGGATTTTAGGGGTCGTGTAAAAAGGCCCAGAGAGAGATGGAAGGAGGAGGAATGTCCATTGTCCATTGTCCTAGTTGGAGCTTTTATTAATTTTATTTATTTTCAATATTTTTTTACCCCACTTTCCTCCTTGGAAAAGGAACCAAGGTGGCTTACAATAATGACGGACAATATACGTCCCAGAACATATAAGACATACTCAAGTTAGGAACAGGGAATCAGGAACAGGGAATAAATAAGTTAGGAACAGGGAATTAGAAGAGGCATCTTAAAAAGGTAACATTAAAGCCCTAACCCTAACCCTAACTCTTTCCCTCAGCTAGTGGTTAACAACTGCAGGACAGCACTCTGCACATGCTCAGTGATGTCCTGGTTCCTCGTGCCCTCCCTTGGTCTTGCACCCGCCCCCATCCCTCCTGGGCCCAAACTATTCCAAGCACAGCAAGACCCTAAAGTGTTTTAAAAGAACTTCCACCATTTTTATATCTGGCTTTTCTGATGTGCTGTGGCTGGTTTCATCTTTTTTTTATTATTATCATCATCCTTGGTTTATGTTAATTTTTAAAAATCCAATTGGGTTTTATTACTCTCGCGTATCTTGATGTTAATCATTTGGGCACCACCCAGAGAACATAGATTATTGGGTGCTTTTAAAATGCAATGAAATAAAACTGGAGTGAGGCCGGCTGGAAACGTCTTCCCTGGAAGACTCTGGGCAGGCACGCCTGAAAAAAAAAAAAGCGGGGGTGAGAGTGGGGGGGGGGCTCTTTGCATGTTCTGATCCAGCCAGACGGAGGGGATGTTCTTGTCCAAAAACAGGAGACTCAGGCCTGGCCGATGGGGTTACCGACATTTTCCCCTTCGTGTCCTGTAAGGCGCTCTCGCAAAAGCCTGGAGTCACAAGGCAGCCAAGTTAGAAGGGATCCCAAAGGTCATCTAGTCCAGCCCCCGGCCGTGCCAGCGTGCGGCATCCGCCACATCTCGGGCAGGCTGCCCTCTAGGAGAACCTCCCGTGACCGCTCCCTTCTGCCTCCTTCTTCTAGGGCAGTGATGGTGAATCTTTTAGAGACCGAGTGCCCAAACTGCGATTCAAAACCCACTAATTTTTCGCCAAGTACCAATGCAGGCATTTAACCTGAATCCAGGTGGCTGTGAAGGGGCGATGGTGGGGGTCCACAGAAAGGGCCACCTTTGGCGCCCGTGGCATAGGTTTGCCAACACTGGCCTAGGGAATCTCGTCCACTGCCCAGCGCCCTTTACTGCAAGAAAGCCCCCTGAGGGTTAAAGCAGAAGGACTTTCCTTTGCCATTTGAACCCATAACTTAGGGTTTGGCCACCGGGAGTTGCCACAAACCAGCTCCTGCCAACTAACACGGGACCCCCCCCCCCTTTTCAAATATCAGAGCTTGCTTTTTCTCATCCAGGCTCCTTGTGGCTGCTGCTGCTGCTGCTGCTGCTGCTGCTGATAATGATGATGATGATGATGGAGGAGGAGGAGGAGGATTCGGGCATCACAAAGGCCCATGAGCTGCGATGCCAGTGCTTCACTCCTTGCCTTGTGCCAGCTTGTAGGAAACGGACTGACATGGATATGCCACAAGGGGAAGGGAGCAAGGGAAGATCGGATGGACGGACTCAGGCCCACAGAGTTTTTTCTGAAATGTGGAGCTAGGGAGATCGGGCCTGACCCAAGAATGGATGGCAAAGGGGGCTGCTTTCGTTTTAAAGCCAACCCACCCAGAAATGAAAACAGATTTTCTCTCCCTTCCGGGCTGTTCCACCTGACATCCCCTCCCCCCTCCCACTCCCTGGAGAACCAGTGAGCCATCACAGTGGCCTGGGAGACTCTTGGATGGTGATCCTCCACACCAGGGCCAGGGCCAGGGCCAAAAGATGTCTAGAGTCAGGCTTGGGGAATCTGGACCTCGATGCGAAAAGAAGCCTCGAGTCCCTCCTTGCAAAGTTGTTTCTTGGTCTGGGAGGGAGGCCGGCCAGCATCTCACGCAGAGCATCTTCCAGGGGTATAATTCTTGTCCTGTCTGCCAGGCCTTGCGAGGTTGGGTTCGAACCCGCCAAAGGCCTTAGGGTCCTAATTCTTCTCGATGCCCTGATGTTATGAGCATGCCTCCCCTCTCCCTGCGGTGAGATCTCTCCGGTCTGTTTGTTGCTGGGTTGCCAGGCGCCCCGAGGACCTCCTGACACGCGCCTGTCCCCGTCCCCGCCTTCAAAAGGTCTGCAAGTTTCAGCTCTAGCCGGCGGCTGGCGATGGAGCGGATGAGCCACGGTGTTGAAAAGGAGACGCTGTACACATTTTTGGAATGGGGCAGCATCCTCCGCAGGAACAGAACGTTCTCATGTTTCGGAGCCGTCCGGGAACACCCTGAGCGGACGCTTTCTGGGCTGTGTTCAAGGGGGGGGGCGGCAGTTGTGTGCTCCCTCCTGCGAAGTCACCCCGGTTACGCTGGGAAGCCGGCTGGGGCTCTCGGAACACGCGAGCCAGACAGCCGGCCTGCTGCTGCTGACCCTGAGACCCTCTCGCACGGGAAGTCAGCTGGGGTCTTGACACAAAAACCCTGCTGTGATTCTTCATCTCCTGGTGTTGAGCCTGGAGGCACCCACGACCGGTGTGTGCCCCCCCCGCCCTCCAAAACACTGTTGGGACCCCCAGGACAAAAAAGGGTCCCTTCCTCATGCCAACAGAGGGGCAGAGGTCTTTGCAGAATGCACAGCTCACTGGGGGAACTCCCTGCCTCAGGATGCAGCAGCGGAAGACCTTGGGTGGCCAGATGAGAACGGGTTCGCCGTGGGGGTATGTGAGGAGGTTTGTCTGGAGCTTCCAGCTGGGACTAGCAAACAAAGCCTCCGGGTTCAGAGGAAGGGCACTTTTACACAACCCCTAAAATCCGACGCAAAGGGCTCCCAGATGCGGAGCTTAAAATTGTCTTCCCACCAGCTCCAGACATTAAAAAATATTAAGTACAACCACGCCCACCTAAGCGCTTCCCAGCGCATTTTCCAAGTACCTGGTCTCCGAGGGTGAAAAATTTCTGATGCAGATGTAAAGCAGTGAGTGCTGGGCTCTCCTCGCCTTGTCTTTGTTTTTTGTTTTGTTTTTTGCCCCCCCCACCCCTTTAAGATACCTTAAGAGACTGGAATGCTCACTTCCCGGACTGCGACCTGGCAGACAGAGGTGAGCCTGCATTTTTTTCTTCCTTTTTTTCTCCCTCCCCTCACGCAGACAGGAACAATGGAGGGCGGAGGGGGTGGGGACACAGCAAGAGCGACAAACCCCCAAGATCTCTGGTCCAAATTTAAGTGGCCAGCGGATCTTAGGGGTCATGTAAGAGCGCTCAAAGTCTTTGAATCACAGGTGCTGGACCAGTTCTCCTTGGTGTAACCCAAAGAGCAGTGGTGGTGGGGGGGGGCAATAGTCTTCCATGGCAATGAGGTCCCAGAGGCTTGGCCAAAGACCTGATGGCTGACGTCTCTGGAAACCACTCTGCCTTGCTGGGTCTCCAGTTGAGAAGACAGTTCTCTGGGCCCGGCAGTGCACAAAGGGGAGGGCTCACGTGACAGGGGTTCCTGCATAGCAGAGGGGTTGTGCTGGATGGTCCTTAAGTTCTCTCCCAACTCTCTATGCCTCAATGATTCTGTTTTTAAAAATGGGATTTTTCTTGAGCAGGGTGGCTTCGGGTGGACCTCTTCCCTCCCGTGCACATTTTCATCGGGGAGGTGCAGGGAATCCCGGGATCAGCCCTGTGCTGTCCCTTCATTCCAGGCCCACCCCACCCCACCCCGGGCTGCAGTGTCTGCAGGCCAGCCCACCTGCTGGCCTCCGGATTTGGCCCGAAGACCCCGCCGGGCTGGGAAAGTGCCAATCCAGCCACCCAAATGGCTGATAAGGATCAGTCGGTCCAGCTGCCTGCATTTTTGGACAGACGGACCGGACTGTCAACATCCTGGCCACCTGCAGTTCTGAACAGGCGGACAGCCTTCCCTGGAGAGGGGGGGGGGGGCTCAGGTGGGGCCCTTCCTCCCCCCCCCGTCTCAGCCTCTGCCGCCCCTACGCCTGCCTCTGAGCACCCCAAAGCACACACTCTCTGGCCCTTTACATTCCAGATTTCCCTGAACCAGCCAATTCCCTCCCGGCTGAGACGCACCGCAAGGTGCTGGTTGAGTGTTCTCATGCCTTCCTCTTGTTCCGGGCGGGACCAGAGAGCTTCCCTTCGGGGAGTGGCCAGCCCAGCTGCAGTGGGGTGACCCCTGCTGCCCCCTCCCCAAACGGGAAGCAGGGAAGAAGAATCCCAGGGCCCCTGCTGCTTTGTGGTGGAAGAGAGGGAGGCCCTGGAGGCCGTCTAGTCTTTTCCTGCAGACCTGCTGCGATCTCCGAAGCGCCTTCCCAGCAAGCAGGGTGGTCTCCTCTGAGTAGGAGTCATGCGCAGCATGACACGCACATGGGGGGGGGCTCAGCTGTGCTCCGCACAAGGGAGCCGGTGGAGGCATTCTCTGTTTAGGAACAGGCTCTGCAAGAGGTGACAGATGCGGGATGCAAGCCTCCGGTGATTAGTTACATTCTGCGTAACAAAATGGTGCCTTGCAACCAAGTGACATTTCAATAGAAGCATAACAAACAGTTGCAACATTAAAATGTTACCTTTTCTGTTTGCAATCAGTCGATACTGTATCAAAAAGTACTATTGAGATTGCACCGAGAGGCATTTTGTGGATGTTTTCCTCCCCCCCCCGAAATCCCCGGTCACCCTGACGGATGTGCCGACAGTGCATTTATTCTTGCAACGAGCCAGGAAGGAGGAAATGCGATTTTTCTTCAGACCGGCAAACCGGGGCAATTTTCCCTTCCTCCTGACAGTACCTTTGGCCTCTCTGAGCATTGTGTGCAAACCATCTCCTCAAAGGCACCACCGGGAGAGAGAGAGAGAGAGAGAGAGAGAGAGAGAGAGAGAGAGAGAGAGAGAGAGAGAGAGAGAGCAGGCCCTGGAAAACTGGGCTGAAGGGTCTGGCGTTACGATGGATTGGTCTGCGTGCCTTTCGTGTCACCCCCCCCCCACGGCCACCACCTCCTGCTCCCAGGGGTCGGCTGACCAATCCGCAGGCCAGCTGTGGGGTTTTGCTCGACGGTCGGGGAGGTTCAAGCGCATGCCCCCCCCCAACACACACACAGAGTCCATTGATATGTCCTGCCATGCCTCGGCCTTCCCAGGTGCTGCTGCTGCGCAGGGCCCGAGCTGAGCCAGAGTTGCATCAGCTCCCCCAGGAGGCAGGCCCTTCGCAGCGGAGGCGGCTGCCAGAGGCACGCCATAAATCCACACCACACGTCTTCTAAATCCACACACACCTTCCCGCGCCGCAGCCTCCTCCTCCTCCTCCCTCCAGCCCCAATCCCAATCGGAGGCACGTTCCCCTCAGCGGCCGGCACTTGGGCCGTGCTTGAGACTGGCCCGCAAGAGACAGGAAAGAGGCCGAGGCAGCCGCTCGGGGCGGGCGTCGATCTTCCTGGCACTTGGCTCTGCCGGCGGGCACCCATGGCCTGGGGCCGGAGGACTATGGTTGGGCAGGTCCCACGGCTGGGCTGGGCGTGCACCCGGCTTGGCCCCATGCTCCCCCCACCCCTTCCACCAGACAGAGGCAGGTAGGGGCAGCCCCACCGCTGGAAGCCACAGCCCATGGCTGGAGAACCCCTTTCAGCAGACGGGAGCCTCCCGATCATCGGGGGCGGGGTGCCATTGTGGGTTGACGTCCCTTTGTGGCCTGTTTTTCCTTGCTTTCAATGGTCCTCACTCGCCCTCCTTCCCAAATCCCACTAGCTACCTATAGAGCACTGCTTGGTGGATCCTGGTTTGGTGGATCCATCCATCCATCCATTCCTTCTTGTCTCCCTGTCTCTCCGTCTGTCTGATCTCCACTGGGCTAGTCCAAAAACTGGGGGGTTAGGGAAACAGCATTAAGTCTCCCAGGTGGGTTCTGGAGTCAGGGGAGGCAGCTGAAAACATCTGTACAGGCACAGAGAGAGAGGGAGGGGATCCCACTTGGAATGGTCCGTTCAACAGGAGTTGTTGTTGTTGTTGTTCAGTCGTTCAGTCGTGTCCGACTCTTCGTGACCCCATGGACCAGAGTTCGCCAGGCCTTCCTATCCTCCACTGCCTCCCGGAGTTTTGTCAAATCCATATTGGTTGCACCGTCCCACCACCTCATTCTCTGCCGTCCTCTTTTCCTTTTGCCTTCAATCTTTCCCAACATCAGGGACTTTTCCAAGGAGTCCTCTCTCCTCATGAGGTGGCCAAAGGACTGGAGCCTCTGCTTCAAAATCTGTCCTTCCAGGGAACATTTGGGGTTGATTTCTTTCAGGATGGATAGGTTTGATCTCCTTGCAGTCCAGGGGAATCTCAAGACTCTCCTCCAGCACCACAGCTCAAAAACAGGAGTGGTCTTCCCTAAAAAGGCCCTTCCACCTACCGGGGTCTTGCTCCAGCTGGGTCCCCAAAAAGAGGAGTCCCGCTCACCCTGGAAAGCCCTAGAAAATTCTCCCTGCCTCCAGACAACCACGGACCTCCTTGGTGGCCAAGAAAGAGAGGCTCGAATTGTGCTGGCCGAGTATCTGGGCTGGCTCTCGGGGAGGTGAGGAAGCCACGCCCAGAGCAGGCCGAGGGAAAGTTGGCGCTGCCCTTTTGCTGCCCCGACTGTGGTCTGCCATGGGCCCCTCTGATGGCGGAGGGAAGGGGGGGTTCTCTCCACGTGCCGCTTCTCCTCTCCAAGAACCATCATCCTCATCCTCCCCATGGCCCTTGCCTGGCTGCCTTGAGAGCAACATTTTGGAGGCGTCAGCCAAAAGAACAGGAGAGGGCTGGCCGGGGGAGAGATGGCGGCTTACCCTCCACCGCAAAGCCGGGCTGAGCAGGCCGCCCGGGGCGTGGGGACCACAAGGCGGGTCCAAAGGAGGCAATTTTGGCCAGTTTGTGGGACGGCTGAGGTCTGGCAGGGGGCCAGGAGTGGAATGCAGCGGCAACCTGTCCGTCTCGCCCAGAGCCGCAGAACGTGAGCTTTGGAGCAACCCAGAGAACTTGGCTTCCCCCCCCTTCCACACCAATCAGGGAGAGGAGAGGAGGAGGAGGAGGAAGGAGACACCCCGGGCCACGACCCGGCTCTTAGCCCCACGGTGCCTGACCTCCTCTCTGAGGCTGCGCCGGGTGGTGGTGGGGGGAGGAAGAATTGGCCCCAGGGATGGGGGCAACCTTTTAGAGGCAGGCCAGGCCAGGCCGAACACCCGGGCAGCTGTTGGGAACAGCCGGAGGCTAGCCGGGCGACCTCGCCAGCGATCCACACCCCGTTGCCTGAGGCTGGCGTTCAGAAGAGAAAGAGGCCACGGCTTTTGCAAAAGCCCCTCGTGGCTGCTTCCGCGATGACCTCCTCCTTCCTTCCCTCCCTCCCTCTTCAAAAATAAAGGAACCAACAGTGATGTTTCTTCGGCCTTCAAATATTCCTGGAAAGGGAGCGTCGTGCTTCAAGGAGCAAAGGCAGGCCTCTTGGCCGCCTCCCCTCCTGCCCGGGCATTGCCTTTTCAACCAGGGCTGCCGCCGCCGTCCCGTACACCTCACCGGCTGCAAAACAGCCTCCCTCCCTCCGGACACACATGGGGGTCGGGGTGGGTGGAAACAGCTCTGCTAGGAACCTGGCCGGCTGCAGAAGCAGGATCTGACCCTGCTGCGAGGTTGGGGCTGCTTGTTCTCAGATGCTGCTCTGCTTTTTTCGGGCACCAAAGGCGGCTGTGGGCCTTTTTACGTGACCCCTAAACTCCGCCGCAAATGGCTCCCAGCTCCGGAGCTTAAAATTGTTTCCCCACCAGCTCCGGAGTTTACTGAAAATTAAGTGCGACCACGCCCACCTAAGCGCGTCCCAGCGCACTTTTCAGGTACCTGCTCTCCAAGGGTGAAAAATCTTGATGCGGATGTGCCGGGCTCTCCTCGCTTCTTTTTGCTGTTGTTTTTTGCCTCCCGCCCCTTTAAGAGAAGGAATCACAACGACGGGGCGGCGTCCACTGGCACCAGGAGGTAAGCCGGCATTCTTTTCTTTCTTTTTTTTCTCCCTCCCCTCACGCATCCAGCAGCCAGGAAGTGCGGAGGGGTGGGGACGCACGAAGAGCGACAAACCCCTAAGATCTCTGGTCCGAATTTAAGCGACCAGCGGATCTTAGGGGTCGTGTAAAAAGGCCCTGTGTTTCAGAGGCATATAGTTGGTGGCCTGGGTAGATCCCTGGGCTTGCATGCTGTACCACAGATGTTGTACGCCTTGTACTTAAGGGCAAATCCTTTGGAGGCCACCCACCACCACTACCACCACCACCCGGTTAACAGTCATCGGCCACCTTGAGTGCTTTTGAGGAGGAAGGGCGGTGGTGGAGATAGAGATTGCTCCACTCGCTGGGGGCAGAGGAGCCGCCCGCTTGCTGCTGCCTTCCTGGAGTCCAGAGCAACCAGCCTTTTCCTCCTCGGCTGCCCATGCCACCCCGAAAACCAGGTGCCTCTCTGTCCACTTCCCGCGTGGCCCAGCGGATGCTGCAGGCGGTGTGTCCTGCATTTGCATCAATCGGCAACCACCCCAAAGGAGCTGTCCAGCGGGTCCGACACCGACAGCAGGTAGCAGCTGAGGTTGCTGTCCGCCTGTGTCCAGAATGAGCAGCCCCTCATCGACAGACAGACAAGAAGGAATGGATGGATAGATGGACAGACGGACAGGCAGGCAGGCAGGCAGACAGGCAGACAGAAAGGGATCTTCAGCAAGCAGGAATGAAATACAGTGGACCCTTGTATAACAAACGGTTTGTGTAACGTAAAATCTGTGCAACATAGACCAGGCCTGCCCAACAGGTAGACTGCGGGCTACTGGTAGTCTGCGAAGGGTTCAAAAGTAGCCCGCCGGCCATCAATAAAAAAAAGGGAGGGGATAAGTTCTCCACCCCTCCCTCCCCCATCCCGAGGGCCACCACTGCCCCAGCAAAGTTCTGTGTCTATCAGCCCACTGTCTCAGCCGAGTGGGCCAGTTCAAGGGCCATGGCGCCTTGAAATCTGTTCCCTCCAGAATGAATTAACTGGTTTTGAATGCATTCCTATGGGAAACCGCTGCTCTACTTACAAAAGTTTTTACTTATGAGCATGTGCACAGAATGGATAAAATTCGTAAGTAGAGGTTTTAGTGTAGTAGCCCTCAGGCACTTTGGGCCGGAAAAAGTAGACCTTGGCCTGTTCAAAGTTGAACAGCCCTGACATAGACTATTCTGGAGATAGGGGAAATTTGCTGAAAAGAACCGCCTATGGGGCAAATCCGTACAACATAAAAATGGGATTACTCCGTTTTCAATGCATTCCTATGGGAAAATTTGTATAAAGGAAAATTTGCTTAACGTGATTTAATTTGGAACGAATTAATTCCTTTATACAAGGGACCACTCTAGTACAAATAGAACTGGAATGTGAGGCAGGGAGACTGAAGCTGCCATGGGTCCCCTCTGCAGCCAACCAGAGGTAGTGGACTCTGGCTCTTTTGGCCTCAAACATGTCCCAGAATCCTCCAGCCAGGGTGGCCCTTGGGGGAGATGCTGGTCCTTGTAGTCCAGAAGGGACCTCTTCCCAGGCTTGGCCCCCGTGTGCTCCGGTACAGCCAAAACGCACAACCAAATCGTTCCCAAGGGAAAGCGTTGCAACCCGGAGTGGGGAAACAGGAGCGGGCCCCTCCTTTCCTGGGTTTTGGAGGCCACCAGCTGAGCCCTCCAGCAAGCCAGCTTGGCTAGAGGGACATTTCCCAGGTCAGAGACTCCCCCCTCCTGCGGGGTTCCCCACCCCACCTCCAGTGACTCCAGCCAGCGACACTGGGGTTGGCCCGGGTACAAGACAGAAGTGGGCACACCCTCTTCCCTGGCCGCCTGTTCTGCCTTTCCCAAAACACCTTTCCTGCCAAGAAGGACATGGCCTCTTCCTTCCCCCCCAATTGTTCTCCAGCTCCTGGAGGTCGTCGGTTCTGGACGGCATCCGCTGCACATGGAGGAGGAGAGGCCGAAGGGCACTGGGGCTTGGCACCACCCCGCCCACTCGCTGTCTGCTCTTCCAGCCTCTTTTGGTGCCACGATGCTGTCTGCCCTTCTGGGAGAAAACTTAGGGCGCTTTTACACAACCCCTAAGATCTGCTGGCAACTTAAATTCGGACCAGAGATCTTGGTGGTTTGCTCCTCTTGCTGTGTTCCCACCCCTCCGCACTCCCTTGCTCCTGTCTGCGTGAGGGGAGGGAGAAAAAAAGGGAGAAAAGAATGCAGGCTCACCTCCACTCTGCCTTAGGAGCTGCCCTGGGAAGCATTCCAGTCTCTTAAAGGGGTGGGGGCAAAAAAAAAACCCAAACAGAAGGCGAGGAGAGCCCGGCACTCACTGCTTTGCAATACACATCAGAAATTTTTCACCTTCGGAGACCAGGTACTTGGAAAATGTTCTGGGACGCGCTTAGGTGGGCATGGTCGTACTTAATTTTTTTAAAAGTCCGTAGCTGGTGGGAAAACAATTTTAAGCTCCGCATCTGGGAGCCCTTTGCCTTGGATTTTAGGGGTTGTGTAAAAGCACCCTAAGGTGAGGTTCTTTCTGCCAAACTAGAGGAGCCGCTGGGGGGGGGGAAGGGCTCCGACCCATTTCCTCCTGGTTCTCATATGACCTGGGTTGCCTTCGGTCTCCCTGGAGAGCTGCTCCCCACCCAGTGAGTTGGGATGGGCAGTAGAGTTACAGATTAAAAGACTCGGTAGCCTGGGTTCAAGCCTGCCACGAAAACTCCTGGGAGAGGTAAAACATGGTCAAACCACTCCTTAAATATCCCACTTCCCTTGAAAGCCCTGTTTGGGGTCATGGCTGTAGGTCCGTTCCGATGTGATGGCACAGAACAACTTTGGTTTCCCTGCCCGGCCCTGGCTGCCCTTCCTCAACCCTGGCCTAAATCAGGAGGGCCAAGCCCCAAATCCAGGGATGCCCACCGCCACTCCAACCCCATCGAGGAGGCCTCTGCAGTTTCACCAAGGGTCTCCGTCATCTTTCTGCCAAACAGACGCCCCCCCCTCGCAGAGGCCACTGGGGACGGCCAGGTTGGGGACCCAGAGGCCAAGAGGCCAAGGGGGGGCATCAGGGAAGATGCAGCTGGCGTGGCCCTCTGCCTGACACTACTTGGAGCGTCTGCTCGGTCGGGACTGCCTAGAAAGAGAGGAGCCTCGGTGGCTGGTTCAGTCCCACGGCTACGGCCCAGGACCAAGTTCGCTGCCGCCACCACCCCAGGTTGGCTACTATTTATTTATTTATTTATTTGTTAGACTTATATCCCGCCCATCTTCCAGGGAGGAACTCTGGGCGGCTTACGAGAGAGAGAGAGAGAGAGAGAGAGAGAGAGAGAGAGAGAGAGAGAGAGAGAGAGAGAGATGGGCTACTGTGGGTCCAGGCACTCTGGCCCACATATTAGGGGACGGATTGCCTACATCCACTCCATTAACCTTGTGCCACTGAAAATAAGGTGATGGGGGTCTCCTCCCCTTTGCCCTGCGAATCCCTTTGCACCAGAAGTACAGGGGAGCAGGGGAGGGTTCTGAGGACCCCTTAAACCCCAACCCATTCTGTGCAGCCCAATCCACCTGGCACGTGGGCTGCAAGCAACAAAAGACGATGCCCCCTTCAAGATGGGTTGGTCTTCCCTGTCGCCTCCAGCTGGTCCTTGCTGTGCAGAATGGGCATCCCCAGTGGGCTCTTTTGGGGGGTGGGGGGAGGTTGCGTCCCTCTGCATGCTGCAGGGCTGGGTGTCCCCTCAGGCTTGGCCAGCATGGGATCATGGGAGCCCAGCAATGCCTTGGGTTGCTTTTACACGACCCCTAAAATCCGAGGCAAAGGGCTCCCAGATCCAGAACTTAAAAATGTTTTCCCACCAGCTCCAGACTTTAAAAAAAATCAAGTACGACCACGCCTACCTAAGCACGTCCCAGCGCACATTTCAAGTACCTGGCCTCCAGGAGGTAAAAAAAAATCTTCCGATGCGGATTGTAGCCGGGCTCCCTCGCCTTCTGTTTGTTTTTTTTTGTCCCTGCCTGTCCCTTTAAGAGACAGAAATCACTATGGGGCTACGGAGGTGAGCCTGCATTTTTTTCTCCCTTTTTTTCTCGCTCCCCTCACGCAGACAGGAACAATTGAGTGCGGAGGGGTGGGTAGGCAGGAAGAGCGACACCCCCCCAATCTCTGGTTCTAATTTAAGTTGCCACCGGATTTTAGAGGTTGTGTAAAAGCGCCCTTGGAGGGACAGGGGGGGCTCCTTTTTGAGGGAAAGGTGCTGCATTTCCCCTGGAAAATCCCTTCTATAGTTCCCTCGGTGCCCGGAAAGAGGCCAGGCTGCAGAAGGTCTGTCCTCAGCCCAAAAAGACAGCTGCCCTCCGAGAGCTAAAAAAACAACCACCACCCATCTCTTCTCTGTGACCCTGAAGGAGGCAAACCCCCCCATGATGCCCTCCCAGGGACTCAGGATGGGGTCCAGGAATCCAGCCTTACAAAGCCTGGCGGGGAGGGATCATAAATAGTGACAAAAAAGTGACAGGGCTTTGTCCCGTGGCAGACAAAATAACTCCTCTGGGCCGCTCTTGGATGCTGGCCTGCCTCGTTGGCAGCAAGCGGGAGGGGGGCGGCGCAAATTCCCAGGAGCAATTAGGAGCAGCAGGAGGAAATCTAAATTATATTTTGCATATATGTGGAGAAAGTGCGACCATATTAGGAACGGAGCGCATTG
This sequence comes from Phrynocephalus forsythii, assembly GCA_029282475.1. Lineage (NCBI taxonomy): Eukaryota > Metazoa > Chordata > Lepidosauria > Squamata > Agamidae > Phrynocephalus > Phrynocephalus forsythii. The sequence continues at coordinate 8,097,404 of JAPFRF010000017.1, read as the reverse complement.
TTTTGCTAGAGCTTTTTCGAGGGAAACAAAAAAAGGCGTTGACAGATCTCGGCGGGCTGTGAGAGGGGAAAGGCACCCAAATAGATTGCAGGTTTCCAAAAGCAGACTTCCTGCCCTTGGAGGCACACCCCCAGCCCCCAGCCCCCAGCCCCAAGAAGGGGCTGCTCTGTCCCTTCCCGGGACCCGTGGCCAGCCACGGACACGAGGGCATCTCACCCTACCCTCAGAGGCCACAGAGCCAAGGGTGTGTCTTCCTGCAGATTTGGAGTAACTCAAGGAAGCTAGGTGCAATAAATATGGGAGGCTTCAGGGGAGGGGAAATGCCCCCATGCTCCCCACCCACCCTGAATTGAAGCATGATGGGTGATGTTGTTCCTGGCAACGGGCTGCAGCCACGCATGAGAAACAAGGGGAGACACTCTGTGCTCCCACTTGGCCAAACTCTATGGCACAAAAAGGGAGACGGCCCCGCTGGATTCACGCGCGTCAATAATTATTTGTTGTGGCTCCATGTCCCCCAATGAGGAACTTTCGGCCCCCGTGAGAGTCCTGACCTCCCGTCAAGAGTGAGATGAGGAGCGCTTTGTTCCCCCTTCAGAAGCGCATCTCTGAAAGTTTTGCACAAAATGTGCTCCCCCCTCCCCCCACGCAAGGGCAGCGGAACGAGTCGAGGGTTGAAAAAGAGAGATGTGCTTGCTATGGCTGCTATTTGCACATATTCCGTGTGTGCCAAAAAAGAGAAAAGTTCCCAAACCAAACCACAAGCCTTCCTCTGCTCTCCCCAGGGGGTGCCACAAAATATGCCATGGCCTCCCAGGGCGTGGGGAAGATCTCCTTGCCATGCAAAGCAGAGAGGGACTAGGTTCTCACTGCGAACGAGGCCTTCCTAAGGAAGGGGGCCTGGCAAACTCAGCCCAAATGCTGCCTTTTTTCCAGGGTTTCTCAGGACCTGAAGGACCGCCTCCTTCCATATGAACCTACCCGGCATTTAAGATCGAGCCAGGGGTCCCTCTTGAAAGAGCCATCCCTCAAGGAGGTGAAAGGGATGGCTTGCAGACATAGGGCCTTCTCGGCCGCTGCCCCCAAGCTATGGAATGCCCTCCCAAGTGAGACCCGCCTGGCGCCAACATTGATGACATTTCAGCGCCAGGGGAAAAACATCCTGTTCCACAAGTTTTTTAATTGATACAATATAGACTGTGGGTCCTCTGATGGCAATTTCAGTGTAACGATTTTAGTGTAGGGTTTTTATTATTGTTTTAAATTGTTTATTGATAGTTGATGTTTTAACTGTTTTAATTCTTTTAATTGTAAGCCTCCCAGAGACCTTTGGGTAGTGGGCGGCATAGAAGTTTGTAAAAATAAATAAATAAATAAATAAATAAATAAATAAATAAATAAATAAATAAATAAATAATAGAGAGCCGAGGTCGCCAGGCGCTCCTTCCTCCCTCAGCAAGAAAAGGGTCAGAAGGTGGAGCAAGGGCGTGGGTCACTTTCCTCCAGATCTCACGGCCAGCTTTTTGGAGGAGAAGGACCAAGGCCCTTGACCTGGGGAGACACAGAGGCTGACAAAAAGCTCAGTGACCCGCCAAAAAAGCAGCCGCATCCACCATGTAAACCAGGCTGTCGATCTGGATTGGCAAAGGACCGGTAGCCGGAGGCTTGCTCTGGGGTTTCAGTGTCCTGAGGGAGGCCATGGACGTAGGCGTGTGTTTGGGGGAGGCTCGCCCGATGAGCAGAGGACATGGAACTGGGGGAAGTGGTGTGTGTGTGTGTGTGTGTGTGTGTGTGTGTGTGTGTGTGTGAATCCCTCTCTGGTGGCCATGGCCCTCCTCTCTGGTTATCTTGAGCGAGCCCAACCCTAACCCTAAGCCCTAACCCTAACCCTAATCCTGGCCCCATTCCCCCCCACTGATCTCCCAGGAGGGTCAGCTGCGTTCCAGGCCCTGGACGGAGCGAGAGGTGTGAAGTGAGGTAAGGCTGCAGTGAAAACAGGCATCATCTTCCTCCCGATCTGGTCAACGGTGAGATCAGCGTTTCCTTTCTCCGGCTGCCTTTGGGACACGAGGCTGAAACATGAGCCCTTAAAACCTTTCCCGTCTCGCTCTTTGGGAGCTCATAATAAATCACCATCCAGTCTTGCGTAAAGAGGTTGTGCTTGTTGGTCAATAGGGCATGGTGGTTACTCGCCGGAAAGCTCACCTCTCTGTCAAAGCAAGGGCCTTTTCACACGACCCCTAAGATCCACTGGCCCCTTAAATTCGGACCAGAGATCTTGGGGGTTTGTCGCTCTTCCTTCCTCCCCACCACTCCGCACTTCCTTGCTTCTGTGCTGCGTGAGCGGAGGGAGGAAAAAAAAAGCCTTAAAAAGGGACAAAAGAATAAAGCCTTACCTCCGGTGCCAGTGGAAGTTGCTTCGAGCCCCGGTCACTTCCTGGTTCCTCTTAAAGGGGCGGGAGGCAAAACAACAACAACAAAAAGAAGCGAGGAGAGCCCGGCACTCTCCGCATCAAAAATTTTCACTCTCCCAGAGCAGGTACTTGAAAGCTGCGCTGGGTCGCGCTTAGGTGGGCGGGGTTGCACTTAATTTTCTGTTAGCTCCGGAGCTGGTGGGGAAACATTTTTAAGCTCCGGAGCTGGGAGCCATTTGCAGCGGAGCTTAGGGGTCGTGTATAAACGCCCCAAGACGCCCATTAAACGCAGGGGGTCGATCAATGTAGAAGAAACTGATGAAATGGGCCATTTAGGGAAATGTGTTTTCGGGCCTTGCTAAAAGTCATGGGGGGGGTGTTGAGAGGGTCAGACCCCCACCCCCACCCCCGAAGTGACTAGTGACAGGAGCAGGCCTTTCCAAATGTGCAGAATGCGACCGTTCTCCTTCCTGGGGAACTACCAATGGCCAAGGATTCAGTGATGTGGATTGGGGCCAAGGAAGAAAGGAGACTGCAGACCCGGCGGCTTCCGGGGGTGGGGGGTGGGAGAGCCCTCCGGTGCTCCACATGCTTCTCAATCAGCAGAAGGGCCACGTGGGGACTCCCTGGACCCCAGAGGAGGAAGAGTGGGGTGGCCCAAGAGGGGCCCCTGGTCAGACCTCCATGGCCGCGTGGCCAAAGAAAGCCACTCCAAGGCAGGGCCGGGTGGGGGCCGAGGGCATCTCCTGCTGAGTCGGTCCCATCGGTGCCTGCTGGAAGGGGGCCGAAGGGAAGGAGAAGGCTCCCCCTGGGAAGGGGGCCACCCCCCCTCTCCCGGGGATGACGGGGCCCTGAGAAGACCTCTGGACGTGGTTCCGGTGGCTGCAGAGTGAGGCCCGTGGACAACATCCTCAGGCCCCAGGAAGCCGCTGGGCAGGTCCTAGGTTTGAGCAGCTCCGGTTTGTCAGCTCCGTGAATGCCCCAAGGGTACCTCTGGCTTGGGCTGTTTTTTTTTTTTTTTAAATGAAAAGACTCCAACCTGGCGCTGAGAGGGACGAGGGTGCTGGAAACCAGGGAAGCTGCTTCCAGCAAGAGTGAGCCCAGGTTTGCAGCAGCTCTGGGGCCAAAGGCCGCGACCGCCACCTCTTTTCAACCAAACAGAAAAGGATCCCACTGAGCTCAGCATTGAGGCTTCAGGGATAGATCGGGCACCGTCCAGAGCTGTGTCAGCAACGCTACAGGCGGGTCTCGTGTTCTCTTGGGTTGGGCCTGAGCCAGCGGCCGGCGGGTGAGGCTTCCTGGCTGTGTCTCTCCCCCCGACAGGGCCACCAGGATCTGATCCACCACAGCCAGGTGTGTGACCCCGGGCATGCAGGTGCTACGCCTGCCAGTTTCCTGAGCAGCTCCGAGGGCAAGTGACGGCATCTGCCCGGACGGTCCCGAGGGCCCTCTGTAACCAAGCCAGAGGGACACCGTGCCCGGAGAGCCTTGTTCTTCAGGGCAGGGGCTGCAACCTTCAGCACGACGGGCTGCCTTTCCAGCGTCAAGGCTCGGGCTCTGGCTGAAGCCCCGGTCCTGAGTGCCAGCGTTGCTGGGTGTGAGGAGCAACGGGTTCCCGGCACAATGACAGTGAGGGGGTCGCACTCCATAACCATTAAAATGGCAGCTGCTGAGCCGGCTTCCGTGCCGAGGGAAGCAAAGGCACGGCACCAACCCTGGGCCCTCGCCCGCAGCGCCGAGCCAGGCCAGGAAGAAGTGCAGGCCACGGAAGGGAAGCTGGGGCTAGGGCAGAGTGTGCTAGAAGACCCCCCCACACACACACACACATGGTCCAGGGGAGAGGCTGGGCTGGGAGCTGAAGGGAAACGGCAAAGACCACCGTGTTCTTAAGACCATAAGAACCTAAGAAGAGCCCTGATGCTGGATCAGGCCAAAGGCCCATCTAGTCCAGCTTCCTGTATCTCCCAGTGGCCCCAACAGATGCCTCTGGGAGCACATGAGGCTAGATCTCTGTCTCCTGATACCACTCCCTTGCATCTGGCCCTTGAAGGACCCCAGTTTTAAGCCTGGAGATGACCCATCTCCATCATGGTTTGTCACCTGGGATGGATTTTTCCTCCAGGAATCCGTCCAATCCCCTTTTGAAGGCATCCAGGCTAGATGCCGTCACCACCTCTTGTGGCAGGGAGTTCCACAGACTAAGGGAGGTCCTCCTGAAGCCACTCGCCAACAGACAGACAAGAACCCAGGAGTGGGGCTGGGGTTTCCATCTGGTGCTGGGAAGCAGTTTCAAAGCTCAGGAGAGCTGCCCTCTCAGCAGGGCGTGTGCTTGTCGCCCCCCCCCCCCCGTGGCCCTGTACTGCCAACCGTTTGTGGCTTCCATGCTGGGGTCCCCCTTGGGCAAGGGTTGGCCACCCATGGGAAGAGTAGGCCAATGTTGCCTCGTCCCTGGCCAAGGGAGGCACAAGCCAAGGGTTCTGCTCCTAGCCCCCGAGTGCTTGAAGCACAATTTATGTATGCAAAGAAGGGGGGATCTGTCTGAATTGGGGGAGGGTCTCCTTGTCAAGAAGGCACCGGCCTTCTAAGGAACCGGGCCTTTTCACACGACCCGTAAGATCCGCTGGCCCCTTAAATTCGGACCAAAGATCTTAGGGGTTTGTTGCTCTTCCTTCCTCCCCACCAGAGAAAGAGGGAAAAAATGCAGCTCACCTGGAGGAGCTTCCCAGAGCTCCGTTTCTCTTCCCTTTCTCTTCTGCTTGCTTTTTTTCCTCCCACCTCTTCTCTTAAAGGGGCGGGAGGCAAAAAAAAAAACACAAGCAGAAGCCAGGAGAGCCCCGCACTCACCAGATTAAATCCGGACCTGGGGATTTTCACCCACCTCAAGCAGGTACAAGAAATTGCAGCTGGGTCGCGCTTAGGTGGGCAGGGTCGCACTTAATTTCCTGCAAACTCCGGAGCTGGTGGGAAAACACTTGTAAGGTCCGGAGTTTGCAGCCATTTGCTGCGGAGTTTAGGGGTCGTGTATAAAGGCCCTTGGGGGTTTGCTCCTCTTGCTGTGTTCCCACCCTTCTGCACTCCCTTGTGAGGGGAGGGAGAAAAAAGGGAGAAAAGAATGCAGGCTCACCTCCACTCTGCCCTCAGAGCTGCCCTGGGAAGCATTCCAGTCTCTTAAAGGGGTGGGGGGGGCAAAACAAACAAACAAACAGAAGGCAGGGAGAGACCGGCACTCACTGCTTTGCAATCCGCATCAGAAATTTCTCACCTTCGGAGACCAGGTATTTGGAAAATGCACTGGGACGCGCTTTAGGTGGGCGTGGTCGTACTTAATTTTTTTAAAGTCTGGAGCTGGTGGGAAAACATTTTTAAGCTCCAGATCTGGGAGCCCTTTGCCTCGGATTTTAGGGGTCGTGTAAAAGCGCCTGAAATCATAGAATCATAGACTACAAGGCAGGCTGTCTCCCCCCCCTTTTTTTTTTATTTACCTGGAGGTGATTCCCACCCAAGGAAATGCATTTTGGGAGCAGCACCCAGTCTTCCAACGCAAAGGGTTCCCGGTGCACCCCTGGGAGGGGTCCTGCCCGGTCCGCCCATCCCCTGGCCTCCCCCCAAGGCTGAGCATGCTCTGGACCAGGCCCTCCGTGGCCCTCCAGCGTGGGACTCAAGGGCTGCCCGTGGCCTGTCCATAAATCACCTGCGAGCTGTGGGACGGAGCCGGAGGTGGCCTCGGGGGGCCTTTGGGTGGGAGCCCTCGTGGCCCAGCCCGGCCCGTTGGCTGTCAGAATGCGAAACAAGTGAAGCCGGCTGGGGCTGCCAGGGAGGGACGCCATCATCGGTCTGCAATGTTTTTCCTCCCAACAGGAGGGGATATTTATAGCCAACCTTCTCTCTTCTTGGCAGGCCAGGGAATGGTTAGAATAGCTACATACCTGGCCGGCGAGCCGAGAAGCCCACCCCGGCCAAGATCGGTACATGAGGCGGAGGCCCGGCCAAGCGAGCTCGCTTATGGGCCTGTGAGCCGAGGTGGCCGGGGGTGAGTGGGGGGCTCCGTCCCGCCCGGCCCGGCCCCTGCCTGCCTGCCCCCCCTTCTTCCTTCACCCCAGGCCACCCCAGGCCGGCTGCACACCCGGCCTCCCTCGTCTCCTCCAGACGAGAGGGGGAGCAGACTTCCTGGGCCGTGGCCTCACCCCGCCCGACATGTTCTGTTCAAAAGCCGCAGCGGCCCAGAGCCAAGCATGGGGAAAATAAACATCTGGATGCATGGGGAGTGAGGTCGAGTGGGCGGAACAGTTGTTCTCCACCGCCCGCCCTCCGCAGGAGGCTCTCTTGCAGAGGCCGGGGATGCCAAGGCCGTGAGGTACTGGCGGCTCCAGGCCGCCACCACCCCCCACACACACACCCAAACCCCAGCCCGGCAACGGCAACAACAAGGGCTCCTGGGAACAGGGGAAGGGGGGGAGAGAAATTGCCCTCCGTCCATCCATCCATCTGTCCATCAGTGGGAGAGGGCTGGTGCATGACACCCACAGCGGGGAAGCTTCGGGGGACTCGGACTACAAATCCCATTTTCCCCTTCCCACACGGGCTGGGCTTTCTGGGCCCTGTCCCCAGACGTTTGGGAGGCCTCTGCCCCGCCACATGTGGGGAATGCTTGGTTCAATGAGTTGCGTGCTTCCCCCTCTCCCCCCCCACACACAAAGTGAAAAGGAAGAACCAAAATGATCCCGCAGCGATGAAAAAGGTATGAGAGGGGCAAACAAAAAATGCACCCTATATTGAACTTCAGCTCATGCAGACCAAACACCGTTGGACTAATAAGGCTAGCCGTGTTCGAAAACACGGCATCTCCCTGAACGCTGGGTGCTGTAAGGGCTGCCTTGTCGTTCACCACCCGGGGTGGCCTTCAAACCTGGACCGGACCCTTTGCCAAACCCCCACCCCTGGGCAACCTCTTTCGAGACCCTCGGGATAGCGGTTGGGTGGGGGAACAGGACAGCCTGGAGACCTGTTTACCATCAGTTCAAAGGGGGGGTTGTCTACAGGTAGGTCGGCCCAACAGGTAGACTGCGGGCTACTGGTAGCCCATGAAGGGTTCAAAAGTAGCCCACCAGCCATCAATAAAAAAGTGATGGGATAAGTTCTCCACCCCTCCCTCCCCCACCCCAAGGACCACCACTGCCCCAGCAAAGTTCTGGGTCTGCCAGCCCACTGTCTCAGCAGGGCAGTTCATGGGCCATGGCGCATGGAAATCTGTTCCCTCCAGAACAGATTAATTGGTTTTCAATGCATTCCTATGGGAAACCGCTGCTCTACTTACAAAAGGTTTTGCTTATGAGCATGTGCTCGGAACAAATAAAATTTGTAAGTAGAGGTTTTAGTGTAGTAGCCCTCAGGCACTTTGGGCCAGAAAAAGTAGACCTTGGCCTGTTCAAAGTTGAACAGCCCTAGTCTACGGCATCCCCTCTGACCCGGACACACCACACGGGGGAAGTTGCCCAAATGTAGCTGCCTCCCGTCCGGGGCTTTAGAGAGGCAGTTGCCGTTGCAAAGACCAGAGGTTTCCATGCAAAGGCCAGGAGGAGAAGTAACAAGGAGAAAGTGCTATAGGCCAGGCCTGTGTCCATATCAGAATTCTTCATCGAGCAAACGTGCACCAACACTCAATGGCATGGCCAAGAAACGGCCGCACGGCAAGGGCTTCACACATGGCACGTCCTATGGGAATGGAGGCGAGGGACCGTCTCAGCTAAATTCAAGGTGGGGAACAGAAGGGGCCCTCCCCCTTGATAACCCCCCCACCCCACCCCACCAGCCTTCGCCAGGCTAGTCCTCCACGCAGGATGATGGGTGTTGCAGTCTGAAAAATCCCAGCGGCACCAAAGAAGGGCCATCATTCTGGAGCTAAGAACAGTTGGAGGAGCTCACTTGATCTGGAAGGTGGTGTGTGTGTGTGTGTGTGTGTGTGTGTGTGTGTGTGTGTGTGTGTGTGTGTGTGTGTGTGTGTGTGTGTGTGTGTGTGTTTCAAGTTTCAAGGCTAATCATGGCTGCTAGTTTTTCTACGAGCCTGCAAAAGAGGTCAGATGGTGTGTGTTTGTTGTTCAATGGGAAAGTGTATCTCTCTGTGTGTGCCTGTTTCAAAAGCGATGGGAAAGTTGATCCTCCTTAAGACCCGTTTCCTAAGAATTCTGTTCTCGTCCAAACCTCTTCCAAAATCCTTGTTCGCGGGATTTGAGGGGCTTCCATCCTCGCCAGTTTCTCTTTTGCCAGACTGCAAAATCAACAACGGACCGCCGGACGGATACCACCCTTGGCACCTGCGCACAGCCACGGAGTGTGTGTTTGAGTGTGTGTGTGTGTTTGGAGGGGAGGACTTGGGGGTTTCAAGGAGAGTTGCTTCAGGAAGAACACTAGCCACGGGTGTTCGGACGGCTTGGGTCGGATGCCACCCACCCTGGCACGGCAGGATGATGTCAGTTCTGCCTCGCCGGAGACGGTGACAAGCCAACTTGACACATCATCGCCCTCTCTTCTCCTCAGCCTCAGGGGGTAGATTTCTCTCCGTTTTCGGTTTGTTTTGGCCCTGGCCAGGGCCAGCAAGAAGGAGGAGAGCGAGGGAGGGTTCAAAGGGCCAAGGCCTGAGAAGAAATAATCATTACGGGGTGACTAATGCATGAACACTTGTGGTCTTTTCACACATCAAGGCCTTGGCTAGCACCTACGGCCAGGGAAACTTTCCTGGCTCTAACCTGCACTGACCAGGCAAGGATGGGTTTTTTCTCTTGTCCAGAGATCCCCCATCCCACTCCTCGGAGACCTGGAACCACAGCAGGTAGAAAGCAGGGGTCCTTGGCGTCCACGGAGGCGTTTCTGTGGCCCCAACCTCCGCTTACCACCAGCAGCCCCTGGAGGGGCCTGGAGAGCTGCCCGGTTTCCCAGCTCATAAATCCCAACATCTCTGCCCGTGCTCACACGGCCGGCTCCTCGGTCACAAAAGGCATGCGAAAGCTGCTGGCCCAGATGGCGAGGGAGGGAGATGGCGGAGGGAGGGTGTGAATCAGCCTGGAGCAGAGCAGCATCAAAGGACACCAGGCCCTCCTCCCACCCCACATGCATAACCTGGCAGGATCAGGCCCTGTGGAGCTGGCCTTGACAATCCAGACATTTTCTGGAGGACTTTCTGGGCAGGTCTTCCTTCCCCTTCTCCTCCCATTGCTTTGCAGCCGAGAGATTTGCCGGATGCTGCATCCTTGTTGCTAACGGTCCGGGACTAAAACCATGTCGTGACCACAGTGCTGCCCTCCCTTTGCTAGTGTCCAGTCCCTGTACGCTCTGCGCCTGTTGCTTCCTTGTGATCCTTGTGCGGCAGCTCTGAAATGCTTTGCAAACGCCACAGCAGTGGACTCATCAGGTGCCCCTGGTACAAACCAGTGTGGGGGGGAGCAAGCCAAGGGTTTAAGGAGCATCTAAAAAGTGTGGGTACTGAGAGAGGAAGGGACGAAAGATGATAAGAGGAATGTCATTTGGGCCTCTGGGGAAATTTGGATAGATCACTGCCCAATCCTGAAGAACTGATGCAGCGGGGGGGGGAGGGGCAGCGGGGCAGCGGCGGATGGCGGGGGGGATGGGCGCGGGCGGCGGACGGCGACGGGCACAGGGGTGGGCGGCGATGGGCACGGGGGGCGGCGGGCGGACAGCGACGGGCAGTGATGGGTGGACAGTGAGGGGCGGCTGGCAGGCGGTGGGGGGACGGACGGCGGTGGCCAGAACTCTCTCTCCATTTTGGAGCCCTAGGCAACTGCCTCGTTCACCTTAATGGAAGCACTGGCCCTGGCTACCGGGAAGAACTGTGCACATCAGGAGGTTCCTGGACACCTGGAGAAACCCTGCAGGGTGGAGCCCCAGTGCCCGGGGGCACAAGGAGTGGCACAATGACAACACGGGGAGGGGCAAGGGGGGCTTTCTCAGGCTGAAGATGACCCCAAGGGACGCCCGGAAAACATCAACAAGGAAAAGAGCCTTCTCGGTGGTCACACCTCATCTGTGGAACGAAGTTTCCCAAGGGATTCGCCTGGCGCCCTCACTACAAGCCTTCAAGAAACTGCTGAAAACCTGGCTTTATAGGTTGGCCTTCCCTGATTATTCGGATTCAACCAACTTATATAAATAGGACGCTGTCATTTTCCCCGCCTTATGAAAATTTTCTATTAGTTATTTTTCCCCATTTGTTCTTGTTTTGAATTGTTAAACCATTCTGATATTTTTGTATTTGTGCTTATTTGTTTATTTGTTCCTTTTATTGTTATGATTTGATTATTTGGTTTAGTTGATTAGTTTTTTTAAAATTTCAAGTTGTTTAATCCATTTTTATATTTTATCTCTGTTTGTAAACCGCCCAGGGTAGCTTTTTTTGCTCGATTGTTGCGGCATATAAATCAAAATCAAACAAACAAATAAACAAACAAATAAATAAATAAATAAATAAATAAATAAAGAAATAAATAAATAAAGAAAGAATAAATAAATAAATAAAGAAAGGCAGGGAAAATTCCAGGCGGATTCACTGAAGGATCTTATAGGGCCTTCATTGGGAACCAAACACTTTCCCCGCAGCTGCCGAAGCCGCTGCGTTGGAAAGAGATGCCGTTTGACAGGCCGCCCTTTGGATATGCCCTCCCTGGCCGGGAGTGGACGGGCCCAGAGAACATGGTGCCGAGGGGCGCGCCAGCTCGCTTGAGCGTTTCTCGGCAGAGGCCCAGCCTTGTGTCGGAGGGGACCGGCCCAGGAATGTCGGCCTGCAAGCTTTGCCAGGAGTCCGGGGCCCCGTCCAACGAGGGAAGGAGGGGGGCCGGCTGGCTGGACAGCCTGCTCGCCCGCCCTGCCCTGTTTATTTTGTAAGAGGAGCCGGAGACTCAATTAGCAATGGAAACAAAATCAAACGTGTGAAACAGGCAATTAAAGTCATGTTTTTAGAACTGGAAGGCGCAGGCAAGAGGCTTTGACAGGCAGGAAGGACGGCTGCCCTGTTCAGGACGCTGGAAACCTGGACTGACCTCTGCTGTGGATGGGAGGTTGGGGGGGGGAGAGGGAGAAATGATTTTATATATAAAAATCTCTCTGCCAGACCTTGTGAGGAAGGAAAGAGAGGAGAAAGAGACAGGAGGGGGAAGCTAGCTGCCGCTTCCAGAACTCCCTCCCCTCTTCGCCGACTGTGGACTTCATTGATCCAGGTGGCATGGGGCAACCCACTTGCTACAACCTCCTGGGGCATGGGGTCCCACACCCTGAAAGGTGGAAAGATTTGGGGCACCAGCTGGTGCTTTTCCGGATGGAAAAGCGGAACCCAAGTGCAACCTCCAAGCCTGCTGGGATTTCTCCCAAGCGCATGCTAGCAAGGGTGTGTGTGTGTGTTCTTCAGCTAATCTTGTGTCCGGCATGCCTGTCGTGCAAAACCCTTCCTGAGCAGGGAGATCAGGGAAGCCTTGTTGGCTGTTTCCAGCTGGATGACCTGCAATTGGGTACTGGGCTGAGCATGCAACGGAGTGTGCCATTCGAGGGCCCATTAGGCAATGGAGTTGTGGCAGATGGGAACTGCGTCCACTCATGATGGACAGTCCCCAGGGCTAGCTGCCCTGCAAAATAAAAAGAGCCCCCCCTTCCCAAATGCAGGCATCTCAATTGCTCCATGCTAATAAATGAGGAGTAGGTGTTGTGTAAAGCTAAGGACTCTTGACTATCAATTCAAGATTGAAATGGCCCTCTAGTCCCTGGCACTGCAACTGGGACAGCATGCCATGACCTACAGTTCCTGAGAAAATCCTTTCCCACTTAAGTGGGCGAGAGAATCGTGGCCTGAGGTCACCAGGAGCAGGGAAGCCTGATCTCTTTTAAAAAAAAATTAAAAGTGTCAGGCTGGAGACATTCCCACCCAAAAATCAGCATGCCTCTTTGATTCCCGCCTTTCCCCCGAAATGAAATCATGAAGAAGACAAAAATCCTTCCTTCAGAAGAACCACAAAAGTCAAGTGCTGGTAATGGAGAAATAGAAATAACCAAAGATCTTGTCTCCCTTGGTTCAGCCATCCCACCCAAATGGAGACTTGCAGCTAAGAAGTCAGAAGGAGATGGGGACTCAGAAGGGACTTAGAAAAAGAGATCCCCAAAAGACCAAGGGCGATTTTACACGACCTCTAAAATCCGGTGGCAACTTAAATTCGGACCAGAGATCGTGGGGGTTTGTCGCTCTTCCTGTGTTCCCACCCCTCCACACTCCATTGTTCCTGTCTGCGTGAGGGGAGGGAGGAAAAAAGGAAGAAAATAATGCAGGCTCACCTCCACCTGCCATCCGAGCAGCCCGGAGCAGCCCCTAGGGATTCCTGTATCTTAAAGGGGAGGTGGGGACAAAAGAACAAACAGAAGGCGAGGGGAGCCCGGCATTCACAGCTTTACAATCCGCATTGGAAGATTTTTTTTTTACCTCGTGGAGGCCAGGTACTTGAAAAATGTGCTGGGACTGTGCTTAGGTAGGCGTGGTCATACTTAGTTTTTTTTTTAAGTCCGCAGCTGGTGGGAAAACATTTTCAAGCTCCGGATCTGGGAGCCCTTTGTCTCGGATTTTAGGGGTCGTGTAAAAGCGCCCTAAGACCACCCACACCTTTGTTCTCCTGGTCACTGCGTCCGGGTGTAAAACATGGACAGTGAAGAAGGATGATTGGGGAGGGGGAGAGATTGGTTCATTGGACCTGTGGTGCTGGTGAGGGGAGGGGCTTGGTGGTTACTCTGGACTGGCAGAAAGGTGATGCTCCTTCATAAATGCTCCTTCATAAAGCCGGCGTATGTTGGAGGGGACTTGACCGCCGGGTGTGGCGACATGCCTGTTGTGTGTCGCCACAGGGTTGTTGGTGTGTGTTTTCAGTCCTAGCCACCCGCCTTGGCCTTGTACGCCTTTCCTCCTCCCGGAAGGCATTTCAGTCTTTAGAAATGTGCTGATTTCAGAGGCCAGGGGGATTCTGTCCTGATGCCGCTTGGGAGAGAGACAAAAGGAACCCCCCCTTTTTTTAGGGACGTGGACCCCTCCAAAACACCTATGAAACCCCACAAACACACTCATGCGTCCGGCCAGCCCTGCCTCCTGCTCTGTCTGCTGCAGTGAGGAGGTCTTGTTTTTAGGATCTCTCCCCCCCCCTCGCCCAAATCACCCAGAACTGTCAAGCAAGGGTTCCCCCTCGTGGCTGGCAGAGAGAAACCACTCTCTTCTGCATCTCTTTTCCAGGCCACGCCAAAACCAAGAGTTATAGCAACAGCAGCAGCTGGTGGAGAGAAGGCACCCTTTCTTTATGCCCACCCCAGACCCCTGTGGGCCCATCAGCCTTCCCTGCCATTGGCCGGCAATGGGATTCCCCAGGGAAATTCCTTGGAGAATAGAGAATAGAGTTTTTATTGTCATTATGCATATGCAAGATATGCACAACGAAATTAGAGTGCTGTTCCACTACACACTCTAAACAAGGAACCATACAAAACACATAAAACACATAAAACACCATACAAGATATTAAAAACTCTTAAAATTGCTTACATAATTTAAAACACTACTTAAAAACTGATTAGGATGGTGCTAAAACTGTTGCATTTAACTTGGATAAACTGTTCTTTAGTCTATTTGTCCTTGACCTAAGAGTCCTATATCTCCTGCCAGACGGCAACAGTTCAAAAAATCGGTGGCCAGGATGCGAAGGGTCTCTCAGAATTCTAGATGTCTTCCTCAAGCATCTGGAGTTGTATAGTTCTTCCAAAGGAGGAAGAGGACAGCCCACTATCCTCTCAGCAGTGTTTATGACCTTCTGGAGCGCCCTTCTATCTGCCACTGTGCAACTGGTGAACCAGACACAGAGGCAGTAAGTGATAGTGCTTTCTATAAAGCCCCAAGAGTGCATGTGTCTGCAGCTAACAGGCAGGTTGCAGGGCTTGTCTGTTCTGGTGGACGGGTCCTTCCAGCCCCTCTCCTGCATAGGGTCCTCTGGGGAAGGGCAGCTGATGCTCTGTTGGAAGAGCTGCCCTTCTTTGGGGGGCCATGTCACTGCCCTCCACCCCACCTGCCCCCCTTCCCCTGGAGCTTCCTGGGCTGAGCAGAGGAGGAAAATGTAAAAATGATGGGAAGGAGACCAGGAACTTCTGGGGTTTGTTGATGCAGCTTTGTGAACCTGTGGGGACTGCCTTGAGGGCATTTGAGAGAGAGGAATTTTAAACATTGGATTTGCCTGCCAGGTTTGTCTCAGAGAGGTGCTGCAAGGTGGCTACCTGCTCACAGTGTGGTGCAAATAGGTAAGCAGTAGCGTCTTTCCACGTAAATCACAGCAGTAACGCCTAATTGTGATGGAAATGGCATATATTGGTTCAAATCACCATATGCAAGTTTAAGGCAAAAATAAAATAATCCTCCTTTTGGTGCATGACGGAGTCCCTCTTCCTTGGAGACCTCTGGAGCCATGGTGGGGCCACCTTGCGGGGGTGGGCAGAAAAAGGAGCCCCTGGATCCACCCTATCGGATTCTGTCTTTAGTTCCGCGGAATAAAGAGTTGGCAACGCCTTGGAAGCCTGGAGCGCTCTGGCTCTTTGGACTACAACTCCCAGAATCCCCTTGGAAGAGCCTGTCTGGAGGGATTCGGGGAGCTGGAGTCCGGAATTGGGGAAAAGGGTCCAGATCTGGAGCTGAGTTGTGACGGCGAGGCCGCGGGTGGTGGGGCCGAAGAAAGAGAGAGGAGGAGGCTGAAAGACAGACCCCAAAAATAAGGCTTTACCCCCATTTCAAGGACGGGTCCTCCGAGCGACCCGCGAGTGCCCCTCCCGGGCTGCGGCGCGCTACTCTTCCCTCTTTCCTAGCTCTCTGCGTCCTCCGGAGGTCATCTTGCCGTCGCCTTGGAAACGCGGCCTAGCGGACACGCCGCCGCCTGCCCGCTCGCGTGGCAAGCCCTCCCGGCGCCATGGCGCAGGGGCCTTGGAACGAGGACACCGGCGCCGCCGTCTACCGATCCCGGGACCCCATCGGCAACCTGCGCCTCAGGTCCGGGCCGTAGATTTATCTCCCCCCCCACGCCCCCAACCCCAACGCCGCCATCATCATCTTTCTCCAAGGGGGCGCGAGGCGGGGAAGGCTGCGAGCGCTGGGGCTGATGGGAGTTGGAGTCCAGCTGGGGCTGCCCTCCCCAGGGCTGAGGGTTAAGGGTGGGGTGGGGTGGGGGCTCAAGCCAAACGCTCGTGTGTGTGTGTGTGTGTGTGTGTGTGTGTGTGTGTGTGTGTGTGTGTGTGTGTGTGTGTGTGTGTGTTAGTGCAACCCCCTCCCGGTGCAAAGCTTCCCCAGGGGGTGCAAAAGTTACTTTTTTCGGGTTGCCCTGCCCCCCTTCCCCCTTTAAAGAGAAAAAAAACAAGGGGTTAGGGTTGGGAATGACAGACCAGGCCTGCTCCAGGCCTCCTTTTAACCTGAGGGTGGAAAGAAAAGGAGGATGTGGCTCGTTAAATCTGTTGCAAATTGAGGAAAGGATGCTTGGAAACCATTGCAGAAGGAAAAGCAACAAAAGTGTCCTGGAAGCTGGCTGGTTAAAAGGCAGGGAGGGGGCCGCCCCGTCCCCTAGCAAGCGAGAACAATGTAACACATTGTAACTTTTTAAAAAAACCTTTTTAAAGAGGCATATGGCGACCTTTTTAATTTTATATATAATAATAATAATAATAATAATAATAATAATAATAATAATAATAATAATAATAATAATAATAATAATAATATAGGCTACCCGGGTCGCCCCTTGTGGAGGGTTTCCCCCTCCTTATTTTACCAGTTCTTATTTGCTTTCTTCTTCTTCTTTTTCTTTTTGTTATATATTGTTGGTTTTCTTTCATTGTAAACCGCCCAGAGTTCCGTCCTGGAAGATGGGCAGTATAGAAATACAATAAATAAATAAATAAATAACTATTGTTGTAGTTGTACCTGATTCTTATTCGGAGTTCCTTCGGAAGACGGGCGGTATAAAAATAAACAAACAAATAAATAACAAGTATGGGTGGTTTCCCCCCTTTTTAAAAGGCTTAACTTAAGAAGAAGCCAAAAGGGCAGTGTTTGTGGCCGGCCAGAGAAGCCTCCCTCCCTCCTGGGGTCTTGGAGGATGTGCCTCCCCTGAGAGAGACTCCGAGGCCTATGAGGCTGGTGGCCGGAGCCCCAGGGACCCTCTCTGTATTTGGAGGGTCTCCCCCCTTCCTCAGAGGTCTGGATTCCCTCCCCAGGTCTCAGGTCTCTCTCCCCCACACACACACACCTGGGCACCCCAGGAAGCACCTGCTTCAAAAAGGAATTTCTCGCTGACCGAATTGGGGCCACGTCAATAGAGATCCCAAATGGAAATACATGGAGAATATCTGCAGTGCTTTTAAAAACAAAATGTGGAGTTTTCTGCCTCCAAAACCCTTTAGGCTGGCACGGCGCTGCTTTCCCTTAAAGACACTGCTGCCTGGGTCAGTCGTCGGGGAGGCCTGATGCCTCTGAGGGTTTTAGGGGGTTGGGGATGTGGCCCTGGCGGTTCCTGGGCCGCCCTCCTCCTCCTATCCCTCCCTGGCTCTGTTGTTGATGATGACCACGATGACAACTGGCTTCTTCTCCCCCATCAGGGTCCGGCTCCAGCGGGTGACCTCCACCAGCCTCCTCCTGCAACGGCTCCAGCAGCCTTCCTTCGGCGGGCAGTTCATCCCCTTGGCTCCTCTCGGCGCCCGAAATCCCGCAGGTGGGTGCGCTGGGCTGGCTCAGCTCGTGTGGCATGACTGAGAGGGACCTTTGCAGCTGCCTCGGCTGGCCGGCCCTCCACCAAAGGCCCGGATCCGCCCACTGGGGGCTGCTCCCAGGCATTAAAGCTAGCCAGTGCTCAGAGCCGGAAGGACGTTTGTGTCGGAGAGTCGTGATCCAGGCAGTGTGGGGGACCGAGGCTTAGCTTGAGTCCTGAAGGCAAAACCTGCCACCAGCTTGTCAGCTGTAGTTGCGAGTGTTGTCACGCCCTCTGGGCTCTCGTAATGTGGGTGGCAGTGGGCAGCCCATTGTGGCTGGCCCTTTCGCAGGAGACCCCTTCCTTCTCCCCTCACCAGGGACAGGAGGCCTTTTCAGAGTCTGGGGCCTCCCCTGGTCCAAAGAGGGGTCTTTCATGGATGCTGCCCTGAAGCTTCTCCACTCGGGGCCCATCTCCCCCCTGGGTGGATCATGGGTTCCCACTGTCTTGCCCAAGAGGACTGGCCTTGAAGTGGCAACGGGTGTTGGCCAGGCAGGATGTTGAAGCTACGCACACGCACAAACACTGTTGGTGTTGCAGGTGGGGACCGTCGCCTGGAGGAGGAGAAGGAAGAGGTGGTGGTTGGCTGGCAGGAGAAACTCTTTAGCCAGGTGAGGGGCAACTCCCACATGTACCCCCCACCCCGGCACATTCCAGGCACCCTTGTCTTTCTCCCTTCGCTTGCCTCTCCCCCCTCTCATGGGCTGAGGGGTGCCTCTGTTGTCTCTTCTGGGGTCCTGGGGCTGCCCCACATCCCAGGCTTCCTGTTCCCTCCCAGTTTGAGGTGGATCTCTACCGGAACGCCTCGGCTTGCCAGAGCCCCCTCGACCGCCAGTACCACCAGGACATCCGGAGGCTGGAAGAGGCCGGAGGCCGGAGGAATGCCCGCATCTTCACCTATACGGACCACGACCGCTTCACCCACCTGGAGGAGGTGCCCCCTTTGGCATGGGGCAGGGAGGGACGCAGGGGTGGTTGGGTGGGGTGGGGGGAAACACCGAGCTGACACACAGCATCCGGCCTCTTCCTTTGGAGGCTGATGGGAGCAAAGGGTGCCAGGCTTTCATTTGGATCCACGTTTCGCTGGGTCTCTGACAGGGACAGCGTTTCTCTTTGATTCTTTGGGATAATGCCCCTGCTGCATCCATTTGGCAGATGGGGAGAGTGGGGTGGGGGTGGGGAGGTGGAGCTTTGCTGAAGCGCTTTCTCTCCCCCACCTCTTCCAGCACTGCCAAAGGGTGACGACGTCCCCTCAGGAAATCCCCTCTTACCTGGCGGAGACGATGGCCGACGTGAGGAGGAGGCGGAAGTGGCAGCCGCAGGAGTGCAGGCTCCTGTGAGTTGGCGGCAGGGCCTGGGATTTGGGGGTGTTGTTGTCCCTGATTCACCCCCTTCCCTGGTGACCCCCTTTGGGGTGTGGACCAGAAGGAAGCCGGCCGGGCGTTGGGGCGACTGTGCCGTCTCCCTCCTTCCTCTCTTGACAGGGAAGGAGGGGGCCTGAAGTCCCGCATCGTCAACTGGGAGCCCTCGGAGGAGTTTGTCAGGGACAGTCACGTCCTCGCTACCCCCGTGCAGACCATGTACATCATGGCGGACCTGGGACCCCCTGGCAAGTAAGGCGGCGCCTGTGGGCCTCTCGAGCCTTGCTCCCAAGAGTCGCTGGGGTTCCTGGGCAAGGCAGGTGCAGGCCTTGAGCCGCTGGGGTGGGGTGGGGGGCTGGAAGCCAGGCGTGATAAGTTCTCAGACAGGAGGCCAGCAAAAAGCTCTCCAGGGGAGGCTTCAGGGCCCACCTGCTTGCGTGAGAGAGAGAGAGCAGCCCCGCCATTCCCGGCCCCTTGGTCAGGCTCAGCTGAAGGCCACCATGTCTCTGTGGTGGAGGCTGTCTCCAGTCAAAGTCAGGATAAGCTGTCGAGGACAGGTCAGGATCTGGCCGGTCGGTGGTCACCAGGGGTTCAGGGTGCTGCCATCCAGACGGGCCAAGCCTCAGTGCTGTGCCTTGGTTCTCTGCCACCGAAAGAGAGGCACCTGGATGCCACCTGCCTCCCCCCCCCCAGGCCACCCTTTAGGGTTGAGGTGCCCGGTGCCTTCTGGCTCCCCCTGTGGGTGGGGGTGTGTGCCCGCCTCCCTCGGCCCCTTTGAGGCCCTCCTTCCTCCCGCTTTCCCCCCAGGCTGGGCTCCAGGAAACACGAGCAGGTGCTCTGCACCATCAAAGTGGACAGCAACGGCGTCCTGACCATCAAGCCGGACTTCACGGGCACAAAGGGGCCTTACCGGTGAGCCGGCGTTTGGAAAAGCGGGAGGGGGACAGGGGTGGGTGTGCAGGGAAGGCAAGCCTCCTTCCTCCCCAGCCTGTCCTCTGAGCCGTGTGTCCTTTGGCCTGCGAAGGATTGAGGCGGAAGGAGAGAAGAGGGACGTGTGGAGCTTCACCCTGGAGAACGCCTCCTCCCCCAAGCCGGAAGAGGCGGTGGCAGCGGCAAACCGGGAGCAGCAGGTCTTCAAGGACGTAAGGGCTGCCTGCCATCTCCCCCCCCCCCCCGGGGTGAGGGTGCAGGGGAGGCCGGGGGGGGCAGAGACTGAGCTCTCTGAGCCGTGAGCTAGAATGGGCTCCCACCGCCATGTGGGGGCTCCTCGGGGGGGGGGTAACCGCTCAGATCCTGCCCAGGCCACCCTTGCTTGTGGGTCAAGGAGAGCCAAAGGAAGGCCTTTCGTGGCCCCCTTCAGCCTCCCAGTGGAGCCCCTGTGGACAGCCAGTGTGGCAGAGGGAGGGGCAGGGCTCCCTCCTTCCCAGTTGACTTTCCTCCCGCCCCGTCCCTCCTTAGCTGTACAGCCGGCACAAGGAGTACCTCAGCGGCCTCGTGGGCTCCGACTTTGAGATGGTGAGCCACGCTCCTTTTCGACCAGAGCGGGTGGGCCTCTTTTGCTGAGCCCCCTGCAAGCACACGCCCGCAGAGAGAAAGTTGGCCCGGCTCCCAGGGGGAATGTCCCGTTGGCCGCAGCCTGGGGGTGGGGGGAGGGAAGGAGAAGATGGGCTGTTCAGAACCACCTTCCCCAGAAGCAGACCCGGGCGTTGGCAGAGGGCTGGGGTCTCCCCGGTAGCAGCTGGATTCTCCCCCTGGGGGTGGGGTGGGTGGGGGCTACACAGGGGGACACACTCCCCACCATCAGGAAGATGGGGGGGGCCTTGAATGTAGGGCAGGCATGTCCAAACTTCGGCCCTCCAGATGTTTTGGACTGCATCTCCCACAATCCTTTGCCGTTGGTGTTCTAAGCTTAGAATTCTGGGAGTTGTGGTCCAAAACATCAGGAGGGACAAAGTTTGGACATGCCTGATGTCGGGCCTTATTGAGTGCATGACAGGCAATATCCCCACCACCACTGCTGCCACTGCCACCGCCACTGAGTTGGGCTCCCCCTCTCTTTCTCCCCTCTCTGCCAGACCGTGCCCGGGATACTCAGGCTCTTTGTCAACGGGGAAATTGGTAAGTGAGCCTTGTGAGGCTTTCAGCTCTTAGGGCGGCTGGGGTTCCCCCCCCTCTTCCTTCAGCTCCCCGAGAGAAATCCTCAACCAGCACCACTCTGTCATCCCTCCCCTCCTCCTCCTCCCCCATTTCAAAAGAGAGAGGGGGGGGAGAAGAGCAGTTCTGGGGTGGGGCGGTTGCTTCGGTGGGTGCCGGAGGACGCTGAAGCCGGAGTTGCCCTCCCACAGCCCCCTTGCCGAGGGCCTCCTCCTCCTCCCATCCCTGCCTCCTTTCCTCTGGCAGGGGGTGCTGGCCGCCCACCGGCCAGAAATGCCCCCCCTTCTTTAGGGGGCAGGGGGGCATGCCCCAAGGGACAGGTTGTCTGCCAGGTTCTCTCTCTGGCATGACCCTGATCCCTGACAGCCGTCTCTCAGCGGGTGGGGGGGGCAGGAGGAGAGGGTGCTGGCTGGCCTCCCATACCCCTCCCTTCCTCTCTCTCCTCCATGGACTTAGTTTCTGCCCAGGGCTACGAGTACGACAGTCTCTACGTCCACTTCTTCCTGGAACTGCCCGACGGTGAGTTGCCATCAGCCTTCGGGGAGGGGGAGGGTCGGAGGGGGGGCACAGTGAGTGGGAAATGTGGCCACCGATGGGCATCTGCTGGGAGGGGGAAGGGGGGAGGAGGAGGCCTTGAGACCCACAGCCTCCCACTCCTGGCCCATCCTGATGCTATGGTGGGACCACGGATTCCCTCCTCCCTCATGTCCCCCCACCACCACCTGTTCACCTGACTTCTCTCTCTCCCTCATCCTTCTGCTTGCCTTCTTCCCTCACCACAGGCTGGTCGTGCCCCCCTTCCCAGCCGCTCTCCAGAGTGACGCAGACCTGTGCCACCAAGACCCACGGCCGGGTGAGCTGGGGGATGGGGTGGGGAGCCAAGCCTTGTGCCCAGGGAGCAGGGCTGGAGGGCCCTTGGACACCTGCTGCCTTGGCCCCGCTTCCCACACGGAGGCCCCTGGCTTCCTGCAGGGGGGCTTCTCTGCTCCTGGCCCGTGCCTTTCAGGAAGGGGGCTGGAGGGTTGGGGTTAGGGTTAGGGGTTAGGGTTAGGGTTAAGGTTAGGGCTAGGGTTAGGGTTAGGGTTAGGGTTGACCCGCCTGGCCCCCTCTCTTCCCAGGCGCGGGTGGCCTTCTTCTCCTTCCCATTCACCCTGGAGTTGTTCCTCAGCCTGGAGGAGGCACCGGAAGGTGAGAGGGACCCAGGGGAACTGAGGCAGACATGGCTGCCCCAGGCCTCTGAGGGAAGCGGGGTGGGCGGCCTGAGCCGAAGGGGGAGAAGAAGGCCCATCTGCAAAAGCGGGAGGTGGGCAGGCTGGACCAGAAGAAGCCCTCAGGTGGCGGTGGTGGTGGTGGTCACCTGGAGGCGGTCCTTGGCCGCTGGCCCTGGCTGCAGAGGCCCCTTTCTTCTTCCCTTGGCTGGCAAAGGGCCAGGGCTTGGGCGGGGGAGCCCAGCCGGCCACGTGCGCCCCCTCTCTTCCTGCCGCAGGTTCCTTCCCTTCGTGGCCCGTCCTGTACTTTGAGGTGCTCTCCTTGGATTTCTGGCAGAGGTACCGCGTGGAGGGCTATGGCTTCATGGAGCTCCCGTCCGGCCCAGGTAGAAAGGCGGTGTGTGTGTGGGGGGGCCAGGCACGGAGCTGAGCTGAGGGGGTGGGGTGGGGGTCTCATGCAGGGAAGGCCTAGGCCCCTCCTGGCCCCTCCCTTGAGGACCAGGCCCCAGAAGGCCAGCCCCCACCTCTCTGGCCAGAGCCACCGCCACCTCCTTCCCTTTGGGGCTGCTCTGTCGCTTGGAACAAAGGGTCTCTCTTTCTTGGGGAGGGACGGCCAGGGAACCTCCTCACTCCATCGTGCGTTGCCCCCTCCCTCCCCGCAACCCCTGTGGCCCAGGCACGCACACCGTGACCGCTTCCACGTGGCGCCCCGTGGAGCCAGGCACCTTCGCGGAGCTGCAGAGGTTTTTCATCGGGGGATCCCCCGAGCTGGAGGACCTGACCTACACCCGCGTGCCCTGCACCTTCACGGTGAGGATCGGTGCAGGCCGCCTTGGCCGGGGTGGGGGGGTAGGGGCTCCTCCCCATCTGGCCTCTTTGGATGAGCAGGGACTCAGCAGGAGGAGGAGGGGGGGGCTTGGCGGTGTTGGAACTCCCCCTGTGCCACCCTTGGGTCCTCTTCCCCGCAGGGCGACCGCCTGAGCCGGTTTGGCTTTCGCACGGAGACGACCGGCAGCGTCACCTTCCGGCTGAACTGCCTGCAGCAATCCAGGTGAGCCTCCTGCCGGGCGGGAGGTCTGTGCCAAGTCTCCAAAGCACACCTGGGGAGAAGGGAGAGGGGGTGCCCCTCCCTGGCAGGGAGGACCGATGGGCCAGGGCCGGCCTCTGGGCTGCAGCCTGGCTCTTGCCGCTTTGGGAACTTTCCCCCCGTCTCCGTTCTGCTGCTCCGTTCTAAGCCCAGCCGCCCTAGACCAGCTGAGGGGGTGAGTTTGAATTGGCCGGGTGGGGAGAAAGGGAGGGTGCTGGATCTCTTCCCCAGAATGTGACAGGGGCAAGTGAGCTGGGATGGAAGGGGACTGTGCCCAACCCCCGCCAACCCCTATGCCCTTGCAGAGCCCCCCCCCCTGGAGTATGTGGCCCAGCCTCTCTCCAAGTCCAGGCCTCAGCCCCGGGGCGGCAGCAGCAGAGGGCAGCCCAGCGAAGCCCCCCAAATGGGCAGGGATGGTGGCAACCGGGCAGGGCAGGCGGGGGAGGCCTGCCCTCATCAACCCCCCCTCCTCCCTCCCTCCTTCCCCCCTTGGCAGGGCTTACCTGGAGTCCAGCTCCATGAGGCAGCGCATGAAAGGCGTCCTGGACCGGCTGGGGGGCTTCGGGCAACACAGCTCCTTCTACAACATCCTGGGTGAGCAGGGCAGGGAGGGAGGGAGGGAGGGGAGGGGGATGTGGAGGGGTCCCCAGGCACTGACCTCCACCACAGGACCCATAACGGGCTCGGTCTGCTTTCTTTCGTGGGCACCCTTCGCATGGAGGCTCTCTTTCTTGCCCGCCTGCTCCCAGCCTGGAGGGCAGAGTCTGGGCTAAGGTCAGGGTGGGTGTGGGTGTGGGTGCCTGGGCAGGGCTGTCTTTTGGGGGGGTCCCAGGAGGGGGGGCAGGCATGTGATTTTGGCTCCTCCTGGCCTTTCGTCTCACTGCGGACGGGAAACCAGCTTTGTAACTTGGCCTTGGGGACTCCCATGGGACATTCTGGGCCCTCCGCCTGGGCTGTCGTCTGAAGCAGAGCTGAGGTGGTCCCTGGAACAGGCAGCCCTCTCCAGCCCCTCCTCTTGAGAGCTGACCCTCCCATCCCCTTCTGCCTGCCTGCCTCCCCCCCCAACACTTTTCTGGTCCCCTTCTCTCCTCCAGAGGCGTTCCAGCGAGCTCGGCGCCGCATGCGGGAGGCCCGGGAGAGCCTCCCCCAGGACCTGCTCCGCCCTTCGGCCTCCCCAGCCCAGGAGACGGGGAGGGACGAGTCCTGAGCCAACGGTGGCAGGCCGGCTCTTTGGGACCCTCTCCTTTCGTGGGCAGCGGGGGGGGGGAGAGATATCTCCATGGTGCCCCCCGCCACCCTCCTCGGCCACCCGTTTCTCCTCCCCTTGGGCGAATCCCAGGCCCCTGAAGCAGCAGGACCTGGAGGTTACCGGCGCGACTTGAGGACCCTCGGAAAGCCAGAAACCTCTTCTTCTGGGGGACAGTTGGACCAGCCTCCGAGGCCACCAGAAAGCCGGCCCACCCCCACCATTCTCAGACTCAGGCACTGCCGCCCCAGCTGCCACCAGGGACTCTTCCTCCATTGGCCCTCCCTGGAGAAGCGAGCCGGCCTCAGCCTTCCCAATGCCGGTGGAACTCGGGCGTCCAAGGAGCCCCCGTGGCAGCCTGTGTCAGAGCCTTCCGGAGGAGACCCTAGGCGGTGGGTGCTACGGAGAGCCCCCCACCAAGGAAAAACACACACCTGCCCCTAGGAAGCAGCCCTCTTGGGCTGAGGGAAAGGGGACCCCAGGAGAGCGGAGCCCTCCTCTGGGGCGGGAGAGGATCCTTGGGGTGGGGTGGGGGGCTCAGGGATGCAGAGGGGGCGCCAGGGAGAGATCTTGCTGGCCTTGGCTGTCCACGGGTTGCGCTGGGCCTGCCGGGGGGGCGGGGGGGCTTGGCCTGGCCCGGAAAGAGCAATAAAGCCCTGAACGGACCTCTTGCCGCTCCGGGTGGAAGCGAGTCTTTTGGTTGCCCAAGAAGAGTGACGGCCCTCCAGGCAGGGATGCTGAGGGTGCCTCCTTGCACCCCCGCCCCTCTCCACACCTGAGCCTCTGGGGATGGGGGGCTCCTCTCCCTCCTCCCCCCCCTCGCCCCTGCCCCCAGGCTGACCTCCTCTGGGGCATCAGGCCCCGGCAGCCGCAGTAAGGGGAGCCTCCTGGAAGGATCCGGCCTCAGAGCCCAGCCCAGGAGCTGCTGCTTCTCGTGACCCCTCTGGTTTTTGGGTGGGTGGGGGCGGGTGGGAAGAGGCCAAGGCTCTTGCTACTGCCTCTTCTTCTTCTTCTTCTTCTTCTTCTTCTTCTTCTTCTTCTTTCTTCTTCTTCTTCTTCTTCCTCCTCCTCCTCCTCCTCCTCCTCCTCCTCCTCCTCCTTTGGAATGCGCCACGGACCCCCTGCCTTCCCAGTGATGTCACAGAGCCTTCGGAGGGGCTGTTCCATCAGCCACCACACACAGCCTCCCCCCCCCCTCCTTGCCAGTGGAAGCCCGCTGCAAGCCCCCAGCCTCCCTCTCAGAACTGGCTGCTGCCCGGGGCCCCTTCAAGGCCAGCGGTTGCACAAGTGAGCGGAAGGGGACCCCCAAGTCCCTTCTTCGGGCTGGGGAGGCAGAGGTAGAGGCAGCCCCACCCCCACTTCCTCCTGCTGCACAGGCCTCCCCCTGGGCCTTCCCCTTCTCCTTAGGCAGGCCAAGTAGCATCCTCGCCAGGGCCAAGCCGTGTGCATGGCTAGCTCTACTGGAGGTTTAAATGCCTCCTGGATGGGAGGGGGCTTTTCCTGCAGGGGGTTTATTGAACAATCAGAAGTCTGTGTGTGTGTTTCTGCCTTCAAAAACAGGCTTGGATCCCATGCAGAGAATCCGCCTGCAACGGGTTGAGGCGGTCCTTCATCCCTCTGGAACCCCCCTGCCCTCACCCCCTCCCTCCGTGGCCAGGGCAGCCGCCAGATGGGCAGTGTTCCCTAGTGAGCCTGGGGCTGTCAGCTGTCCCTTCTTGGGTGGACCTGCCCTCTGAGGGGCCTCAGGCTTGTCCAGAGCCCCCGCTTGCCCCAGCCCCGTCAGAGAAGACAAACGGAGGCCATGGGCAAGGACCCTTGGAGGGCCGTCCCGGGCAGGAGCTCTGGAGGCCAAGGCTGTGGAGCCAGCCGGGCAGAGAACACCACCCCAGGTCCATCATAGCTGCAGCCGTGAACCTCGGGCCGTTTGGAGGGTGGGTGTGGGGGCAGCCCCGGGCATCCTTGCAGAGCATCAGCCTGAATGCTTTCACTCCATACAGTAAGCATGGAGCAGAAGCGATACGAGGACACGCCGACAGAGGAGGGAGCCCTGTCCGGTGGAGGTAATGAGGAGAGGGATCCTTCAGCCCCTCCTGTTTCCCACTCTTGCCCTGGAACCTCCCGCTGGTTGGAACACAAGCTGCCTGGGGCTGGGCTGGGCTGGGCTTGGTGTTCTCTGGGGTGGGGCCGGGGGGGGACTGGTCAATGAGACCCTCTTCATTTTGGAAGTAAAGAAAACAACAAATTGACATTGACATGCAAGCTGTCTGTGCTAGGGCACCAAGCCGATGCTGGGCGCTGTGGGTGCCCTTGGCTCTGGCGCCATTGGAGAAAGAGAAAGTCCTCCCCACCCCCGGGTGCCCCCACCCACTCACCCACCATTGCCTCTGGGGAGAAGAGGCACCTCCCTGTCCTGCTTCCCTGACCCCAAGGACTGGGAACAGGACGTTGCCCAGGTTGGTCCCACCCCTTCGGACACCCAGGATGTGGGAGCCTGGAAGCAGCCCTTCCGAATGATGGGCTTTGTGGTCCTGATGGGTTGCCGTCTCCTCCTCGGCCTCTTCCCCCTCCTGTAGGTGAACTCTGCTCCCTCCCAAGGAGGCTTCCTTTCCTGGAGGCAGGCAGACAGAAGGAGTCAGCGGTCTACACCGACCAGGCTGCCCGCAGCTGCCCGGCCGCAGCGACATTGGCTTTTCTGGTCATGCTCCAGGAGGAGGAGAAGGTGCCAGAAGAGGATTTTCTCCTCTGGGGGTGCCCCCCCCCCGCTGCCTCCAGTGAGGCCCTGGGTCAACCCGGTGGAAATTATCATGGCAGAACCAGACACCGCCACCACCACCATCCCGATCCCTGCAAGGCCCGGGGGGACTTCCTCAGCTGCCTTCAACTTAGGGCAAAGGTGGCAGGGCAGTGGGCAAGCCCGCCCCCGGCATGGACCCCCACCCCACCCCCCAGTTCACTCCTGGCAGCATCACCTTAAGGCAGGCATGTCCTACCTTTGGCCCTCCAGATGTTTTGGACCGCAACTCCCACAGTCCTTTGCCATTGGCAATCTTACCTTAGAATTCTGGGAGTTGTGGTCCAAAACATCAGGAGGGTCGAAGTTTGGACATGCCTGCCTTAAGGAGAAGTAGTAGGCAAGGGCTGGAGGGAGGGGTAGAAGGACTCCTTTGGTGCTCAGGTCAGCTGGCCCACCTGGCCAGTGATGCCAGGGACCCCTTCCATCCCCAATTCAGGTCCTCCTCCCCCCTCTTGGCCGGAAGGGTGGGGGCCGGAGGTGCCCGTCATCCCCGAGAGCCTAGAGGAGCAACTCTGAGGCCACACTTGTGTTCCCTGCCCCCCACACACACACACACCATGCGTGAGCCTGGCCAGTGAGCAGGGGCCCCTTGGCCCCCTCCTCCTCCTCCTCCTCCTGCTCCCTGCAGGCCTCCTCCGTCCGGCAACAGGTGCTGATCTACCGTACTCTCCAGGCCCTCCTGCAGCACGGCCTGGAAGTGGAGCCCACGCGGGACCTCATTGTGGCCGCCTCCAAGCAACTGGGGCCCCTGCTGGCGGTAAGGGGGGTGCCACTCCTTCCGGGACAGGGTGGTGTCTCCTCTCGCCCCCAGTGCTGTGGCTGAGGAGGGGGAGGCTCCCGCTTTGGGGGCCCCTCACCCTCTCCCCTTTCTGGCAGCAGCAGGAGGGGCCCCGGGAGCTCCAGGCGGCCGCCAGCCACACCCTGGCCACGCTGGCCCACGGCCACTTCAACCCTGTCATGACGGAGCTTCAGCGGCACCTCCGGCCTTTCAGGCTGCCGAGCGAGTTTGCCCTCCTCACCCTGGGCAGGCTGGCAGCTGCCAACGGTAGGATCCTACGAGGGAGAGAAGGAGGGAGGAGGGGGTGTCTTGGTCCCTCCCACCGCCCCCCACACTTGCCAGGCCCACGGAGCCCAGGTGGCAAGGGCACGGAGGGCGTTCCAACGGGCTTGATCCACCCACGGTGCCACAAGCCCCAAAGCCCTTCCCCTGCGGAGGGTCCTGCTGCCTTCTCTGCTTCTGCCCATTGATTCCCCTCGTGGGATGGAACAGTGAGTCATTCAGAGAGACCACAGGGACACTCCTCTTGAAGGGAAGTGGATGTTGGTTGGTTCTAAGGCGTGATCCGGTCACCGTCACAAGTCCAAAATCCCTGCCAAGATGAGAACTGGCAGGAGGGGAAGCCCAGGAAAGCCAAAACTCTGGTTGAAGCCCCCTGGTCATTCTGAGCCCCCTCATCTCCAAAGGTCATTGGGTTACACACCTGCGGACCCAGTGCAGAGCGCTGGCAGAATGAAGGGCTATCTCCTGTGTCCCGTGGGGGCAGCCTGGGACAGTGGGGTGGGAGAGGGCCGTGGGCCAGATGGTCAGCAGCCTTTGGCACCGTTGGTTGACCCTCACCAACATGGCTCTACCTCTGGAGGGCGAGGGAAGGGTCCTGGTTTCATTCCGTGGGGGGAAGAGGTTACCAGGGAAGGCAAGTCCTTGGCAGTGGGGCTCTCTCCCCTTGGCTTGGCCGTCCGCTCCTCCTGGCTCCTTCCCCCTTCCCGGTGGGTCTGGCTGTGCTCTCCCCCACCCTCCCTGACCCATTCCCAGTCTCCTCCCTCCCTGCCCTCCTCAGTGTACGGAAGCATCCCCTTCTTTGGCATCACCCTGGCCACGCTGCAGACCGTCGTGCGCTGGATCCTGGATGGGCGGAGGCGGAGGGCTCTTTGCACAGGTGAGCCTGCCCTGGGCCGGCAGCCGGACCGCGAAGCGGGGGAAGCGAGCACAGCGAGATGGGGGGGCAGCCCCAGAGGGGGTCCCCAGGGTGGCCATGCAGCTGAGCCAGACACCGCCTGCTCTGGCAATATTTGGGACGGGTTGAGGCCGTTTCCCCTGGGCACTGCTTTGGGGTCATGTCGTCCTGCTTGCCTCTGCACCACGTGGAGGTCGACGTGGGCAAGATCCATCCTGAATATTGCCAAAGCTTTTGTGTATTTTGATTCACACCCGCTGTTGTCCTCGCTTAGCAAATCCTGTTTGTTGCTTGCACTCCTCGGAGGCTTGCCTAGTGTGACCATGGACAAGTACTGTATCTACTCGAATATAAGGCTAGTTTTTCAGCCCTAATTTCGGGCTGAAAAAAGGGACCCTCGGCTTATATTCGGGTCAATACTTTTAGCCACTGAGGCAAGTGCATGGGTCGGTGGCTAAAAGTCATTTTAAACATTGTACGCCGCTTCCCTGCAACATTGGGGGGGGGGTGTAAAGAGAAGAGGCTCACAATGTTTAAAATGACTTTTAGCCACCGACCCATGCACTTGCCTCAGTGGCTAAAAGTCATTTTAAACATCACACACACACAGAGACACCCAGATCACAGAGGAGGAGTTGCCAGGCCCTGCTGCATTTCCCACCCTAGATTTATACTTGAGTCAATAAATTTTCCCAGTTTGGGGGGGGGGTTAAATTAGGGCCCCCGACTTTACTCGGGTTGACTTATACTCGAGTATATATGGGTATTTTGGGGAAGTGTGTGGGCACTTGTGTGTGTGTGTGTGTGTGTGTGTGTGTGTGTGTGTGTGTGTGTGTGTGTGTGTGACAGCAAGTGGGTGCATAGAGGTGGCGGCGGCCGGGCGATCTTGACCTTTGGCCTCTCTTGTTCCCTGCCCCCCCCAGCCCTCGAGCAGATGTGCCGGGCCATCCAGGTGTACCTGCGGAACTGGGGGAAATGCTCCTACCCTCGGATCAGCGTCCAGCGGTTTGCCGGGCACCTCTTCCCCCTCTATGCCCCCATGGCCCGCACCTGGCTGCCTGGAGGGGACCCCCAGGTCAGGCCCCTCCCGCCATATCAGACATGCCCACGGGGAGCAGTCCTGACTCCAGTTCTGTGGAGGCAAAGTGTGTGTGGGAGGGGGGTGGGTGGGTGGGCGTGCTTTCTCCACTTGCCCTGGAAACAAAAGAGACAGGCAAGATCGAGGGGTCGGGGAGCCACACAGCCAACCCCTTCCCTCCCTGCCGTCTCGCTTGCATTGCCACCCGCAGGTCCAGGCGGCGGTGCTGAAGGTGCTGAGTCCGGTGCTGAGCATCCTGCTGTCCAGGAGGGAGTTCCAGGCTCAAGTCCACGAGGACCTCCTCCTGCTCTCCGCACTGTATGAGAGCCGGGTCGACCCCCTTCTCGTCACAAAGGTGCAGATCCGTCACCAGCCTGCCACCAATCCGTCTCTCTCTCTCTCTCTCTCTCTCTCTCTCTCTCTCTCTCTCTCTCTCTCTCTCTCTCTCTCTCTCACACACACACACACACACACACACACACACACACACACACACACACACACACACACACACACCCTTGCTTCTGAGCCCAGCCCGGCCCAAAGCCTGCAAAGCTGCAGCTCAGGGCAGGAAATCATGTCCTGAGAACGAAACGGACCGACTGTCAGGCCTCCACCCCACTGCAGCTGGGGTCGGTGGGACTCGAAAGGCATTTTGTGCCGCTGAAGGGGTCATGGGCTACCTACCCTCCAGCCATTCCGGTGGGAGAGAGGCCACAGAGGCTGGGGTCCAGCCGAACGCACCTTGCCCACAAACATTAGATGGGGTGGAACCCTTCCAAAGCGAGCCTAGGCAGGGAAAGAGGTGGCCCAAGGGGTCAGCCACCCCAGCTACCATCACCACCCCAGCTGACTCACGCCTCCTGCTTTGTCTCAGGTCCTGCCTGAGTTTGCTTTGCTTACTTTCCACCCTCCCCCCCCCACCAAGGGCATCAGTGTGGCTGGAGGGATGGGGAAGGAAGGAACAGGGGAAGGGAAGGGATGAAGGGAAGGGAGGGAGGGAGAACTGTTTGCCTGAACCTTGCAGCTCCTGAGCCAGATCTTGGAAGCTTCACTCGTGAACCGTCACCCAATCCCAAAGATGCTCGTGGATCCCCTGGCTCGTGCCCTGAGCCATCAGGTACGGACCCGGCCAACCGAGGTAGTCGGGGCCCTTTTGGCCACTGGAGCCTGGGGACTCCCCCCATACCTGTGAGGTGGCCGAAGCCCCCTTTCCCCTCGGACTGGATTCCTGACCCCCGACCCCATGGTCTGTTTGGGGCTCTCTTTAGATCTGCCCTAGGGGACGAGAGCAACCACACCACCAGGAGAACTGCGCTGAGATCTCGCGCCTCTTCTTATACCTTGGTACGGCCTGGCCTGGCCATTGGTTGTGTGTGTGTGTGTGTGCGTGTCGGGGGTGGGGCACCTTTCCGGCAGCTGGCACTGGAATGTTCCAGCCCGCCACCACCCCCCTTTGCAGACATGCCTTTGCACCCTCCCCACAGCCCGCTCCCGCCCCTCGGAGCTGCTGGGGGCTTTGCAGAGGCAACTGGAAGAAGGCTGTGAAGGAGCCCGCGTCACTCTCCTGCTCCTGCTCTCCAAGGTGGCTGGGGCCCAGGGTGAGGATCCCCCAGGGTGGGCTCAGGCCACAGCAAAGGCAGGAACCTGGTCTTCCTGCTCCCTCCCTCCCTCTGGAGAGTCTTGGGGTGACGAAGGGGAGGCAGGGAAGCCCCCACTCCAATCTCTCCTCCTCCTCCTCCTCCTCCTCCTCCTCCTCCTCCTCCTCCTCCTCCTCTGGGATGTGCCAGAGGCTGATCCAGGCCTGCCACCTCCACCGCAGGGGCTCGAGGGGCAAGGGAGGCTGTTGGCCTCCACTCTGTGGGGCATGGAGCCCGAGGCTCCCCCCTCGGAGACCAGAAGGAGCTCCCCCAGTTGCTGGGGGTCCTCCTCAGCACCACGGACAGCTCTCACTGCATCATGGGAGGGGTTGAAGCCTCCCCCTCCAATCCCCAGCTGGCCCCTGTGGGGCTGAGGGCGCCCGGACCAGGAGGGATGGCCAAGCCTCTTGGAGCTTCTCTCTCGCGCGCGCGCGCACGCGCAGCACACAGCCAAGGCCGCCCCCACCCTGCTCTCTTTCAGCGCCTGAGGTCTGGAGCAGGAGGCAGCTGTGCGTGAAGGCAGTGAAGGCTGTGCTAAGGGACGACAGTGCCAGGGTGAGGCCCCGGACACGTGTGGGGAGGGGAGAGGAGAGACGGGACAAGGGCCCAAGCTCTTGGGAGATAGCTGCTGCCCACTGCTTTGCCCCAAGCAAGCTGGGGGGGGGTTCTGCTGCTCCATGGTGGCAGACACTTGACCTGGGCCATTTCATGGGGCCATGAATAGTTTTCAGGGTTGTTGGCCAGTGGCAAGAAGATCCCACTCTGGACTTCCACACACACCCGGGCCACGGAGGCGGTTCACCTTGGCCCCTACCACTCATCTCACCCACCCACCCACCCACCCACCCCTCCTCCTCCTCCTCCTCCTCCTCCTCCTCCTCCTCCTCCTCCTCCTCTTAGGTTCGTCTGGCCACTCTGCAGGTCATCGGGAAGCTGCTGCATGTGGGCTACTTGGAGAAGGTGGAAGGGTGGCCCCTGCATTACATCGCCCTGCAGCTTGCTGTGTCTTCCCACCAGCTGGTATTCAAAATACAGAAGGACTCCCCTGTCTGCATGATCAGATTCTGCTGTTTCAGTTATTGGTGTTCTGAGCATATTAACAGAAATAAATAACAGAAATGCTCATTTTCACCATGTATTTTCCAGAACTGGCCACTAGACGGAGCCAGAGACCATGCCGCGTCTTCTTCTTGTTGAAGGACACATCATGCCATCTCTGGCTTCTCCCGGTGGCCAGTTGTGCTACTACAAGGTGGAAACTGGTGTTTCTGGGTTTTGTTTCTTTAACCATGCTGTGTACAGCATTCCCTATCTTCTGTGGGCTTCAGGCTCTGTGGGAGGGAGGGGCGTTTGGAACCAATTTCCACTTTGTTCAGCTTAATATACAGCTGGAAGGTTTTAATCCTGGCTGTGGTTTCCTTGCCACATTTGTGGCTAGGGAACTGGCAGGAACAGTTTGGGCTGAGTTGGTGAAGACCAGAAGGGAGGGAGGTGTCAAGAAGGAGCAAACGGTGTGTGTGTGTGTGTGTGTGTGTGTGTGGAAGCATCTGCTGGAGCACCAAGAGGGACAAGAGGCTCCTGGCAACGGGAAGAGGGCAGCTGGAGATCAGGGGAGTGGGGGTGATGGTAGCGGGGGGGGGGACTTTGCAACTCCAGCGGGGGACTCCATCTCCTCTTCCAGACACACCCCACGCGGAGGCTCCCCCTGGGTGGCCTGGAGGAGAAGGCCATCGAGAGAGCAGCCATGGAGGCCCTCCATGCGCCGCCGTGGCAGCCGAGAAGGGTGCCAGCCAGGTCAGGTCAGGGCTCCAGGAAGAGGCCAGGGTGGGGGTGGGACATGGAAGGGTTGGGGGGAATGGGCCACTGTGGACAAAGAGGGGCCCATTCCCCTCTGTGGAGAGGAGGAAGAAGACGAGGGGGGCCCTAGGATGCTGTTGGCCTTCCAAGGGCTGGGGCTAGAAAATGGAGGGGGGGAGGGTTAGGGTTAGGGTTAGGGTTAGGGTTAGGGTTAGGTTCTGCACTGGAGGCAGCAGCCGCAGCCGGACCGTTGTCCCTGCACTGAGCATTTCCATTGGCATGAATGCAAGTTGAGCTGGGCAGGCCCTCAAGCCGGGAGAAGGAGGCGGGAGGCCTGGCCATCTCAGCCCCCGACCCACTTCTCTCGCCGGCAGGAATTGTGGGCGAGGCTGCTGAGCTACCTGATGCGGCCCCATTGCGCCACGTCCACCGTGCCCCTCTGCCACGCCTTGAGGCTGCTGGCCAAGCAGCGGCTGCGCCGGGCCGCCCACAAGGAGGGCGGATTGGACCCAGGTGGGTGCGGGGATGCCTCCCACACCCACACCCACACCCACACCCACACCCACACTTCTCTTGCTTGGAGGGAAGTTGTGGGTCCTCCCTGGCAGGCCTCATGGGGTGGTTCCCCACGTAGCCCCCCCCCCTGCTTCCTTGCTGGCCTGTAAAAGGGCTGAAGTGGCATCACTCCTGGCGGGTGCAGCCTGCAGGGCTGAATGGTGCTGAGCACTGCCAGCCCCTCGAGTTGAGTTCTGATAAGAATTTATAAGCATGAGAAAAGTCAAAATTATTATAAGCATCATGTTATTACAATATTAACAGACCTGATTGTGCTGAGAAAACATGAGGTCTCAGTGACCTTGATATGGTTTGGCATGATTGCACATTGCGGGGGTGTCATTTTGCTGAGAGCAACATTTGGTGGTTAGCCAGGAATAAGGAACCAACTTGAACTATCAAACAAACTGGGTAATAGGGTCAGGTCATTCTGGCTTTGACGGCCAAATGGCTATGAGCCAGGAACACATGCAAGCAACAGGCACGTGTAAGCATACGTAAGTCTCAGATCATACAGATCATACAGAAGGGTATATAACAATGATGAGAAGCAATTTGAACCCTGTCCAGACCTGCTAGACTTGATCTGTGCAATGGATCAACCCAGGCAGCTCTGAACCCTTAAGCAAAAGGCTTAAGATTTCATACGAACCATATCTGTGTTTTGTGTACTGCTGGCTTGCTGAATACTTTCTATATTTCTGTATCCCTGTGAATGTCTAATAAAACCCTTGCTATATAACTAACTCAGTGTGGCAGTTTTTGAAGAACAACTTATTCTTATCAGTTCTAATAGATGTCCCAGTTTTCCCCATCACTGGGAAAGGGAAGGGGGCCACGTGGCCGGGCAAGCAGGTTCCGTGGCTGCCCCGTCACTTCCGTGACCCCTGTCCTCTCTCTCCCCTCCCCTCCCCTCCCCCTTTCTGAATCTTCCCAGGGGATACCCCAACCCCCCAGGAAGTGCTGGCTCGGCTGCTGGTGAGTGAGGAGGTGGGCCCCCAAAGGGAGGGCAAGGGCCTGTTTGCCCCCACCACCCCCCGGCTCCAGAGAGAACTGCCATGGGCGCTTGACCCACGTCCTGCCCTCGGATCCTGGCCTGCTAGGGTCTAACCCGCCTTGCCTCCCCTCCTTGCCTCTTCCCCACCCCCAATCCTCTCCCTTCTCCCTTTCAGAGCCTGGCGGTTTCACCCTTGGAAGGACCCGGCCGGGGAGCCGCGGCCTTGCTTCTGCTCGAGGCTTTGCGGCCAGAGCTCTACCAGGAGGTGGCCGAGCACTGGTGGGTGGAGGTGCCGGCCCTCGTCCGTTACCTGGGAGGTAAGCAGGGGAGGAAAGCCCCCCCTTTGGCCCCAGAAACCCCAGCTCAGGGCATTTTTACACGACCCCTAAGATCTGCTGGCAACTTAAATTCGGACCAGAGATCGTGGGGGTTCGTCGCTCTTGTTGTGTTCCCACCCCTCCGCACTTCCTTGCTCCTGTCTGCGTGAGGGGAGGGAGAAAAAAAGGGAGAAAAGAATGCAGGCTCACCTCTGCTCTGCCCTCCAGCTGCTCCAGGAACCATTCCAGTCTCTTTCAGTCTCTTAAAGGGGCGGGGGCAAAAAAAACTACTACACACACACAAGGCGAGGAGAGCCTGGCACTCACTGCTTTACATCTGCATCAGAAATTTTTCACCTTCGGAGACCAGGTACGTGGAAAATGCACTGGGACGCACTTAGGTAGACGTGGTCGTGCTTAAATTTTTTTAAAGTCCAGAGCTGGTGGGAAAACAGTTTTAAGCTCCGCATCTGGGAGCCCTTTGCCTCGGATTTTAGGGGTCGTGTAAAAGCGCCCTCAGGCGTACTCTGCCCTGGCTTGCCCGCTGCAAGTCACCGTCCCTGTTCACACCCATTTCTCCCCCCCTCCCCCTCTCTCTGTTGTTCGTGGAAGGCCACAGCAAGTACACGTTGGAGGAGGCCGTGTGGCAGGAGAAGCTGCTGGAGGTATGGGTTCTCCCCCCCCCGAGGGGCCAGTGAGCAGATCCCCCCTCAGTGCCAGAGTCCGTCTCTTGGGCTGTCACCAGCCCTTCTCTTCCTGACATGTGCAGTTTCTGAGGAAGTCCCTGCAGCAGCAGCAGCAGCAGCAGCAGAAGCAGCCACCGCCGCCGCCGCCAAGGGGTGGACGAGAGGAGGGAGGCGGCTGGATCCTGGGGCTGGCACAGGAGTTTGCCAAGCAGCTGCACTTGACCCAGGGCTCCTCCATTGAGAAGGTCAGCTGGGGGGGGCATCGGAACATGCTGCCCATCTCCCAACCCCTTTGGCCTGGCTGTTTTTCCTATCCGGTCCCTCCCTATGAACCCCCCGGGCTGGTTCCTTGCCCCGGAGTGACACAAGAAAGGCTGCCAGGTGGCATCAGCCACCCTTGAGCCAAGAGGAGGGGCACCCACGGGGCAGCCAGGATTCGGGGCAGGCTCTCTGGGATGGAAGGTGGGGGTGGTGGCTCGGAGGGTGGGCGGGAGCAGCCTCAGAGGCTACCGCGGGTCTCCCTTGGCCGCCCTCTCTCTTCCCCAGGTGTTCCTCCACAAGGCCCTGGGCATGGCCCTCTCCTGGGCGGGCGAAGCCCAGGGGGTGACTTGCCAGCTGCGGGAGGTGCTGCTGCAGGCTGATCACACCGAGGAAAGCCAGCAGGAGGGTGGGTGCTCCCCGTTGCAGCCTCATCTCTTGCTCCGGAAGGCAGGCGGGACGCGGGTCTCCCGTCGGCCAGGGCCCACCTGGGCATGTGCGCAGGAGAGGGGTCCCGCCACCCAGACGGTCCTTTGCCTCTTCCGTTCAGGACTGTTCTCTCTCTCTCTCCCCCCCCTCCTCCTCCTCCTCCTCCTCAGGGCCTTCGCTGGTGCTTGGCTTACTGTGCGGAGGGGCAGCTGCCGGCCGTCCTGGCTGCCCTGAGCCACTTTGAGGAACAGGCCGTGCCAGGCGAGGAGGAGTTGGACGCGGAGACCGGTTGCCTTCACTCTGGCCAGGTCAGGCCCTGCACTCGCACCCTCTGGGCCTCCCTCTCGCACTCTCAGAAGGCCTCCTTGGCCGTGAAGGCGCAGGGACAAGGTTTCAAAAGAGATAAAGGGAGTCCCAGTCGCCAGCTCTCTCCGGAGAGCCTGGGGGGCCTAAGAAGAGGGGAGAATACCACGGCACAACCCTGGAGGCTCCAGGGACAGGCCCTGCGTGGGCCAAGGGTCATTCATTGGGAAGGGGATTTACGTTGGCCCCGACGCCTCCCTGCTTCCCCAACTGCTCGCTTCCCCAGATTTCTTCCCACTCAAAAAGGCCCTTGGGAGTGAAAACGCCAGGCCCACCCCCCACCCCAACCACGAAGTTGGCATGGAGCCTGCAGGGCCGGTGACTGCCCCCCCACACACACACAGTATGGAATTTGGGGGCTGGTGGACAACTAGATCAGGGTGAAAACAAGGGGGGGGAGGCAGAGGTGCTGGAGGGACCAGGCAGCTCTCCAAGGTCCTGAAGGCACAAAGAGATTTCCCCCAGAGCCACCAGAGAGGGGGGGACCCTGGTTCCCCTGGCCTGGGGACAGTGGGCTTTGGGCTCCAGGGGTGGGGGTGGCTCTCTGAGCATCAGAGAAAGACCTTTCCGGTTCCCACCCTCCTTGGCCCTTTCCTTTGGCCCCTGCCTGCCCTACCCGTCCCACAGGGCTTGCCGGAAAGGGCCCGGTTGAGGAGCGCCCTCCTGCTGCTCTACAGCAGCACAGTCCTCCGCGCCCCCTGGGAGCAGCTGAGGCCTCACCTGGGAGGCAGGATCGTCCCTGGCATCCTGCGCCATTACGCCGCCTCCCCCGGCCCCCAGGTGAGCCCCTTTGGTGCACCCCAGGGTGCCCGTTCCAGGAAGGGAGGGGGCAGGACAGAAGGAAGGAAGGAAGAACAGGCCAGCAGGGGCAGGGAGGGGGACCCTTAGGCCCCCAGGATCAGCGGAGGAAGGGGGCAAGGGGGGAGGCGGTGGCGGAGGAGGAGGAGGAGGCGAGGTTGGACCTGGGAAAGGCAGGCCTCCCAGTGGCCTCTGCCAGGCAAGCACATGCACACGCACCCACACTGCTGAGCCACTGTGAGCCAAAAGGGAGATGGGGTTAGAGCCAGCACGGATCCTGCCTGGGCCTGGCTCAGGGCTCTGTCTTCCCCCGGTTCCTCACGGATGGCTCCCCCCCCCCAGAGGGCCAAGGACACGGAGCTGGTCCTGAGCTTCACCCAGAGCGTGTCGGAGCTCAGCCTCTCCATCCAGGGCCACGGAGAGACCCCAGATTTCCGGCTGCCCCAGAAGCAAGCGCTGCTGGGCCACCTCGTGGTGAGTGCCCTCGGGGGAGAGGGAGTGGGGTGCTACCTACTCGGGGTGGAGGGGGGTGGCCCCCAGAAGGACAGAACTGCCAGCCGAGGGGGTGTTGGATGGCCTGGATCGAGGTTTATATTCTGGAAACCCCCAACGACACCCAAGGGGCAGGAAGGGCTCCCTTCCTCTCGCTTATGGTCTCCTTCTGGGTCATTTTAAACGACAACTCCCATCATTCCTCTGTACTGGCTCTGGAGAAGGAAAGCCACAGATTCCATCCCCCACGCCTGCCTGCCTGCCTGGCTGAAAGGTTTCGTCCAAGGGAGGGTGGGTGGGTGGGTGGGTGGGTGGTTCCTGGGGGGACCCACCCAAGGCCAAACCCCTGAAGTCCTCCTCAACTGAAGGCTCGTCCCCAGCATGACTGCCCTTCCTCCCCCCCCCCGGTGCGGTTGCTTCCAGGACATCCTCAAAGCCCAGTCTTCCGAGGAGGCCTCAGGGTCGCCCGTCTGCCGAGAAGTCCTGGCCGCCCTCTGGCACCTGAGGTGAGCGCCTTCCTGCCGTTGGGTCCCGGCCGGCGTTGTTTATCAGCGCCTGTCTCGGCCTCAGGACCTGGTGCCACAGCGTGGCGTTGAGTGCGTGCAGAGTGCTTCTCGTCGTCGTCGTCATCCCCCCCGGGACCACAGGCAGCAGCTGGGGCTGGAGCCTCCGCATGAGGAAGGGGCTTCCCTGGCTGATCTCAGCCCACTTGGGGGGGGGCGGCAGCATCTCAGGGTGTAACACATGGTGTGGATGTGTTTGCAAGGGCTACGGGGGCTGGAAGACCTGCCCGGACCCTCGCGGGATCCTGGAGAGGAACAGGTGGCGCCTGGCTGGAGGGTCCAGGGATTCCCCCTGCCCTTCGTCAGGCACACGGACTGCAGCCGTGCCCAAGAGACCCTTGCCCTCCAGCCGTGGCTGGACGTGGCACCGAACGGAAGGGCTCACGGCGTCGGCATCAAGGTCTTCCAATGGTGCTTGTGTTTTGCCTCCTGCCCCCAGAGTCAGGAGGTCTGGGCGGGCGGGGTGGGGGGCTCCGTCCAGCTGCCCCTGCCCCCACCACGGCCTTCTGCCCACAGCCAGGTGCCAGAGCCACTGCCCCACGAGGAAAGCGTGGAGCTGGCGGAGCGTTGCCTCAACCACGTCCTGGCCCTTCCGCCTTCAGGGCTCTCGGGAGATGCCACGCAGGTGAGGAGCCA
Organism: Phrynocephalus forsythii; assembly: GCA_029282475.1. NCBI lineage: Eukaryota > Metazoa > Chordata > Lepidosauria > Squamata > Agamidae > Phrynocephalus > Phrynocephalus forsythii. Next base: position 8,057,772 of record JAPFRF010000017.1, on the reverse strand, counting down.
GGCTGGCGAAAGGGGCGCTCCTCTACTTGAGGGGGGTAGAACACCCCCCCAGCATTGCATCCAATCCCCCCCCCCAAAAAAGAAGCAGTATAGTAGCCTCTTTCTGCCCTGCAGGGTCTTCCCACAAAGACAGTGGCGGCTGTGTCCAGGTTGGTAGAGGCCCTCCTGGGGGAGCCAGTAGCCGAATGGTGCCAGCAGGCCTTCCAGGTGAGGAAGGCCCCCACTTGCCCGCCAGGCAGGATAGCCAAGGCACCCCCCCCGCCTTGTTCAGCCAGCTGGATGCCATCCTGCTCTCCAGGGGCTGGCAGTCGTGCCGCCGCCACCGCCACCGCTGCCACCCACCGCCCACTCTTTGCCCACAGCTCTTGGGCTACTGGCTGGTGTCAGAGCGCGAAGGGCAGCGTGCCCGGGCCATGCAGGTCGCCGCCCACCTCCTGAAGGCCCGTCTCCAGAGGAGCAGCGTCGGCCGTGACGCCATCTCTGTGAGTCCCAGCCGGTCCTTGGCCGGACCGGCCTTCTCTCCGCCCGCCACCGCCCCCTCGGTCTGGCCCGGGGGGGGGGGAGATTCCCCAGGGACTGTCCATCCCCGTGACCGACTCCCTCTGGGGCCTGCCCTGCTTGGATCCCCCTCGCTGGGATAAGGGGTGGCCGGAGCCGACCTCGCCACGCCTGTCCCAGCCCCTTGCCCTCCGCTCGGTCTACCCCACAGCCGCCGCTCCCTCTGGGCCAGTTTGGCCACTTCCTTGGCACCCTGGGGCCTTCCACCCACGATGCCCTGGGCACCATCCGGAAGGGCGCTGGGCAGTGCATCGAGGCGCTGCTGAGCATCCCAGGTGAGCCCACCATGAAAGGAGCTTTTGAAACCCTCGATTGCAAGGAGCCCTTGACTTAAATGCTTGCCTAGATCAAAGGGAAGGTCGGTTGTGACTTCCATTACGGTGTGGGTTTGGGGGGGGGCTGTCACCGTACCCTGGCATCCCCCCCCCCGAGTGTGGTCCTTGGCATTCAAGAAGGCCAAGTTTGGTCTATAATGTGGACCCAGGACATCTCAAGCTACCTTGAGATGCCTGAGGCAGAGGAATCCACCTCGGTCCGCCCAGTTCGGCAGGTGCGAGCGCACTCGCTTCGGGTTGCCACCCCTCGAGAGGCCCGGAAGACGGTTACCCGGAACCGGGCCTTCTCTGTGGCAGCCCCATCCATATGGAACGCCATCCCCAGCGAAGTGCGCTCTGCAGAGTCCCTGCAGGCCTTTCGAAAATCCTTAAAGACCTTCTTATTTCGAGAGGCCTTTGGCGAATTTTAATTTTTTCCCCTCTTTTTTCCGCCATCGCTATTACTATTACCGTTATTATTATGCCCATTGGTGCCTCCAAGTTTATTTTTTAGGATTCACGTCTTTGACGTGCTGGGACGCGCTTGGAGGCCTTAGAATCTTGGATTTTAGGATTTTAGGATTTGGAGGATATTATACTGTATTGTTTTAACTTGTTATTTTCGTGATCTGTCTTTTGTTGTATTATGATTTGTTGTTAGCCGCTTAGAGTCCTCGTTGGAGATAAGCGGGATATAAATATAATAATAATAATAATAATAATAATAATAATAATAATAATAATAATAATAATAATAATAATAATAATACCTGGCTAGTTTGGTGATCCCTGAGCTTTCCCCAGAACCTTATTCTCTTCTGGGAGGCTTGGCCCCCACGTAGGGGCCCACAAGGGTAGCGTGGCAGGTATCATGAATGAGCCACTAGGGTGGGAGTGGCAGTCTTCTGCCCAGCCCTGGCAACCAGAGCAGGGGCAGGTAGGCAAGGGGAAAGGAGTCACTCGGGTGGAGGTGGCAGCCTTTTCCAAAGAAGCCGTGTCTGAGGCAGGAGCCCCTCGTAATGGCAGAAGCTGGCCCTCCCGCCTGGCAGTGTCCTTTCAGGCGGAGCCTGGACCCCCCCCCCCGCTTCCTTCCCTCTGGGCTTCTCCCCCAGGGACAGCGAGGCGCCCGACACCTGAGGGCCGTGCCAAAGAGTGGCGCCTGCAGTGCATTCAGCGGGGCCTGCGGAGTGAGAGCGCCGGGGAGGTGCACCTCGCCTCCCTCCGAATGGCCAAGGTACGTCAGGGCCTGGAGCCTTGCACGGTGGCAGCGGTGGGATTGGGGGTGGGCGGGCAGAGGGGCATGGCCAGGGAATCGAAAAGACACCCTGGGAAGGAAGGCTCCAAGGCGCGGTCAGCTCAGAAGAAGCTTCCTCTGCAGAGAGGGCCTGCGCAACACAGTTGTGCTACCAGTTCAGGCCGCTGTAGAGATGGACGGTCCCAGCTGGAGGGGGGGAGGCCTCCCTCCCTGAGGACCCCTCCCGCTCGCTGTCGCCCCAGCTGGTTGCCCGCGCTCTGCCCTCGGAGGAAATCCTGCCCTTCCTGCGCTCGCTGCTGGAGCAGCTGAGGACCCTCAGCGCCGCCTGCGACCAGGCTGCCCTCTCGTGGTTCGAGGTGGCTGCAGGGGAGCGAAGAGCAGACCTGAAGGACAAGGTGAGTTAAGCTCCCTCCGGCCAGCTTTGGCCCAGGCATGGAAGGGGCCAACCCCTGGCTTGCATGCCAGCTGGCAAAGGCGAGGGAGCCGGACAGTGGTGGGCCAGCAGCCTCCGTGGCTTCATTGGCCTGGGTCTCAGGCTGAGAGGAGGGCGTGAACCGGGAGTGGGGTGGGGGGCAGAAGGGTGGGACTTTCCTTTCTTTCTTTCTCTCTCTCTTCTCCCCCCAACCAGGTACCTGAGGTGGTGGCAGTCATTTGTTCCTCCCTCCAGTGGGCCGAGGACCCCTCCCTGAGACGCTCCCTGGCCCAGGCCCTGTGCGGGCTGGCCCGGCACCACCACCGAGCGGTCTGTGACTCCCTGGTGGAGCAGCCCCTGCTCCAGCCCCGGTGGGTGCGACCCACTGACCACAGCTGAGGGAGGGAAGGGGAGGGGGCTGCTGTGGGGTGGGATGGGGGTGGGAGTTGGCGCATGGGTCCAAGCCGAGGGGGAGGTGTTTCTCTTTCCCTCAGGTACCAAGATGACAATGGTGGGGCATGAATCCCTGGGGCCTTTCCTCTGCCTCAGGCAGCTAAAAGCCTTGAGCACTTGCAGGCTGTGCCCCTGGGCATCCATAGGGCTCTGCCCTCTGCAGGATTAGGCCCTGCCTCTCTGATGGGCTCTGCCTCCCCACCACCCAGCCTCTTCATCCCTCCCTACCAGCAGGGGAACAAAGACTGCCAATTCCCCCAATTTCCCCTCCAGCAGTCTCCTCTTATTCTGGTGGCCCCTTCCCGGGATCTCCCTTGGCTCCCCCCTGGGTGTTTCGGGAGGGCCCCCTCAGACCAGCTGGCCTGTCCTCTCCCCTCCCTTTCTTGGGTGCTTCTCAGGGCCAGGAGGGAGCTCTGGGGAGCCCTTGCCACCCCCGAGAACAGTCAGGCCTCCGTCCTCAAGCATCTGCTCCGCTGGGTGAAGGCGGACGTCGACGGCGCCCCCCACAGTGTGTCGGTGAGGCTGCTGCCCACGGGGGGTGTGTGTGTCCCGCCTTGGGGTCAGGGAGGAGGGGCAAAGTCAGGGGCAGATCCCCCATTCCCTTGGGGCCAGGGCTGGAGGGAAGGAAGGATTGCCCCATGGTATTGCCCCAGGCTTGTGGGCATGGAGACGCCAACTTTGGATCCCCCGGGGGGCATCAGCTCCCAGGAGGGACCTGTTTCCGTCTCTTCAGCCCCCTCCATGCCGCATCTCCCCAGGTGCTCATTGCCCTGCAAGAGGTGGTCTCGGCCTTGGGTGACTGCGCCAGGCTCTTCCCCCTCTTCGCGGAGCTGTGCCATGCCCTCCTGCGTCGGCTCAGCCAGGACTGGCCCGGAGAGATGCCGGCGGCCGTGTCTCCCCTTCTGGGAAGCCACGGGGAGCTTGGGACGGGACAGGCAGGCCCGCGTGGGTAAGGTCACCCCCCCTCCTCCCCTGCTTCCCAGCCCCCTTTCTGTCCAGCCCAGCCCAGACCTGGCGCTCCTTGCGGCCTCTGGCCCCTCCACTTGCTCCTTCTGTGGTGTGTGTGTGGGGGGGAGAGAGATGCCTGAGTCACTCACACCCCCTTCCCCACTCAGAAGGGCCTTCCCTCCTGCAGCCACGCCCGGGGGCAGGTAGCCATCCCCAGCCTTCTGCTGGCCACAGCGGCCACTCCCTCCCTGGACCTGCACTAAGAGGGAGAACATGGGCTTCCTTCTCCCCAGCAGGAGGTCCCTGCCCTTGGGTGAGCTTTGCCCTGCCCTGCCCTGCCCTGCCCACCCCAAAGCCTGGCGCTGTCTTCCAGGCTGGCGGTGGCCGTGCTCCGGTCCGTCTTGAGCCGGGCGCTCCCAGAGGCTGCGCAGGAGATGGAGGCGGAAAAGGCCTGGACTGCCCTGGAAGAGCCCCAGAGCCTCCTTAAGGGAGTTGCCTCCTTGGGCCGGTAAGGAGCCCTTTCTGGGTGGGGTGAGTGGGGGTAGGGAGCTGCAAGGGAGCCTCAGGCATCTCCCCTGGCAGGGTTGTTAAGAACCTAAGAACCTAAGAAGAGCCATGATGCTGGATCAGGCCAACGGCCCATCTAGTCCATTTTCCTGGATCTCACAGTGGCCCCACCAGATGCCTCTGGGAGCGCATGAGACTAGATCTCTGTCTCCTGATACCACTCCTCTGCATCTGCCCCTTGAAGGACCCTGGTTTTAAGCCTGGAGATGTCACATCTCCATCATGGCTTGTCACCTGGGATGGACTTTTCCTCCAGGAATCTGTCCAATCCCCTTTGGAAGGCATCCAGGCCAGATGCCGTCACCACCTCCTGTGGCAGGAAGTTCCACAGACTAACAACGTGCTGGGTGGAAAAATATTTTCTTTTGCCTGTTCTTACTCTCCCAGCCCTCAATTGGAGTGGATGTCCCCTAGTTCTGGTATTTTGTGAGAGGGAGAAGAGCTTCCCTCTGTCCACTTGACTCATGCCCTGCATTATTTTGTACGTCTCAGTCATATCCCCCCTCCGGCGCCTTTATTCCAGACTAAAGAGCCCCAAATGTTTTAGCCTTTCCATGCGGAGCCGAGGAAACCCGCCCCAGGAGTCCAGGGAGTGTTACTTTGGGTCCTGGGCCTGGGGAGAGATGCAAGCCATGGGGCTGGGACCCCTCACCCAGGAGTCGCCCTGCCGTGACCCCCGCTCTGCCCAGGAGGACGGACCCCTTAGCCATTGGCAACCTGGGTTTTAGCCCTAAGGAAGGGCATTGCCCAGGGAATGAAGCCATCACCGCCCCAGGCCTTGATACGACAAGCAGCCGGCTCCAGCAGGCTTTCCCCGAAAGAGGTTGGCAGATGAGCTGAGGGGGACGGGGGTGGGGGTGGGGAGTGCCACCCTTGGCCTGGATGGATCACGCTTACCTCCTCTGCCTTTGGGGACGGCCGCCCTCCTCAAGGCCTCTGGGGGAAGAGAAAGGACCCCAGGAGAAGCCCAGCCTTGGTAAGCCTCGGACCCTGCAGAAGGGGCCAGAAGGTTTGGGTGTGTGTGTGTGTCATGGTTTGGATCTTGGGGGGGGGAGGGGCTCTGGTTGCAAGGCAAGGCCCCTGCAGCTTCACACCCATGCCCGCTGACCCCAGTGGCTTCCCGCCCCAGGGCCTTGGCGCATGCCGATAACCCCCTCTTGGAACGGCTCCTGCGCCGCCTCCTTCGTGCCCTGCGCTCCAAGGGCGGCCCTTCCCACGGCCTGGCCCTGGCCTTCTGCGTGGAGGTAAGATGGGTTCCGGTTCTAGGGGCTGCAGCCAGGAAAAGAGCTGGGGGGGGGGAGAGAGAAGAGGGGGGAGCCTGGGAGGGTCCCTGGGGGGAGGACACCAAGGCCACGGGCCAGAGGAGCCTGCCAGAGCCTGGAAGGCAAAGCTTGGGGGCATAGGATGAGCCGCAGGGGTGTGTGGCTGCCACTCCCCTGCTCCCCACCCCCACCCACACCCCCACTGCTCTCCTTGCAATGGCCCAGGGCAGGAGGCACCTCGCGCTTTCCTTTGGTCTCCAGCTCGTAGGGCACCCCTCACTCCTGCACCAGCCAGAGACCCTCGGGCACCTTCTGTCGTCCTGGCTGGCCGCAGCCCGAGAAGGGGACGGCCCCCTGCGGTTCCTGTCCGTGCGGGGGCTGGGCAACCTGGCCGAAGGAGCCCCCCAAGAGGCAAGTGGAATAAGGGGGCCAAAGGAGGCTGTAGGGGAGAGAGAGAAAGGGCCCCCCCAAATGGCAAGCAACAACCAGGCAGCCACTCAGGTCTAGCAATGCTCACTGTAAGTTGCAAGCCACAACTCAGGTCTAGCAACGCTCACTGTGTAGGCAGACCCGTGGGGCGCTGGGATCTTCCCAGCCCTGTAAGGGAGGTCAGGATAAGGGCGAAGGCTCGGCCCAAGGACGTCCTCTGGCCCAGCTCCCAGGGTCGGAACACAGGGCCCCAAAGTCCTGACCTGCGACCCTGTGACCTCTCCACTCCACTATCTCAGGTTCTGAAGTGGAGAGCAGGATGCAAAGGGGGGGTCGTCTTACAGTGGAGCTCAGGGGCTTTGATGCACCCAGGAAACCTCTGGCAGGGACTGGCTGAAGGGCAAGCCTGTCACGGGCCAGGCAGGCCGAGGGTGAGCGGAAGGAGGGCCGGCACCGGGCAGAGATCGGGAACGTTCAGCCTTCACGATGCCTCGGCCCAGAACTCGCACTAGCTTCTCCCATTGGGCCAGGAAGGACTGTGGAGGATGGGACCTGTAGTCCAGCAGCTGTTAGGCAGCCTGCACTGATCCAGTGCAGCATAGGGAGCGCAGGGGCGCTGGGGTGGTTTGTTTTTATCCCTCCCTGGCAGCCTGGAGCCCAGCCCCTCCTGCCATGCGTGCTGATGGACAGATCCGGGGTGGGGGTTCCTGTTTCCCTCCGCAGGCCCAGAAGCACCCAGAGGCTCTGCTGGGGACCCTCCTCCAAGGACTGGGTAGCCCCGCCAGGCCAGAGGTGGCCCTGGAGAGCCTGCGGGCCCTGGGCAAGGCGTGGGGGTGCCTCCGGGCTTGGCATGCCAGGCGAACACTCCAGGCTGTGTCCCGCCAGCTCTGTGACTACCTCGGGCACGTGAGTGTGGGGGAGCCGAGGAGGGGGGGCGGTCTTTCTCTTAGGCCCCCTTTCTGTTCTAAAGAGCCCAATCCACCCTTGCTCAGGAGACGGACCCCGCAGCCACGCTGCTCCTGGGGGAGGAGGCTCCCTCCCATACAGTGGCCGTGCCCCCCCCCGGCGGGCGGCCTCTGCACCCTTCCTTCCTTCCTTTGTGGATTTTGCCCCCTGGAGGGTCACCAGGGCCTCTGTGGCCTGGAGCACTCCCGATGTTTTGGGTTTTCACGGAAAGGAAGCCCCCCCCCCTCGCTGCCCTTCCCTCCCGCAGGTGGACGATTCCCTCCGGGCTGCGGCCTTCGAGCTCCTCGGGAGGCTGGCTGGGGCCATCCAGCCCAGCCTCGCCACGACCTTCGCCAGGGAAACCCGAGTCCACTTGGCGGCTCTCTTGCTCCACTGCTGGGATCCCAACCCCGACGTGGCCCAGGTGGGAGCTGGTCACCCCCAGGCACACTTCTGCCCCTTTTCCCCAAAACCCGGGGGGGGGGAGATGCGGCCCTCCCAGGTCTGCCTTGCACAGCCCCCCACCCCACCCGAAGTGGAGCTGCCCCTTCCAGGGCTCCCCCAAGGCTTGTCCTGAGTCGCCCCTTCCGCGACCTCCCCCTCCCCCTTAGGGTTTCCCAGGTCTTGGGCCGCCCTCTTTCCCGTGGGCTCCTGGGGAACAATCGCAGGCGAGGGGTTGGTGGCTTGGCACTCGTGGTGGCGGCGGCGGCGATGGTGTTTCTTTCTAAAGATTTGCAGCCCTCGGTTCAAGTCCTTGCCTCCGGGGCGCCTGCTCTCTGCTGGATCAAAAGGGACTGGGCCGGTGTGGGGCGGGGGGAGAGAGAGAGAGAGAGAGGCAGCCAGCAGGGGTTACTCTTGGCTCTCTGCACGCCCTCCTCCAAGGTGGACAAGGCCAGCAAGAGGGAGCCCAACCCAGCTGCCCGCCCAGGGCCCTGCCAGGCAGGAGCGGGTGACCCTGCCCTTCTCCTCCTCGGCCAGGCCTGCTGCACCACCTTCCACCTGTGCGCCCCTTTCTTGGGCCTGCAGGGCCTCGGGCAGGAGACGGAGGCCCAGCCGCTGCCGCTGACGGACCGCTCTGATGGGCCGCGTCTGTGGGCAACTGGTGAGCAGGCCGGTGGGCACCTGCCCCTCTGGAGACAGGAAAGGTCCCCTCCTGGAGGCAGGCGGTGTGTGTGTGTGTGTGTGTGTGTGTGTGGGGTGGGTGTTCCTAAACATGCCCGGGGTTTGGTGGGTTTCAGCCTCGGTCTCCAGGTGGCTGAAAGGGTCCCTGTTTCGGTCGCTTCTGCCTCTCAGGCTCAGAGGAACCCCGCGCTTTTGGAGACGCTCGTGAGGGGGGTGCGGCCCTATTTGCACTGCCCCTGGGAAGGGATCCGGCTCGCAGCCTGCCAGCTGGCAGGTAAAACAAAAGGGACTGGCAGTGGGGGGGTGGGGTGGGGGTCTGGGAAGGACGCTGAAGACTGGGGCCAAGGCCAAGGGGCCTGCCCGAAGTGCCTTCCCTCTCCAGCTCCCTCCAGCCCCTTAGGGGAGGGGGGAGGGGACCCCCCAGAAAGGAGGGCTGGGCCTGGCAAGAGGGTTTGCGGGCTAACCGGTCCCCTTCTCTTGACCGCCTGGCCAAGGAGCTTTGGCTAAGACGATGGAGGCGCAGCGCTCAGAGACGCTGGACTGGGGGCCTCTCTTGCATGGTGAGTTTTGGCTCCCCCTCCCCCTTCTCATTAGCAACACAGGTCATTGGGGGGGGGCTCCCAAGCAAGCAGGAGTCCCCCACCCCGGACACTGTGCTGCCCCAAAGGCTGGCCGTTGCTTGACTGCCGGGCTTTCCCCAAAGAATCCTGGCCTGGGAAGACCAGGGGGCGACGGCCGTGACCTCCCCTGACCCCTCAAGCCAAGGAGCCCCTGGGTGCCATGGGGGGGGGGAGGGCTGAGCTTGGCACGGGCAGGTTCCACCGGGGGGGGGGCAGAGAGAAGGGCGGGCCTGGAGCTCCCCCCAGCAGGAGCAGCCATCTGGCCTTGGGCTGTGGCCACTGCCCGGCCCAGCAGTGTTTCACACGTGCCTCCACTTTCCTCCTCCCTGCATATGCAGCGCTCCAGGCCCTTAGCCAGGACCCCAACCCTGCAGTGGAAGCGGCGTCAGCGTGTGCTACCTGCATCATCCAGCAAAAGCTGCACGAGATCCAGCCGGGGACAGTCTCCCGACGCTGGCAGAGAGTGGGCCGCTTCGCCCGGTTCTTCCACTGGTGGCGAGAGGGCAGCCGAGGAGCCACGCGGCCCCCATGACCACCAGCCCAGAACACAGAGGCCCTTGGAAAGGTGGAAATACAGCCCCTTGCACACCCAACCCAAGTGGCCCAGTGTCCTTTGGAGGGAGCGCCTGTGGGCCTCTGGCAAGCCGCACCGGCTTCAGCCTCACCGGGGTTGGGAAGATAAGCGGGGCAGCAGCAGCAGCAGCAGCAGCAGTAGCAGTGTGTGTGTTGCTGCCTGTGGCAGGGCAGGCCACGGAGGCCTGGTAAGGAAGCCATTGCCCACACGTGGCTTCGGAAGCCTCTGCCAGCACCCCCCACCCACCCAGCAGAGATCCAGGGCTGTCAAAGGGACCTGCCAGGAGGTGCTGCCACTCTCGCCTGCGAAACGCCCCCCCCCACTTCCCAACCAGGGCTCTTCTTGGCCTCCCAGGTACTCCTGGCAGGTCTCATTGGCTGTGATGTTTCCTAAGTGCTCTTTCCAGGGGGGTGGGGGAGGTCACGGGAGGGGGGGGGGCTTGGGCCTTTACCCTCTTTCGGTTTCGCAGCACTGCCGCCTAAGGAGGGCTAGCTGCCTGCCAATGGCCTAGAGGGGGCTGGTGTGGCTCCATGCCGTGGCTCAGTACTACATGTGGGCCTGTGCCCAGACTGACCAACCAGCCCCAGTGGGGCCGTGACTCCCGCAGCTCCTGGGGTGGGGTTCAGGCCACTTCAGGAATCCTTCCCACGTGTCCGTTCCCTACCTCAGCCAAGGCCGAAACTTTCAGCTTTTTAAAATTTTATTTCTCGGATAGCCTCTCAAAGTCCACATGGGCAGGAGATCTGAAAGAGAAAGAGAAAGAGAAAAGGGGAAATTTAAAAAAAATGAACCAAAGGGGCCAACAATAGAAACTTAAACATTTCACATTGGTGTGCTACAAGAATATAGTAAGTCAAGTAGCAGGGGTGATCTGTGCAAACAAACAGTCCCTCTCAAATTACTGTTACATAATTATACAGTAGTACCTTGTATAAAGGAATTAATTCATTCCAAATGAAGGAATTAACTCATTCCAAATGAATGAATTCTGTTAAGCAAATTTTCCTTTATGCAAATTTCCCATAGGAATGCATTGAAAATGGAATAATCCCTAATCGCGACAATTTTTATGTTGTACGGATTCGCTCTATAGGCGATTCTGTTAAGCAAATTTCCCCCTATCTCCGGAATTTTTTTATTGTTGGACAGATTTTATGTTATACAAACCGTTTGTTATACGAGGGTCCACTGTCCATAAAAATCACAAGCAAAAACATACCACCTTAAAAAGCCGTGAAGAAAATAAATAACAGAAACGGTAACACAACACACGCGTCCCCACCACCACCACCACCACCACCACCACTGGGAGCATCTGGAAGCAGAACCATTTTTATAGAGCCCCCCCTCCTTCCAAAATTGCAGTGACTCTTGCGAACTTACCCATCCCTCCCCCCCTTTATTAATGCAGTAGAATCGCCACATTGGGGGAAATCCGTGGAGGGCACTCCTTTTGGCAGCCCTTGTTCGCACACCCCGTCCTGGGGCAGGCCGGTCCATCCCCTCTTTCCCGGCAGCATGAGAGTACCCATGGGGTCGCGCACCCACACCCACCCACAGACACACACACACTGCCGCCGCCTCCGCCTCCCAGGGCCTCACCAGAGTCTGTTGCCACCGAGAGACCAGCTTCACATCAGGAGGTTGTTGCAGACGTAATAGCCTCCGTACACCAGGGTGCCGAAGGACACCGCGGCCCCAAGGATCTGCATCGCCCGCGATTTATCCGGCCAGAGGGTGCTGGCTGGAGGGAGGAAGAGACCATGTTACCCTCCCTTGGGCCACCAAGACTGGCCAGGAAGCCTCCATCGCGCAAGGGAAGCCGGGGGCAGGAGGAGATGGAGGGAGGGAGGAGGAGGTGTCTCTGGCCTCCTGCAAAATAATGCAGGGCATGAGTCAAGTGGATAGAGGGACGCTCTTCTCCCTCTCACAAAATACCAGAACTAGGGGACATTCACTCAAATTGAGGGCTGGGAGAGTAAGAACAGACAAAAGAATTTTTTTTTTCGCCCTGTGCGTTGTAAGTCTGTGGAACTCCCTGCCACAGGAGGTGGGGATGGCATCTGGCCTGGATGCCTTCCAAAGGGGGTTGGACAGATTTCCAGAGGAACAGTCCATCCCGGGTGACAAACCACGACGGAGATGTGTCATCTCCAAGCTTAAAACCGGGGTCCTTCAAGGGCCAGATCCAGAGGGTGGTATCAGGAGGAAGAGATCTAGTCTTGTTCGCTCCCATAGGCATCTGGTGGGGCCACTGTGAGATCCAGGAAGCTGGACTAGATGGACGTTTGGTCTGATCCAGCAGGGCTCTTCTTATGTACTTAAAACTTGCTGCCACTGGGGTGGAACCCCACGGTTGCCTCTTAGGGAAGATCCGAGGCTAGGCTGGACTCCGCATTCATGTTTCGGCCCTGCGGTTTTTGCAAGCCTTCCCCTCCGAGGAATCGGGCTTGCCCATGCAGGAGGCGGAGGGGGACGGCAGTGTTGTGACAGTCAGCCCCCTTCAGCCACGCCTCTTCTAATGACAGGTCATCTGTAACTATGACCACCACCACCCTGCTCTTGGTTATTTTATAATAGCTGCCTCCCTGTGCCTGGAGGGGAGGGGGGGAGCTTACTGGCAGGTCCTCATTCAGAGAGGGCAGGGCAGGAGTGACTGGGCCAGCCAGAGACTTGTCTTGAAGGGGGTGCCCTGGATACGTATTGGGGGGGGGGCTTTTCCCATATGGGCCTTGCCTGAGGGGCAATACAGGAGCACTTTCTTGCCCTCCTTCCAGCATTGGAGTTCTTCCCTCTCTTTAATTCATGCCCCACCCCTTCTTACACGGGGCTTTTCCGTGATTCCTGACCCAGTCCCAATCCACCCCCACCCCCACCCCATGGAGGAGGGTAGCAGGGGTGGGATTCTCTGCAAGAGGCGTTTGGGCAGGGCAGGAGGGGGGGAGAGACCAGCCTCCGAGGCGTTCTGCCCTGCCCCAGGGAAGCAGAGGCGGCGGGTGGCGCGCAAAAGGGCCGCAGGCTGCAAACCCGGGGCCCGCCCGCGTTGCAGGGGGGGGGGAGCGGCGGGGGCGACCCCCCCCCCAGGGCGCTGGCGAGGCGGCGAGGGCCTCGGGGGACGGCGTCCTCACCTGCGGGCAGCGGGCCGAGGTGGCTGTTGGCGAGGCGGCGGAGCTCCAGGGCGCCGCCGGGCCGCCCAGGGGCGAAGACGGCCGTGTGGACCTCGACGGGCGCGCCTTCCTCCTCCTCTTCCTCCTGGACGGCGTCGCGCATCAGGCGCTCGAGGTGCCCCAGGGCGCCCTGCTCCTCCTCCGGCCGCGGCTGGACCACCACCCCGACCAGCACGGCGGGCGCGCCGCGGCTCTGCTCCCGGACCCCGCGCAGCACCTCCCGCAGGCGCGCCTCCCGATCGCGCAACGACCCTGCCCGGCACAGGAAGAAGATCAGCCGCCCCGACGGCCCCGCAGCCCCCGCCGCAGCCTCCGACGGCAGCGCCCCGGGCCCCGGGGAGGAGGGGGAGAAGGAGGAAGAGGGGGTGGGGGGCGGCGCGCTTGCCCCAGCCCTCCGCGGCTCTCCTTCTTGCCCGGGGGGCGCCGGGGCCACGGGCAGCACGTGGTGCGCGAAGGAGTTCAGCACCGTCTGCCCGCCGTCCAGGCCCCACGGCTCGCCGGCCAGAAGCACCACCTGCGTGCGCTGCACCACCGCCCCGGCAGCAGCGGCAGCGGCAGCGGCGCCCGCCTCGCCCTCGCAGCCCCGGCGGGACCCCGGCGACCTCCGCGCCGGACCCCCGCCGGACCCTGGCGCCGCCGCCTGCCCTCGGCGCTCCATGGCCCCCCCGGCTCTGCGCCCCGACCGGCGGCCGCCCGGCAGCGACGCCAGGGCCCTGGGCGACCGGTCACAATCGCCCGGCGTCAAGGAGGGCGTCGGCGGCCCCCACCCCCCCACCCCGACCCCCACCCTCGAGATGCCCAGGGGTGGGTGTTGGGGAGGGAGCGGTTGGGCGGCGTCCGGGAGCCTAGTATTTATTTATTTATTTATTTATTTATTTATTTATTTATTTATTTATTTGTTTAGTAGGAGAGCCGCTGCGCCCCATCACACCCTTGCTCTTGTTGGAGCCCCAGCTGGGTTCAGGACCTTGGAGAGCTCAGCCTGCCCGGGGGCAGGGGAAACCGCAAAGCCAGGGGAGGGGGGGCGGATGGGGGGCGCACGGATCCGGGGCCTTCCGCGCCCACCGGGAACGACCCCCCCCCTCGTGCCGTGCCCTGCCTTGCGGTCCCTGTAGTAGGGCCACCCATGGAGGGGTTCTGGGGCACAGGAGAGGTTCCAGGTGGGGCTGATCCTGGCCAACAGTTTCATTGGTCCTGTGGAGATTTGAACCCAGGTCTGGGGAGGCCAACACTCCCTCTACTACACTACAGTGCCCCACCACATTATGAGCCACGAGGGGCAGCCTTTTCACTTTATTCTGTTGTTGTTTTGTGTGATTCCATACAGAATAGGGGATGTGTGTGTTCTCTGCTTAGCAAGGGAAAGTCAAAATGTAAACAGAATACTTTTTTATTGGCCAGGTGTGGTTGGACACACCCAGAATTTGTTTTGGTAAAATATGCTCTCGATATAAAAGGAAATATAAGAATCAGATAGTCAACAATAAAAACACAGTACAACAATACAATATAACCTATTATTTAAAAGGAAGAAGAGAAGTAAAAACTATTCGACAGTTTGATAGCACTTGGAAAGAAACTATCTTTATATCTAGTTGTCCTAGTGTGCAATGCCCTAAAACGCTGCCCTGAGGGTAAACATTAGAAATCAGAGTGAAAGAGGCCTTGAGATTTGTAGCTGAGCCCCTCAAAGGCCAGCCAGGGCCAGCCAGTTTTGAGTATTCCTTGGAAGGATGATGAAGGGCCAGGCATCGCTCTTCCCTTCTGGAGGGGCCAACACCATGGTGGCCAGGATGTACTAAGGTGAAGGGATGGGTTGTTACCCTTCTGGCCGGCTTCCCTGGGCCTCAGGAGGGGCCGTGGGTGTGCCTGCATTGTGACATCGCCAGGAGGTGTCCATGGGGCAGAGGCCCCCAGGGTGAGGCCAGGGCAGGTGGTCCCCAGAACCCGTGCCATCAGGACATGAGCCAGGAGGGGCAGGCCTCGGCGGAGAAGGCGCCCGCCTCCCCCCACCCCACCCCTCCGGCGCTATGCGTCCCAGTCCCCCGGGAGAAGGTCCTGCAGGACTTCCAGGTGCTGGTGCAGAAGGTGGGGGGCCGCCCGGAAGTCCTGCTCATCGGGGAGACGCTGGAGGGCCAAGGCATCCATGGGCTGATGGCCTCCTTCGTCAAGGACTTGTTCTCGGCCCCCTGCCAGCCGGTCCACCCCGGGGACATCCTGAAGGAGCCCCTGCCCACCCCGTGCTCCGTGGGTGGCCGGGAGTGCCAGCTGGTCTTCTTCCTGTGCCGGGCCTCCTGCCTCAAGGGCAAGCAGGGTGAGCTGCAGAAGGTCCTGGCTGAGGTCAAGCGCTTTGTCCAGAAGAGCCCCTGCGCCCTGGTGGGGATCCTGATGGAGCCCAAGAAGGGGGAGGCCGAGGCCGCCCGGGCCCAGCTCCTCCGCCTCCTCCGGGGCGTCTTCCCCAAGCCCCCCGGGCAGAGGCGGGCCAAGCAGACCCCCAATGCCAGAACCACCAAGGGTGGCTCCGACAAGCCGGGATCCTTGGAGCTGGAAGACATTGAGGTGGAAGCGGAGATCTACGTCCCGGGACAGCCGCGGGGCAACCTGGCCATCATGAAAGCCGCTTGCCGTGCCTCAGAGGCCTTAGCCAAGTCCAGAGGTGGGCGCCGCCGACAACTCCGGGGTTCAGCCAGGGCTCGGGAGGAGGGCTGGGGTTCAGAGGCCCCCCTGAAGGGTGGGGTCGGCTGGACTGAACCATATCCCCCTCCACCCTGCTAACCGGAGGCTTCCCGTGCAGGTGTGTCGGAGGAGGGCTCTAAGGAGCATCCACTAACCGTTGCAGGTTCCTCGCCGGCTGTGAAACTCCTCAAGGGCCTCCTGGGAGCCGCCTGCCTTGCTGGCGCGCTCTGGGCCTCCTGGCAGTATATCTCCGAGTACGGCTTGATCCCCCCGCGCATGATGCCCTCCGACCTGCTCATTTTCGCCTGAGGTGAGTGGTGACGGAGGAGGCCCAGTCCCCTGCGAGAGCTGGCCAGAGAGGCTGATTTTGAGTGGCACACTGAGCCACCTGAGCTCCATGGGCCTCTTTTGGATCAGTCCCATCCTCTGTGGCTGTAGGATACGGCTATTAGGCTTGACGCCGGAGAAGCCCAGGGCAACAAATTGTAGCCCTCCAGATGTGACTACAACATCCATCAGCCTTTGCCAGCGTAGCCTGTGGTAAAGGCACCTTAGCTCTAAGTCACTGCTGTTTTTCCCCAGAGAAGCACAGCTCTATTATAAAATGAGGAGCTGAGCGACCAAGGGCGTTTATACACGACCCCTAAACTCCAGGGCAAATGGCTCCCAGCTCCGGAGCTTAAAAATGTTTCCCCACCAGCTCCGGAGTTTACAGGAAATTAAGTGCGGCCACGCCCACTTTAGCACGTCCCAGCACACCTTTCAAGTACCTGCTCTTCCGCGGTGAAAATTGCTTGATGCGGTGTAAGGATAGTGAGTGCGGGGCTCTCTTCGCTTCTGTTTGTTGTTGTTTTGGCTCCCGCCCCTTTAAGAGCTACTTTACAGTAGCTCTTACAGAGACAGGAATGTTGCCGGCAAGAACTGAGGCAGAACGGAGGTGAGCCACGATCTTTTCTTCCTTTTTTTTTCTCTCCCTCCCCTCATGCAGCCAGCAGCCAGGGTGGGGACACAGGAAGAGCGACAAGCCCCTAAGATCTCTGGTCCGAATTTAAGTGGCCAGCGGATCTTAGGGGTCGTGTAAAAAGGCCCTATAGCATTCAGAATGTGGGGGGGGGGAATGAGGGGTGGAAGTTTTGAGACTTTGAGTCCTCTTTCTCCAGCTGGGTGTTGCCTCTTTGGGAAATAGAGAAGCAGCAACAGTCAGCCTTCACTCTGGCCTGGAACTGCTTGGAACCCATGTGTGCCTAAATATCTATCTTCTTGATGAGAATGAGCCCCTAGGTTCCATTTATTACAGAACCGTCTGGCTGTGGTACATACAGTGGTGGTGGGGGGGACAAGGTGGGGAACAGCATTATTTTTCTGGAATTGCACAACCTCGTCCATGGGGACCCTTGCCGTTGAACTAAGTCTGGCAATTCCTGTTGGATTCTTACATAAAGTATCCCACCCCCACCCCTACCCCACCCCATGTGGAGCAAATGTTTTCCAGTCGTATCCTGAGCACATCAGTCGAATTTCAGGCATCCCTTGAATATATATATATAGCACATCATCTTATTTAAGTCATTCAAGGGATGCCTGAAATCCGGCCAATGTGCTCAGGAGACGACTGGAAAACATTTGCTCCCTGTGGGGTGGTGGGTGGTGGGATACTTTATGTAATAAATAATTTATATGTAATTTATGTAATAAAGAAATTACGAATGCAGTGATTTATGCCAAATACAGATTTATTTATTTATTTATTTATTTATTTATTTATTTATTTATTTAATTTTTACCCCGCCCATCTTCCGAAACGGAACTCTGGGCGGCTACCAAATAGCTGAGCAAGTCAGCGAGCAGTACAATATAAAGAGACAAATAGAGAACCATACAAAATTACACAACAACAGAGATAAAAACAACTGGGGCATCTTAGAATCTTGACTTATGGTCGCAGCTCAGCAGCAATAATTGTCCACAGGCGTGCAGATGGCGGCCGGGGGGGGAGAGATGCTGACCTGCGGGTGGCTATAGTTTGTTTTGCTTCCTTCCTTCCAGATTCTGCCTGCCCCTGGATCTCATGCGTCCTGCAAAATAAAACCAGCCGCACGTTGAGAGTTTTCTCTTTGTCTTTGGGGAAAACGTGTGAGGATCATCCCAGACTTCCAGGAACGCTCCATGAGGCGGGTCCTCTTGGCCTTCCTACCCGCCGTTTCTGTCCCCCTCAGAATTCTGCCCCTACCCTGGAATTCCCCAAGCTAGCCTTTGGACTCCTCTTTTCTCTTGGTGCGCGCGCGGGGGGGGTGGCTATTGGAAGTGCAGAAAGGCTTAGGCAAGGTTGGAAACAGCATTGCCTCGTGGTCCCCGAACCTCAAGGGGTGTGCATCCATGTCTTTATTTAAAGCACACACAGAGACCAGATCCCCAAGAGTGTAGCCCAATCAAAGGGGCTGCCAAATTCGTTAGCTTGACAGACTCTTGTTTTTAACCAAACAGGCAGGATAGGAAAGGAGCCAGGATTCCCCCAAGGGTTTATTTCTTCGCTCCCTTCTGCTGCAAGCCTGGCAGCTGAGTCATGGCAACTGGACTTCTTTTCTTGAGAGAGCGAAACATCTTGTTGCTCATCCAAAAAGCCTCCTCCGTCTAAGGAAAGCTAGTTGGGAGTCCTCCATTTGTATACAGTGGTACGTTGTATAAAGGAATTAATTCGTTCCAAATGAAAATATGTTAAGCAAATTTTCCTTTATACACATTTCCCATAGAAATGCATTGAAAACAGAGTGATCCCATTTTTATGTTGTACAGATTCTCCCCATAGGCGATTACGTTAAGCAAATTCCCCCTATCTCCCAATTTTTTTATGTTGCACACATTTTGTTATACAAGCTGTTTGTTATACAAGGGTCCACTGTAGTTCACTTTGACCTCAAAGAATCAGACAGAGTTGGAAGACACCTCCAGGGCCATGGAGTCCACCCCCCCTGCCATGCAGGAACTCTTTGAAATCCCAAACCATGATTCTTTGGAATCATAGAGAGCTGGAAGAGACCTCCAGGGCCATGCAGTCCACCCCCCCTGCCATGCTGGACTCCCGACAGGTGGCCATCCAAGTCTCTGCTTAGAAACCTCATGTCACCCTGGTCTGAAACAGGCTCATAAGATAAACAGTGACTTAAGGTGCGTGAAAGTCAAAGGGTGACAGGAGGTCAAAGTGAATCATAAACTGGAGGGCTGGAGGAAGCTGTTTGGACGAGCAGCGAAAGGTTTCACTCTCTCCAGAAGAAAAGAAGTCCAGTTGCCATGACTCAACCTAAGGATCAACAACTCCCCTGGAGGACTCAGAATCTTCACAGACATACCTCTGCTGCAAGCTTGTGGGGGGGGGGGCACTCTGCACATGCTCAAGGGATGGCTTTAACTCTCAAGGCTAACAATGAAATCCAGTGCTTCTGAAGCTTCTGGAGGTGGGAGAGGGGGATAACCCCCTCCGCGCCGTTATTTCCCAGGCTCCTCCGGGGCTGCCCTCGAGGGGCGCTGGCCCTTTAAGGCGAACCCGCGCCTCCTTCGCCCAGACAAAAAACCTTTCTTCCCCCACCCCCGCGTCTCTCTACGTCAAAGTTCCCGGTTGAAACGGCGCGCTCCCATTGGCCGCCGAGAGCAAAAGGGGGCGGGCTTAATCGCGGCGACGGGACAAAATGGCGCCGGGTCGGCTCTCGCCGCTTTCCTGCGCTCACCTAAGGCGACCTTGCCCTCCCTCTGCCCGCCCACTCGTAGCCCCGCCCCTTGGCCCCCCCCGCGCGCCTACTCCCTCTCCCCCCCCCGTTATTTTCCAGGCTGCTCCGGGGGGGGCTGCCCTCGAGAGGGCGCTGGCCCTTTAAGGCGAGGCCGCGCGCCCTTCGCCCAGACAAAAGCCCTGGCAGGCCGCGGAGCCTTTCCCGCCTCCTTTATTATTGTTGTTATTTTTTTTTCCCTGTCCAAAGACCCCGGATGAAAAGCCGCGCTCCCATTGGCCGCCGCCGCGCGCAGGAATAAAATAACGGCCGGCCGGACAAAATGGCGCCGAGCGGCTCGCGCTGTTTTCTTGCGCTTACATAACGCGACCGTGGGGGGGGGGGAGGGGGAGGGGAGGGGCTCTCTCTCTCTCTCTCTCTCTCTCTCTCTCTCGTATGGCGCAGCCTAGTTTGCTTGGCGCGGCGGCGGCGGGCTTGAAGCCCTTGAGCGACGCGCCTCTCAGCCAGTGAGCGGAGGCGGCCTTCGGGCGCGGGCCAATCGGGGGGCGCGGGAGGCCGGCGCCGGGGCGGGGCGGGGCGGCGCGGGGGGGTGTCGGAGCGGATCCCGCCAGTCGCTTTTTGTTGTGGCGGCGGCGGCGGCGAAGGAAGAGGAGGAGGAGGAGGATTAGCCCGCGCGGGAGAGAGAGAGAGAGAGAGGGAGGCCCGGCCGGCGGCTTCGGCGAAGAAGAAGAAGAAGGAAGGAAGGAAGGAAGGAAGGCGGCCTTCGCGCCCTTTCCCCTCCCTGCCTGCCTGTGAGGGAGGAGGAGGAGGAGGAGGAGGGGATGGCGCCGCTGCTGGGCCGCAAGCCCTTCCCGCTGGCCAAGGCCCTGCCGCCGCCGCCGCCGCCGGGAGAGCCGCCCGAGGAGCGCTTCGTCATCGCCCACACCCAGGAGGCCTTCCGCTCCCGAGAGTATCCTCTCCGCCTCGCTCGGTCGGTGGGTGGGTGGGTCGGGGAAGGGGGGGTGGAGGCCCCGGCGGCGGCGGCGGCGGCACCCCCAGCCCCAGCCCCAGCTCCCCCTTTGTTTCCCTCCTTCGCCTCGGGGGCCGCCCTGAGAGAGGGTGGCTGGGGGGGGGCTCCTCCTCCTCCTCTCTGGCTCCCGGCGGAGGCAGGAAGGCCCTTCCTTGGGATGGGATATGGGGCGGGGGGTTGGAACGGGTCCCTTTCGCGGGCCTGCCTCGCGCGGCGGCCTCTCTGGAAGACCGACCCCCCTTTCTCCTCCTCCTCCTCTTCCTCCCTCCCCCCCCCTTTTCTGTCTGTCCTCCGTGGGCGGTGGTGGCCTTGGAGAGAGAGGGGGGGGAGGAGGGCTGGCTGGCTGGCTTTTTTTTTGGGGGGGGGAGAGGACTCTGACGGCAGCCTGGCCCCCTCCAGCCCCCACGGATGGCGGAGGGACCCCCTTTCCCGGCCGGCCGCCCTCTTCCCTCCCCCCGGGGGGTGGCTGGCTGCTGGGAGGGGCCGAGGCCTCGAGGCGTATAAGATGCAGGCGGAGAAAGGAGGGGGATTCTTCCCCCCCCCACCACCCCAAAATCGAAAAGGCTCCTGCTCTTACAGAAGAGGAGCAGCGTGGCCTAGTGGTTACTGCAGCAGCGGCCAGGAAGGAAGGAAGGAACGAAGGAATTGATGATGCATGGAAGGAAGGAAGGAAGAAGAAGGAAGGAAGGAAGGAAGGAAAGGTGGATCATTCGCTGATAAGGGACGGGTTGTCGCCCGGCGTGTTCTTACACACCCCACCCCACCCCATCCCCACCCCACCCCACCCCTCCAGGCAGCCTCCTCGGGCCTCCTCCGGTTCCATCTTCATCACAGCCCCGCCAGGTCGCCTGGGCTTGCTTGTCGACCGGCTGGCGACAGTCTTGCCTCCCCCCCCCCTTTTCTCTCTCTGGAAGAGACATGAGTAGAATGACCTGGCGGAGAACTTACTGGGGGGTCGGGTCCCTGGGGTCCCTGCCCCTTTCTTCCCCTCTGCCAGACGCACTGCCTCGCAATGTGCTGAATTTAGGGTTAGTATTGAACGGGCAGAAATTTTTTAAAGGAGGAGGATGCCTTGTAGTCGCAGGCCTGTCCAAACTTCGGGCCTCCTGATGTTTTGGACCACAGCTCCCAGAGTTCTAAGCTGAGATTGCCAGTGGCAAAGGGCTGTGGGAGTTGCGGTCCAAAACGTCCAGAGGGCCAAAGTTTGGACATGCCTGTTGTAGTGCATCACAATAGCCCCCTGGCTGTATTTGTGGGGCGGTAGGGCTCCACTCTTCACCCAGAGGGACTTACCTGGATAGCCTCTAGATTAGGGGATTTTGAAAAGCGATTCGACCTTGCGAGATGGGGGGGGGCGGCTGGGCCTGGCAGTGAACCCTTCCTTCTGGCCCCGTAGCTTTTAAGCACCACTCTGGGGCAACCATGGCAGGGTCTTCCCCCCTCTGTGGCTGGCCAAGCTTGCTTTGGTTGAAAAGAGATCTGACCCGAGCATCGAGTGGGCAGGCCCTCCGGGGAAAACTGATCATCATAAGTGCCTTCTCCAGGATGACCCTTCTGACAGTCTCCAGTGGGGCACATGTGGGCCAGCAGAGAGGAATGGTGGGAGGAGCAGCTCAGCCCCATCTGGCAGGAGCCCCCTCTTTCCCCCCCCACCCCATGGCTGTTAAACCTGGAGTGATTTTCCCCACCCCCAATGGTCCTTTGCGTCCCTGCCTGGTTTTCAGCTTAATTTACCCCCAAGGCCTCCATCGGGTGGAAGGCAGGATCCAGGAAATGGCAGCCATGCCGTTGTGCGGTCTGCTTCGCTACCCAGCAGCGTAGAGATTGTTGTTCTGATGTTTCTCATCTCATGGCTGAGGAAGGAACTGAATTTGAACCTGGCTGGCATCTCCCAGTCTCCTCTCTAAGAGTTTCATTGGGCTTGTGGTGAAAACCCGTTTCTTCTTGTCTCTGAAAGGAAGCGGCGGTGAACGGCTCTTGCTGCAGCCCTGGGCCCAGGGCGGATGAGGCTGGGTTGTTGTCAGGATGGTTGGAGCGAATTTGCTTCCGTGTATCTGAGAAGCTAGTGGAGAGAGGCATGGTTTTTCCCTACATGCTTGCTTCTTTGTCTGGCTGGGGGAGACCTCCACCCCCTCTTGATGCATTCACCCCCTTCTCTCCCCTTCCCGTCTTTTGTTAGAACAGCTCCAGCTGTTATTCGGCCTTATTTTGTAGAGTGGAAGGCTTCTTTGCAACACCGCCAAGAAGTTCCTGAGCTGGAAAGTTACTTCTTAAGACTAGTAGGAGCTGGGTTTTCTGTTTGTCTCTTAACCCATTGTGTGAGGCTGGAGCTCTCGGGCCTAAGCCTGCGGGTGGAGGGTGGCTTGGAAAAGAGAAAAGCCTCTTCCGTCTTTCAGGGTGGAGGTGGCTCTTGTCAAGTGTCACCCTTGCAGTGGTATCTCTGTCTGTGGAGCCACAGCTGTCCCCAGGCTGCTGCTTCTGGAGCGTTCCCTTGAGGCCATGGATCGTGGGTTGCGTAATTCATTCACCGCATAGAATTCCCTTGGCTGCCTGCAGCCTCTCTGCCTTTCTGTCACGGGGAACACCCTTGTAATGAGGAGGAGCTGGGCCAGTTCAGGTGTCCTAGACCGAGATGCAGGGCCAGGAGGACACGTCCAATTCGTAGTCCCTGCTTTGTGGCCTTTCTGTTCAGGCCCTTCTCCTTCAGGAGGAGGAGGAGGTCCCAGGAGACTATTTTACATCCTTTAGCCAGTGTTTAGGTTGGCCAGTGGGTTCCAAAATCCATCGGAAGAAAGAAACACCCCCCCCCGTCCGAATTTCATAGCAGGCGTAATGTGCAGTAGCTGAAAATGTTTCCTGACCCAAAGAACGGAGCCTCTCCCTTTGAGCTGCAGGTGTGACCCGGCGTTCTCTTTGGGTTACCAAAGGGAACACCGTTGGGGCTGAGGAACTGCTTCCAAGAGCGGTGCTGGCATTCTGGGTGAAGGTGGTGGGTGGCATGTAGGGTTGCCCAAAGGGGGCGCCTCTTGAGCTTGGGAGTGTCAGTCAGGGTTCATTCGACCTGAGGAAGCGGCAAGAGGGCCCGATTGGTGTGCTTAGGGTAGCCCTCTGCCTCCGTCCTGTTGGCTACCACCCCCTTCCTGTTAGGGAGCGTTGCCCCCTGCCATTCATCACCTGGACTGTGCTCACCTAAAGGCTTAGCTCTGGCTTCCCCTGGCCAGCCCAGGGAGAAAGAGACTCTTGCACGCTCGTTTGTGTGTGTGTGTGTGTGTGTGGATGGATGGAGAAGATGGGGCCCCTTAGCTGTAGGGTCAAGCGGGAGAACACTTTCCCCAGCTGAGCTTGAACCTCAGGCAACTAAGGACGCTTTGTGTGGCTGAGTGTTTAATTTATGTTCAAGGTAGCTTCCCTCACATCCAGTGTGGTAGAAGGAAGGCAGAGGAAGATGCGCGTGGAGGTTTTGCTTTTTTTAAAAATCAAATTCTAGCAGTGGACCATCCGCTGGTGCATGGCCTCTGGTCCCTCCATGAACGTAACCCGTTGCCAGGATTACAGCAGTAACAACTCCCGGCTTAATGCTGCTTTCAGATTTGGGCTTGTTTGGGCACATGAGCCAGCCAGCCGTTGTACTTGACACCACCGTCACGCTGCGGGCTTTGGCCCTCAGGCAGAGTTCTCTTGTGCCGGTTTGCTTACCCGCTCCCATAAAAAGCCCGGCATGTCCTCTCTTCCCTTAAGACTGGATTCCTAGTTCTTTCTTCCAAGTGTTGCCTTTCCGTAAACCAGTCCCCTGTTTTCCTGAGCTGTTGCTCCTTCAGAGAGTATGAAGCACGGCTAGAGAAATACAGCCAGCGAATATGGACCTGCAAGAGCACCGGAAGCAGCCAGCTGACCCACAAGGAGGCCTGGGAGGAGGAGCAGGAGGTGGCTGAGCTGTAAGTAGCAGGATCCCCAGCCCCTCTGTGTGTGTGTGGGGGGGGGAGAGGCCTCGCTGTGAAAGGCCCACCCAGCGAGTAAGGCTTGCACGAGTCACTGATCCTCCACCAGATGGGTCTCATAGGAGAGAGCATTGGAAGGCCTTCCTTTTGATGCCTCGCCTGCCCACCCTTCCTGAGGGCCGAGGCTGCTCTCTTAATGGGATGGTGGCAGGAGAGAAACGCAGGGGCAGAGAAGAACACTGAAAGAACAGAATGAGCTTAGAGCCCATTGCGTGGAGTGTCAGGAGCTTTCAGAACAGGAAACTTGTTGTGTGGAGGTGGGGGAGGGCGCATTCGTATTTCAAAGCTGCTGCTACCAGCACAACCCCTCCTTCCCCCAAGAGGTATAGCCTCTGTATGTCTCTTGAGGTCGGCTCCTTTCTTCCGTGCCGGCCAGATTCCCGAAGAGTAGTTGTTGTAAGTTGCCTTGCCTGCTGACTGTGGGAACTAGGCCACAAGATGCCTCCATGGCTTTAGCCCTCTGCTCCCGCCGGAACGACTGGAGACCCTGTCGCTGGAAGCCTTGGAATTACGCAGCACTGCAGGAGAAGGCTTGCAGGGTCACTTCCTTATTTTCCTGCATTGCTTTTAAATATTTTATTTTATTTTATTCATCCAGCACCACCTCCCCCCCCCCCCCGCCGCCATTTCATACACAGCCTCAGTTCCCTGAATTGAAACAAGACGCAAAGCCCTTATTTTCCTTTCAAGGAACTCCTGACCCACTTATGGCCGTTCGCAATATTGCTTAACACAACCAGTGATGTTTTGTTTGTGTGAAAGAGAGCTGGAGGGAAAGAGGAGTGCCTTTGACGTGAGGGTGGCCTCTGGGGTTGGATTGTGGTCCTGTGAGCTCACCCTTTCACATTCCACAGCCATTCCCGTTGAGGTGAGAAGCATCCTGTGTGTGTGTGTGTTTTTTTTTCCCTCTCTTCCCTAGCTTGAAAGAGGAATTCCCCGACTGGTTTGAGAAGCTTGTCTTGGAAATGGTCCACCACAACACCATCTCTTTAGAAAAACTGGTGGACTCCTCTTGGCTGGAGATCATGACGAAGTTTGCGGTGGGGGAAGAGTGTGACTTTGAGGTAAGCCAGAAGCAAGGCTAAGTAGCCGGGGTGCAAGGAAGCAGACACCCCCACCCCCACCCCGGGCGGGAGTGGGAGCTCCTTCTCCTGATTTTGGAATCTCTTTCCCTTCCTGGAGGAAAGGACACCACCAACCAGGTGGGAGCGCAGTCTCCTGCGTGGTTGTTTTTCACACCAGCCAGAGAGGAGGAGCAGTCAGCTGCCCTTGATGCAAAAGAGGAAGGAGGGGAAGTTGTCGTCTTCCGGCGTGGTGGGGGGACACAGTTGGCAAGGAGGAAGAAGTGGCGGGGTTGTCCTGTTATGAGCATTTTGGGGAGAACAGCCTTCTCGCTGTGAGGGTCAGCTGTGCAGAGATCGCTGTGGGGCTCCGTGGCCCGTGACCTCCCCCTCCGTGGCGCCTTGTTTTCCCCTGAGCTGTTCTGATGGCCCGGCCTCTTTCTCTCAGGTGGGAAAAGACAAAGTGCTGCGGGTGAAGGTGGTGAAGATACACCCTCTGGAGAAGGTGGTGGATGAGGAGGAGGCGGCGGCAGCAGCAGAGAAGAAGGCAGACGGGGGGGCCTGCGATTCGCCCTCCAGCGACAAAGAGAACTCGAGCCAAGTGGCTCAGGACAACCAGAAGGAACCAGCCGCGAAGGAAGAGGAGAACAGAAGGGACAGCCTGAGTGAGTAGCAGAGCGAGGCCTGGCCAAAAGGCCCTGCTCGGAACCGGGGCCACTGGTGGGGTGGCCTGCATCAGCAGGAAGTTGGGGGGAGCCATTTGGCCGCCTAGGGCCGGGCGAATGCTGGGCTTTTGCCACTGTGCGCTCCTTGGCCTGTTTGGGAGTGTTCCGAATTCGCTGGGTTCCAGAGGGAACACCTGGAGCTCGCCTTGGCTTTGGGGCAAGCGGGTGGAGTCCCGCTTGGGGAATTCACAGAGGAAGAAGGAGGAGGCTCAGAACAATGCCCCTTTTGGCCCTTTCCCCTGGAGGGGCTGCCAAATCATGCTGCCGACATGGCCCATTCTGGAGTTTGGAGGAGACCTCAGCCCGGATCCTGTGACTTCTCCAAGGAAGTGGGCTCAGAACTGCAGGGTGTCGTCGCCTGGAGCCCTGCTTCCCTTGGTTGGCCTGTGGGGTCAAGGGGGCAAGGAAGTCTTGCCCCGCTCCCCACCCCACTCCCATCCGACGTTGAGAGCAGGGTTTCTTTCATGCTCGTCCTTCTCTTGGTCAGCCTCCTCTTCCAGGTGCCTCAGAAGCCCATTTAAAGAGGCAGGTTTTGTTTTATTTTGTTTTTGGACTTGGTTTTAGGTCAGTCTGTAGGCTTGTCAACAGCGAGGCGGATCGTTGCCTTCCTCTGAACTAGCTGCCCTGTTACGCCTTTGTCTGCCTTGGCCCCTTCTTCCCCCCGTCTGAGCTCTCTCTGCACACACACGTGTCACTCTTGATGGTTGGAAGCTTGAAGAGCAGGCCTTTGTCGTTCCCCGCCCCCCTTGGAATAAACCAGAAGGTCTGGTCAGTTTCACAGCTGGGCTGTGGGTGCCGCTTCATGGATTTAGTCGGGCTACCCGCGGCCCTTTCTCAGTTCTTGGGAACGTCTCGTTGCTCTGCTATGTTGTTTGTTTTGTTGCGAGTTCTTAGAAAAGGACGCAACCTCCTGCAGAATGTGTGTGTGTGTGTGTGTGTGTGTGTGTGTGTGTGTGTGTGTGTGTGTGTGTGTGTGTGTGTGTGTGTGGTGGCCATCCTGCTTAGGTGGGATGAGACAGACGAGGTGGAGGTGACGAGGCCTCTTAGTCCCGGTGGCGCCGTGTGTGCCCTGGATGCTGTGTGTGTGTAGTGGGGGGCTCCTGCGCCTTTAAGGCGCGTGGGGGCTTCCCAGGGGCCTGCTTGCTAACTACGGGACTGAGGAGGGACCCTGGAGGTGGATCTTGCCAGGCGGGTGCCGTGTGGGGCGTCCGTCTCGCTCGCTCGTGTGCTTTCAGAATTCGGCCTGTGTTTCTCTCTTGGCTGCCTCTGCTGGTCCAAGGCTCTCCTCTCCCGGATACCATTTTCCCGGGTTGGTTGAGACTCCCGGTCTCTTGGCGCCGGCAGCAGCGTCTCTCTCTCATCCCTCTTTCTCTGTCTCGCCCTCGGGCAGGTGACCGGGCACGCCGCTCCCCTCGGAAGTTGCCCACTTCCCTGAAGAAGGAAGAGAAGAAGTGGGTCCCTCCCAAATTTTTGCCACACAAATACGACGTCAAGCTGCAAAACGAGGACAAGGTGAGAGGGCGTGAGTCTTCCCCTTGGGGTGGGGTGGGGGGGGTGGGAAGCTAACCGGCAGGGCCTTGGCAGTCTGGGGGCCTGAGAAGGTTTGCAGCTGACAGCCAGCCGAGAGAGCCAGGGCCTGCCTTGCAAAAAAAAGGTTCTCTTTCTCTAACCCCCCACCCCCACCCTCAGATCATCAGCAACGTGCCCGTGGAGAGCTTGATCCGTACGGAGCGGCCCCCCAACAAGGAGATTCTCCGCTACTTTATCCGCCACAACGCGCTGCGGGCTGGAACGGGCGAGAACGCCCCTTGGGTGGTGGAGGACGAGTTGGTGAAGAAATACGCCCTTCCCAGCAAGTTCAGTGACTTCTTGCTTGACCCACATAAAGTGAGGAGTGGGGTCGGGTCTCTCTCTGTGTGTTGTGGGGAGGAGGCCCAGGGCAGGAGGAGCCCCCACCTTGGTTGGGGGGGGCTGGTTCTTGGCCTCTTTGGTCGTTGTGGGGGTGGGGAGGCTTTGCTCTTCCTGCCCCCTTTCCTCCCCAGTGGCCAGGAGCCCCGCGGCCGGCAGGGAGAGGAGGAGCCTCCGTGGAAGGAGCAGGCAGGTGGGATGGCCCCCTAAGGGACTTCTTCCCGAGAGGGGCCTGGGGAGCAGACGGCCAGGACCTCGCAGAGAGCGGCAAAGGGGAACACAGGGTCTTAACATGCGTTGGAGTATTCCATCAGGCAGCGTCTGATGCCCCCGGGAGCACCTTGCTACCGGTTTGGGGAAACCCCCATTCCGCCCTCGGCACCCAAACTGACCGCTCGTCTCCCTTGGCTTCCAGTACCTGACGCTCAATCCCTCTGCGAAGAGGAAGAGCGCCCCATCGCCCGACCGCAAGCCTTCCAAGAAGTCCCGACTGGATGGGGCTCCGCCCGGCCAGGGGCTGGGCTCCTCCCTGTGGTGCAGCGTCCACTTAAAGAAGGCAGCGGTGGACTCCTTGCTGAAAGCCAAGAACGCCAAGAGCCCCGCCGAGGAGCTGGAGGAAGCGATGAAGATGATGGCCCCCGGGCGGCTGGGGGGCAGCCAGGGCAAGAAGCGCCTGGGAAAGGCCCTGGACCCCAAGCAGCAGCAGCAGCAGCAGCGTCGTCGTCAGCAGCAGAAGAAGAAGCTGATGAATGGGCAGAAGGCCCCCGGGAAGCCCCGGTCCCCCCGGAAGGATGCCAAGACAAAGATGAAGCAGATGACCCTGCTGGACATGGCCAAAGGCACGGCCCGGGTCTCCCGAGGGCCCAGGAGCTCCGGCGGGGGCGGGGGCAGCCCCAGGGCCTCGGGCAAGCCCCCCAAGCACCTCCCGCCCGCCGCCCTCCACCTCATTGCCTACTACCGGGAGAACAAGGACCGGGAGGACAAGAAGAGCGCCCTCTCCTGCGTCATCTCCAAGGCGGCCCGGCTGCTCTCCGGCGAGGACCGGGCCCGGCTGCCCGAGGAGCTGCGGGGGGTGGTCCAGAAGCGCTACGAGCTGCTGGAGCACCGGCGGCACTGGGCCTCCCTGACGGAGGAGCAGCGGAAGGAGTACCTGAAGGAGAAGCGGGAGAAGCTGAAGGAGAAGTTGAAGGCGAAGGCCCGCGAGCGGAGGGAGCGGGAGCAGCGGGAGCGGCTGGAGAAGCAGCGGCGCTACGAGGACCAGGCGCTGGGCGGGAGCAGCCTGCCCTCCTTCCGGCTGGTGGACACCCCCGAGGGGCTGCCCAACGCCCTCTTTGGGGACGTGGCCATGGTGGTGGAGTTCCTCAGCTGCTACTCGGGGCTGCTGCTGCCGGACGCCCAGCTGCCCGTCATGGCCGCCTCCCTCATGGAGGCCCTCTGCGCCGAGAAAGGGGGCTTCCTCTACCTCAACCGCGTCCTGGTCATCCTCCTGCAGACGCTGCTGCAGGACGAGATCGCCGAGGACTACCTGGAGCTGGGCATGAAGCTCTCCGAGATCCCCCTCACCCTCCACTCCGCCTCCGAGCTGGTCCGGCTCTGCCTGCGCCGCTCGGACGCCCAGGAAGGGAGCGACGCCTCCGACGGCCCCGAGGAGAGCAAAGAGG
Source organism: Phrynocephalus forsythii (assembly GCA_029282475.1). Classification (NCBI taxonomy): domain Eukaryota; kingdom Metazoa; phylum Chordata; class Lepidosauria; order Squamata; family Agamidae; genus Phrynocephalus; species Phrynocephalus forsythii. The sequence goes on along the minus strand of JAPFRF010000017.1, from coordinate 8,028,389 downwards.
CGGCCGCCTTCGAGGACAACGAGGTGCAGGACCAGTTCCTGGAGAAGCTGGAGACCTCGGAGTTCTTTGAGCTGAGCTGCGAGGAGAAGCTGCAGATCCTGGCCGCCCTCTGCCACCGCATCCTGATGACCTACTCGGTGCAGGACCACGTGGAGGCCAAGCAGCAGGCCTCGGCCGAGCTGTGGAAGGAGCGGCTGGCCGCCCTCAAGGAGGAGAACGACAAGAAGAGGGCGGAGAAGCAGAAGCGGAAAGAGATGGCGGCAGCGGTGGCGGCGGCCAAGAGCAAGGAGAGCGGCCCGGCCAAGGGCGAGCGGAAGAGGGAGGGCGAGAAGGGCCCCAAGGCCGAGCCCCGGGCGGAGGTGGGAGCCACCCCCCAAGCCCCCGCCCCCGCCAGCGAGGACATGATCAGCACCGTCAAGAGCAGGCGCCTCCTGGCCGTCCAGGCCAAGAAGGAGAAGGAGCAGCAGGAGATGCAAATGAGAGGTAACGCTGCCGCTGAGGGAAGGCGGCCACCACGAGGGGCAGGGCTGGGGAGGGGGGTGAAATGTCCCGTCCCCGTTCCCCACCCCCAGGACACCCTCTGGAGGAGAGAGGGCCTAGGCCGCCTCGCTTCCAGGCGTCTGCAGAGCATAGCAGCCGTCGCCTTGGAGCTTGTTCCACCACCGAGGGTACTTTGAAGGCCTCTAGAGAGTCTGCGGTTTCACGTGGGCCTTCATGGCTCAAGGCGGCCCCCTAGGCTGGAGGGTCAGGAGGCATCAGAGGGAGGGAGGGAGAGGCCAGCCGGTTCCTTGGCCCGTCTGTCCCCTTGTGGTGGGTTCCCCGGTCTGTTTCTTAAAAGAGGGAGTGGCTTGGCCTGGTGGGCAGCTCACGGGCCTTCTCTTTCCTCCCCCCCCCACCTCCAGTAAAACTGGAGAGGGAAGCTGAAGAGGAGAGGATACGCAAGCAGAAAGCTGCGGCGGAGAAGGCCTTCCAGGATGGCATCGCCAAAGCCAAGTTGGTCATGCGCAGGACACCCATCGGCACGGACCGCAACCACAACCGGTGAGCGAGGGGGAGCTCCTGGAGGCCAGCTGGGGGCTGGGGAAGGCCTCCCCCCCCCCCACAAAGGCAGGACTGATCCACTGAGGGGCATTGCCTCTTTGGCCTCGAAGCAGGGGAAGGCCCTTCCGTTTCCCAGAAGCCTGTGTGCCGGGCGGGCCTCTCTGCGTGCAGGAGGTGGGCTCCCCCCTGCCCCAGAGGACAGGCCTTCCCCTGGCTCTGAACGCCTTTTGAGAGGTGGACAGGGTGGCCGTCCTTCGCTACCAGTGACTGGCAGGCCCAGAGCTAGGAGAGGGGGGGTTCCCTCCCCCAGAGAGAGAGAGAGAGAGAGAGAGATGGAGCAGCTTATGACACCTCGCAAAGTTGTTGCCCTCCCTGGGTTGCCAGAGGGACAAATTGGTGCAGGGACAGAACCTCCGCCTCGGGCTCGGAGTGCCACGCTTCCACTTGCCCGCTTGGCCACGGAGGCTCCCAAGGGGATGGGCAAACCCTCAACCCCTGCTTGATCCCTGGCAGGGGGTTTCCTGCCCTCCTCCTGGTTTGCAGGCGGCTCGCTCGCACTGAACACGCCTGCATGTCTTCCTCCACCACCGCTGCCACCCTGTCCCTGTTCCTTCTGCCTCAGTCGGTCCTGACGGGGTAGCTGAGGGAATAAAGGGAGGCACCTGGAGTTTGAGGGAATAAGGGAGGTGCCTGGAAGAAGAACACACGCACGCACGCACAGCTGTCTGGAACAGCGGGAAGAAGAAGAAGAAAAAGAAGTTTTTCCCCTCTCCGCCTGCTGCCTTTTATTACCTATTTGGTCACAAGTTACAAATTCCAGGATCACAGGGAATGGTTAACGTGCGGACTCTTAGACATTCAGGAATGCTTACAGGTCAGGAATGTTGAGGGCTCAGGAATTTTGCCAGCGTGGCAGAGGTCACGTGCCGGGTCTGGAAGCGGGCTGTTGCTTGGCATACCCGGCGCCATCTTTGACCTAGCTTTACCGGGCATATTCCCACACGGTCCTCCTGCCAAGGGGTGCTTGGCGAAGCCTCCTCCTCTCACCTCCAACGTGCCACCCCAGCGCCTGCGTGGAGGCCCTTGAGAGCGTCCTCCAGGCCCGTCCCCCTGTTCTCCCCCCGCCCCCCCCCAAGTAGTGCCGCCTCAGGTGGGAGACTGAGCTGAGCCTCTCTTGTTCTCTTATGCTCTTATGGCCTCACCAGGTACTGGCTCTTCTCAGATGAGGTCCCTGGGCTCTTCATTGAGAAGGGCTGGGTGCACGACGGGATCGACTACAGTTTTACACCTCCCAAAGAGGAAGAGGAGGCTGAAGAGGAGGAGGAGGAGGAGGAGGACGACGACGACGACGACCAACAAGGTACGTTGGGCTGCTCTGCCATCCTTTTCTGGCCCACTAGCTGACCGTCTGGACTGTTTGCTTGTAGCGTGAGTGACGGCGTCTCGGCTGTTGTTTGGGAGCGAAGAGGCAGAGCGTGGGAAGATTCTGTCTGGATGACTGTTTGGTTTGCGGCGGATTTAGCAAAGCTGCCAAGGGACGCCTGCGTTTAGCTCCGTCTCTTGTGTAACTTAACTATATCCTTGCTTCCCAGGAGCGCTCTGTTGCGGTGCTGAAATACAGCGAATAAAGTTCTTTCACCACCGTTTAGGTGTCTTAGCTGGTACCCTGTTCCCCCGAAAATAAGACATCCCCCCAAAATAAGACCGACCCACTTACAGTTTTGCCTCTCACTGAACTATAAGGCATCCCCCCAAAATAAGGCCTCCCTGATAATAGGATAACAATAAATGTGTACCGTATTCTTCTTCATGGAAAAATAAGACATCCCCTGAAAATAAGACCTTGCGCATCTTTGGGAGCAAAAATTAATATAAGACACTGTCTTATTTTCAGGGAAACACGGTAGGTTTCTTTGGGAACTGGTTCTGCTCTGTGCCTACAACACAAGTCCCACGCACGCCTCCTATTTTAGAATTGCAGAGAAGGGGGGGGGGGGGAAGGCACCGGTTGCCGCTCACATGCAAACGTGACCACATGTCAAGAGCAGTGCCTGTAAATGTCCATGTTTCCCATTGGTCAGAGACCCTCAGGTTAAGATAAACGGCAGGGTTGGGGTCGGCTGCGGTCGGCCAGCTCATGTTCTGGTTGTGCGTTGGTCCTTGCGTTACAAATTTCGCTTTTGCCAGTGAATGTATTTCTGAAAGCTGCAAATGGAGCAGCACAGAGTGGCCGTGGCAGAGGCCACCACCCCCTCCCACCTTCCTCCCTGGCTGCAAGGGCCTGCCTTTGCTCCTCCTGGGAGTGCCGTGGCAGAAGGTCAGCGGGAAGGACCAAGCTGTGGCTCAGCCCCCGCCCCCCACCCACCCCGAGGTCCTAGGAACCTCTCAAAGGGAAAGCTTCCCCCTTGACCAGGGTGTGTTATTTCCAGACCCGCCGGAGGAGACACTGGTGGAAGGCAGCGTTCTGAACACTCCTCCGCAGGGGACCCTCCACATTCCGGAAGTTCCTGTGGAGACCACGGTGCCCAAGCAGGGACAGAACCTGTGGTGAGATGCTTAGGCGTTTGCTCTGGTTGTGCTTTCAGCTGGGAAGAGGAACGGGCACGCACCTCCCCTTGAGGGGCACGCGTTGCGGGTTGGAGGGAACCCACCCGGTGGGGAGAGCAGGGTGCTCTCGGGGGGTCCTGTCAGCAGCTGGGACAGGGCTGGCCCTCCGATGGGGTGGCTCTTCGGCATGGGAGGACTCTGGACGTTGGCTCCTGCCTCGAGCTGGCCCAGCCCTTGAGAGCCGGGGGACCTGCCGCCGATGGGTGGCTGTGCCTGCCGTTCGACAGCCAATATACAGGGTCTGCTCTGGCTGGGAGAGAGTGGCCACTGGAAGGGAGCCTTTTGTCTCCAGTGTGTGGGCTGGTGTTGCCCAGGGCCAGCTCTGCTGGGAGGAGAGGAGGTCCTTCCCCCCCCGTGGCAAGTTGGGCTGCATCAGGAACTCCTGCTTCTTCGTAACGTCACTAGCCGGCCTCTTCTCGCTCTCTTGCAAAGCACAAGATTTCACCCGGAGAGCCTTGATTTAGAGAAATGGCAGATCGCTCTGCGATTTATGCAGAGGTGTAACTCCAGAGCTGGGCAGATCCTCCCCCTCTTGGAAGAGGTTCTCTCCTCCTAACCAGGGTGCTCTTCTCTGGCATCTGAAGAACTTTTTCTTGGTCTCTTTTAAGTTTCTTTCAATGAATGATGCGCCCTTGGGCCACCAGGGGGCAGGAGGCGCCTTTCAGTTTGTGACACACACACACACACACACAGAGAGAGAGAGAGAGAGAGAGAGAGAGAGAGAGATTGCCTAGAATATATGTTATGAAGGGGAAGGGCTTTTTTCTCTCCTTTAGGCTGAGCTGGGGAATTCAGTTAATAAAATGGAACGTAGTTAAAGGGTAGTCCCTGGCACTTGAAGTCACCCCAGTGTTGTGAAGGATTAACCACTGTGGTTCTCTTGACTGGTATGTTCTGGTGAGATTTGCTGAGAAAACAACCATTCGGAAAGTCTTGGTGAAAACCAGGATCTCCATATTGGGAGAAACACTTGGAGTTGGACAAGGTGTGTGTGTGCGCGTGCGTGTGCGTGTGCGTGTGCGCCAGTGCTGAGGACGAGCCGCTGACCTGGCGCAGCCGGTGGCACACAGCCGGCCTCTCTGCGCGCTGAACCTGCTGCCCGCCAGCAGTGCCCTTGCCGAGGGACGTGGTGTCTTCCCTTCCAGGTTTCTTTGCGACAGTCAGAAGGAGCTGGACGAACTCATGGCGTGCTTGCACCCGCAAGGGATCCGGGAGAGCCAGCTGAAGGACCGCCTGCAGAAGAAGTGAGTGGGTGGGTGGGTGGGTGGGGGTCTCTCTGGGCCGCAGTTGCCCAGAGGAGGGCCAATGGTGGGAGGAGCCCTCAGCAGGAGGAGATTCCTGCCCGGGAGCGGAGGGCCCTTTTCCTGGCAGGAGATGGTCTGCAAGGGGGCCTCGCCATCTCCCTTTGACCCTCCTCCTCCCCCTTCCTTCCAGGTATCCGGACATTGTGCATTCCATCCATTTGGCTCGGAAGCAGAACCTCGGCCTGAAGTCCTGCGACGGCCATCAGGAGCTGCTCAACTTCCTGCGCAGCGACCTGGTCGAGGTGGCCACACGGCTCCAGAAGGGAGGCCTGGGCTACCTCAGCGAGGCCGAGGAGTTCGAAGCCAGAGTGAGGAGGGGCGGCATTGCCGGGCAGAAGAGGCCGGGGAGGGGAGGTGGGGTTGGCTCTGACCGCCGCTGCCCTCCCGTGGGGGCCACGAGAGGGTCAGGCTGCCAGAAGGCAGCCTTGAGAGAGAGGGGGGGGGCGAAAGGAGCCCCGTGGAAGCCTTTGCCTTTTGGAAGTGGTGAGAGATCCAAAGCTGAAGGAAACTGGACAACATAAGAACCTAAGAAGAGCCCCACTGGATCAGGCCAAAGGCCCATCTAGTCCAGCTTCCTGGATCTCACAGTGGCCCCACCAGATGTGTCTGGGAGCGCACGAGACTAGATCTCTGTCTCCTGATCCCACTCCCCTGCATCTGACCCTTGAAGGACCCTGGTTGTAAGCCTGGAGACTCCACATCTCCATCATGGTTTGTCACCTGGGATGGACTTTTCCTCCAGGAATCTGTCCCATCCCCTTTTGAAGGTACCCAGGCCAGATGCCATCACCACCTCCTCTGGCAGGGAGTTCCACAGACTAACAACGCGCTGGGTGAAAAAATAATTTCCTTTTGTCGGTCTTACTCTCCCAGCCCTCAATTTGAGTGGATGTCCCCTAATTCTGGTACTTTGTGAGAGGGAGAAGAGCGTCCCTATCTATCCACTTGACTCATGCCCTGCATTATTTTGTACATCTCAATCCTATCCCCGCCCCTCAGGCGCCTTTTTTTTCCAGACGAAAGAGCCCCAAATGTTTTAGCCTTTCCTCATCAGGGAGGTGCCCCAGCGGGTGGGCAGGGGGGGTTCCGGAGGGGTGTGGCCGAGGCTTGGAAGGCGGCGCCGTCACAGTCCCGTGTGTGTGCCTCCTTGGTGTCCCCCCTCAGGTGAGCTCCCTGGAGAGCTTGAAGGACTTTGGGGAGTGCGTGATCGCCCTCCAGGCCAGCGTCTTCAAGAAGTTCCTGCAGGGCTTCATGGCCCCCAAGCAGCAGAAGAGGCGGAAACTCCAAGGCGAGGAGGCCACCGTGGCCAAGGCCGAGGAAGTGGACGAAGAGAAGAGGGTGGCGGAAGAGGCCAAGGTCTGGGCTCTCCGGGGCTTGGGGGAGGGGGGCTTCCTTCTCCAGAGGGCTTGGGGGAGTGGGGGCGGCGGGGGTAGAAGGGAGCCTGTGGGCGCGTCCGTGGGAGGCAGAGGGAGAGGAAGCCACTGAGCCCCACCACCCCCTGCCCAAAGAAAGCAGCCGTAGGGGAAGCCGCGGTGGTCAGGAGCCCCTGTTTAAATGTTTGAAAGGATGTCCTATCGAAGAGGGAACAGGTTTGTTTTCCATGGCTTCAGAGACGAGGACTCGGGGAAACGGTTTCAAACTACAGGAAAAGAGATTCCATTTGAACATTAGGAAGAACTTCATGACAGTTAGAGCTGTCTGGCAGTGGAATAATATGCTGCCACCAAGGAGGGTGGTGGAGTCTCCTCCTTCTTGGGAGGTTTTTAAGCAGAGGCTGGATGGCCATCTGTCAGAAATACTGGGATGGGGGTTCCTGCATGGCATGGGGTTGGACTGGATGGCCCCTGAGGTCTCTTCCAACTCTGTGATTCTATGAAAGACCACCGCCCCAAAGGTGCTTGTTTGGTTCCAAGGGCAGCGGCTGCTCTTCCCACTGACTTTTGAGCAGAGAGACTTTCTAGAAGGCGGCAGGCCTTTTGCAGAGCTGACCTCTTGGCAACAAAGGACGCAGCCTCCCGTTTCCATGCTTCCAGTCAGCACTTGGCAGGAGTTGCTTCTGGGGCTGCTTGGTCCCTTTCCCGGCCGCCCCCAATGCCTGACGGCCAGGAGGCTTCGGAGGGCCCGAGCGTCAGCGTGGCTCCGTCCTGGAAGCCCTTCGCTCGGCTTGGCTCGGCTCGTCTTCTTTTCCTGTTGCTGGGAGGAAGGAGAGCATCCTCCTCCTCCTGGCTTCCTCCTTGGCCTATCCCGCCATCCTCGGCAGGCCCACCGCAGCTGCCCTAAAAGGCTTACGGGGCATTTGTGAGCTGTTGCGACTTGGCGGGACGGAGGACCAGCGGGCTCCAGGGTGCCTTCGTAATTGCTCTCAGGGGGCTCGTGCATTCTCTGTGCCCCCTCCCTCTTGGGCACCTGGAGCTGAAGGGTTTGCAGGGGGGGGGAGTCCTGTGCAGGCCCTGCTACGCTGTCCTCTCCCCCACACACACACACACCCGGCAGCACTTGGGAAGCAAGGCTGAAAGTCAGCCTGATGGTTTCTCCAGCAGAGGGAGAGGGCGGCTGCCAAGAGCAGCAGGTTTGTCTTGGCCGGGCACCTGAGCAGCTCCTTGGAAAGCCGATGTGTCTGAGAAGCATTCGGACCATTCGGGGGTTTGGGAGGGAGGGAGGGAGGGCAGGAGAGATGGAACCACCCCAAGCCAGCTTGGGCACCCACGCTATTTTCCACCGACTGGGCTGCTACCCCCTCTGCCTCCCGGTCCAGCCGCAGTTGAGCCATCGGGAGGGAATTTGAGACAGGTTAAAGGCTTTGCTGGCGGAGGCGCCCGGCGGCCCGGCTGCTTCTTGCTCCCATCCAGCGGGAGGGGAATGTGCCGCTCGGCAGAAACGGGTGGTTGTCTTTGGCTCCAGAATTGCTGTGTGCAGCAAATGTCGCCGCGGAGGAGAGGTGGGAGGGCTGCCGCGTGGTTTCCTTTCGTAGTCTCCCACTGGCCCCCCTCCCTCGTGGGCAGAATCCGTGGCCAGGAGGCAGAGTCCTCCACCAGGAGCCCCCTGCCCCCCACCCCCGCCCCGGATTGCTGCCGGCATTTCCGAAGCAATGCCTGGCCGCCCGCCCTCCCTTGCTGGTTCCCCCATGTGGCCCCCGGGCTTGTGCTCAAAGCGCAGGGACGCCGTCGGTGCCACGGCTCAGCAGGGCAGAGGGGTTTGCGCCCTTGAGCGTGGTCTGGCCTTGCTGGGCCTAGGGACGGCTCTGCCTCCTGGCCGCTTGCTTGCAGGGTCTTTCTGTCTGTGTGTCTGTCTGTCTGTCTGTGGCAGTCCTTGAGTCTTGCCACCAGGGGGCAGCCCAGGCCGCTCCCCACCTTTTGGGACCTGCCTTTTGCCTCCCCAGCTGTCCCTGCCGGCAGCGGCTTGCTTTTGCTGGAGTGACGGCCGGGGGGGGGGGGCTCGGTTTGGATTTCAAGACCAGCAGGAGGTCCTTTTAGTGTTTGGGGTTTTTTTTTCCCCTGCCGAGCAAGGATCGTGGGCCTCGGGAGCGGTGGGAGTCACCGGGTCAGGTGGGGCGGCTGGGGTGTGGTTCTTGGCCTCGGGGGGGTGGGGGGTGTCCCGTCCTCAGCCCCGTCCTCCTTGTGCCCCCAGGTGGCCTCAGCCGTGGAGAAGTGGAAGGCATCCATCCGCGAAGCCCAGACCTTCTCGCGCATGCACGTTCTGCTGGGCATGCTGGACGCCTGCATCAAGTGGGACATGTCGGCGGAGAACGCCCGCTGCAAAGTGTGCCGCAAGAAAGGTGCGAGCAGGCGCCTCGCCTGGGAGGAAGAGGAAGAGGAAGAGGAAGAGGAGGGGAGCAGGCAGAGCTCCTGGGACCACCCTGGGCCAAGAGGCAGCTCTGCACGGCCAGGGGGAAGGGGGAGGGGGGAAGCGTTGTGGACAGAGGCAGAAGAGGGGAAGGACCGGGAAGGAGGTTGGGGCGAGGAGGGGCCCTGCGCTGGTCCTTTTCCTCCTCCTCCTCTTGCTCCTCCTCCTCCTCCTGTGGGGCTCCCCTTGGAAGAGGCCAGGCACCATGGCAGCTTCTTCCTCTTGGCCTGGGCCCCGGAGGGGAGGCCAGGCCTCCCTTTGGCTCCAACTTGCTTCCAGGCAGTGATGAGTTGTCCCTTCCTTCCTTCCCTCCTTTCTTCCTTCCTTCCGTCCATCCCTTCCATCCCTCCCTCCCTTCCTTCCTTCCTCCCTCCCTCCCGTGCTCCCTCCCTTCCTTCCTTCCATCCCTCCCTCCCTTCCTCCTTCCATCCCTCCCTTCTTTCCATCCCTTCCTTCTTTCTTCCCTCCCTCCCTTCCTTCCATCCCTCCCTTCCTTCCTTCCTTCCATCCCTTCCTCCCTCCCTCCCTTCCTTCCTCCCTCCCTCCCTCCCTTCCTTCCATCCCTCCCTCCCTCCCTACCGCTTCCATCCCTCCCTCCCTCCCTCTTTCCTCCCCCTCCTCCCTCCCTTCCTTCCATCCCTCCCCTTCCTTCCTCCCTCCTCCCGCCTTCCATCCTTCCATCCCTTCCTTCCATCCATCCATCCCGTCCTCCCTTCCTTCCATCCTCCTCCATCCATCCATCCATCCCCCTCCCTTCCTTCCATCCCTCCCCATCCCTCCCTCCCTTCCTTCCATCCCTCCCTCCCGTCCTTCCATCCCTCCCTTCCGTCCTTCCATCCCTTCCTTCCTTCCATCCCCCTCCCTCCCCCTCCTCCCGTCCTTCCTTCCATCCCTCCCTTCCTTCCTTCCTCCATCCCTCCCTCCCGTCCTTCCTTCCATCCCTCCCTTCCTTCCTTCCTCCCTCCCTCTCCCTCCCGTCCCCATCCCTCCTTCCTTCCTTCCTTCCTCCCTCCCTCCCTTCCTTCCATCCCTCCCTCCCTTCCTCCCTTCCTTCCTTCCTTTCCTCCCTCCCTCCCTCCCTTCCTTCCTTCCATCCCTTCCATCCATCCCTCCCTCCCTCCTCCTTCCTTCCTTCCTTCCTTCCTTCCCTCCCCCTCCCTCCCTTCCTTCCTTCTATCCCTTCCATCCATCCCTCCCTTCCTTCCTTCCATCCCTTCCTCCCTCCCTTCCTTCCTTCCAGGCGAGGATGACAAGCTGATCCTGTGTGACGAGTGCAACAAGGCCTTCCACCTTTTCTGCCTGAGGCCCGCCCTCTACGAGGTGCCCGAAGGCGAGTGGCAGTGCCCGGCTTGCCAGCCCTCTGTCGCCAGGCGCAGCTCCCGGGGCAGGTGAGGCTCCTCTCTCGGCAGGGGTGGGGGGTCCTCCTCGTGGAGGTCTCGGGCAGGTGACCCTGAAGGCAGGAAGGGCAGAGGCCAGGCTCAGCTCTCTTCCAGGACAGTCTCTTGGAAGAGAGAGGGTGTGGGTGTCTTGTCCGTGGGAGCCGTCCCCTCCCTTGCAGGTCACTGTGTCCCACAGAACGGCCCCTGTCTCCCTCTGCATGCCCCCCCCGTGCGGCAGAGGGCCAGGGCCCGGCTGGAAAGCGAGGGGCAACGGCTTCCCTCTTCACCCTTTAGGAACTATGCCGAAGACTCCGTAGAAGAGGAGAGTGACGCTGGGCAGGAAGAATCAGAAGACGAGGAAGAGGAGGAGGAGGAGGAGGAAGAAGAAGAGGAGGAGGAGGAAGAGGAGGAGGAGGAGGAGGAAGAGGATTACGAAGTTGCAGGATTAAAATGTGCGTCCTTTTGCGATGGAAAGTGCAGCAACCTGCCGGGACATTGTTAGGGGACCAGGGCACCGGGGGGGGGGGCAAACATAGGGGACGTCCCAGGCGGCCAACTGCCCCATGGTTGGAACGGGTCCTTCCTTTCCGAAGGGACAACAGCTGGAAGCAACGCCAGATAGGTGTGGTTGTGGTTGTGGGGTGGTCAGGGCCTTCCAGTCAGCCCGTAGCAGAGGCCAGCCCATCCTGGGCTCAGGCAGAAGGCCCGGCCTTTGGCTTCCTGGCGGGAGGAGGCGGAGCAAAGAAGCCCCCCCCCCGACCCCAAGCGGCTTTGCTGGGACCCTTCCTTGGGGACGGTGCCTGAGCCTCTCTCCCTCCCTCCCTCCAGAGAGTCTTGGGCCCAGAGGCCGGATATTCTCCTGAAGGAAGGAAGAGTTGCCATTTTACACGGAAGCATCTACCCCCCCTCCTCCAGTAAGCCAGGAAGGGGGGGAGAAGTCCTGGGCACAGGGCCCCATCCAGCGTTCCAAGCCTCTTCCGGCTCCTGTCCCTCATTCCCTCCCTTCCCTCCCTCTGGTTGTGCCTGGCCGGCTGGCCTTGATGTCTGCTTTTGAAGTCCATTCCGGCTCCTCTTGGCTGCTCAGGGAGGGGCTACGGGAGCTAAAAATAAAGTGTGCCCCCCCCCGCCACCGCCACCAGGGCCAAGGGGTGTTGAGTTGGGAAGGTCACTGGAGAAATGTCTCCTGTTGACACAGCCCCCTCTAATCCCCAGGGCAGTTTGGCTCCTGAGGGGGGGGGGCGGAGGGAATGTCCCCGCCTGCCACCCACCCACCCCTCTCTCTGTCTCTCTCTCTCTTTCGGCACGTGCCCTGGCCTTCGCCCAAAAGGGAGGGCAGCCCCCAGCGGCAGCCTGATGGGTTGCTACACAGGAGGGCCTCAAAGGCGGGCAAGCCAAGAGGGAGGAAGGGGCCCCCTCTCAGGCCGCCCAGTGAAGGCTGGAGGCCAGGAGGAGGAACCCTAAACCACCTCCACCACCCCCAGTCCTCCTGGCATCTCTGGTGCCCTCGAGGGGCTGGGCTTGAGCTCTTCCTCTTTGCCAGCTGGCTGGAATAACTCGATGCCCAGCCACACCCATCTGAGGAAGCTTAGCAGCTGCCTCAGGAAGCCCTCTTGTGTGTAGAGGGGTGGGGGGGCTGCCCCTGCTCTGCCCCACTGCCGCTCTGGGGCGCATGGAAGCCCCTGGGGGGGGGTCCTGTGACATTGAAGTCAGCGCCCTTGGCCAGCAGAGTCAGTGGCCTTCAGCAACGCGGGTGAGCGGTGGCCCTTGTCTCTGCCAACCCCCCAGAAGCCGCCCGGAAGGGCTTGCTTTTGGCCCTGGGGGCCGGGGGCCGGTCTTGGGGGAGAAGGGGGCGGCCACGTAGGCCTTCCTGCCCTCTGGATGCTCAGGTGGGCTTCATGCTCCCCCCCCTCTCTCTTGACCTGCAGTGAGGCCCAGGAAGGCGGCCAAGGGGAAGCAAGGGGGCCCGGCGGCAGACCCTCCACGGCGGGGGCGGCATCAAGGGAAGAAGCCCCCCGGGCACGCACCCCGAGGAGCCCGGCAGCCAGCGGGGACGCTGAGCGACACTGATCTGGATGAGCTGGTAAGCGCTGCTGCTGGTAAGGCCTGGGCCTTGTCCCCCCCACCCCCACCCCCTTCAGCAGGAGGTGTCCCCCCCCCCCGCCCCCAGTGAGCCTTGTGCCGAGACCCCAGACCCTGCTGGCCAGCTATGTCAGGCATCCTCCTGGCTGAGCAGCTGCCCTCCTCTCTCTCTCTCTCTCTCTCTCTCTCTCTCTCTCTCTCTCTCTCTCTCTCTGCGTGTGTATGTCTCTTCCCCCCCCCACACACACTCCCTGTTAGGCGCTGGTTAGGAGCCCTTAAATAGCAGGCGCTGGAGTCCCTTGCGAATACAGTGTGTGTGTGTGGGGGGGATTGGCATGCTGACAATGCCGCGTGCCGTGTCCCTTCCAAACTAGCCCTGGTGGCCCCTGGACCTGGGTCTCCCCGCCTGCTTGCCTCCCAGCCAGCGGTCACTCTGGGAGCTCCCCAAAGCCGGGGCTTGGCTGGAGGCGTCCCTTTCCAAGGTGGCCGACCCCAGGAGGTGGTGGCCCTGCACTCACTCACCCCTTGAGGCCGTCCAGTGTGGGGTTGTGCAAAAGGGGGAAAGTGTCCTCCCTGCCCCGCCCCTCTGGCCGCCAAGTACCTTTGTCCGGAGGAGATACCCGGCAGCTCCACTGAGAGGAGGGCGGGCGATTTGGGAGCGCCGGCCGTTGTTGAGCCGAGGCCTGGCCCTGAGCCAGGGGTGCAGCTGCCGCGCGGCGGCTCCGAAAGGCCACCCCCCGCCCCCAGTTCTTGGCCTGCTGAGCTGCTTCTCCCTCTTGCCTCGCAGGGCGCAGGCAGGTGGGTCGCAGCCTCCACATCCATCCGGCCTGGAAAGTCTTTTGAAGATGCCCGCAGCCCCCACCCCCCACCCCTCCCGAGAGGAGCTGGGCAGCCTCCCCACCAGGGCTCCTGGCCTGAAACCCGAGCCGGGAGTGGGGGAGCCTTCCTTGGCTGCCCCATCAAAAGCGCTGGCAGCTGCCTGGCTAGCTTCCTCCTGCCCATGATGGCCTCGGCCGCTGAGTCTGGCCTTTGTGGGAGGCCGAGCCAGGAGAGCTGCGGGGTCTCCCCAGCAGTCCGCTCTGCTGCTTCCCCCCCCCCAGGCCCCGCAGGTGTCTTCTCTTCCCCCTCCCTCCTCTTGCCCCAGGGCCCTTGGCCTTCCACTCGGGCGACAGTGGCTGAGGGAAGGGATGTTCTGTGCCTGGTGGGGTGGGGTGGGGTGGGGGGAGTCCTTGCCTCTTTGCCCTCTTCTGACCACTCTGGCTGCTCCCTCCATGTCCTCCAGACGAAGAAGGTCTCTCGCCGGCAGGCCCTGGAGCTGCAGAAATGTGAGGAGATCCTCCAGAAGCTGGTCAAGTACCGCTTCAGCTGGCCTTTCAGGTGAGAGAGGCCGTGGGAGCCATCCCCACTCCACCCCACCCGGCTGCGTCCTGAAGTTTGGAAGAGCCTCAGCACACGCACACGCACACGCATGCATCACAGCCCCCATGTTGGCCCAAGGGGGTGGAGGGCAGGAGGAGGAGGAGGAGGAGGATGGGTTCCCTTCCTGCGCTTGGACTGAAGAGGGTCCTGGGAAAGGTTGGTGCCTTTCCACCCGCCCCACCCGCCTGCTGAGCTGGGGAGGGGGCTCCTCTGAGCAAGGACGCCCCTTTTCTCCCTTCTGGGCTGGGGGAGCTCCTTCTTGGGGTTGGCGCCTGATGGCCCCTGCCAGAACTGCTGCTGCTGGTGTGTGTGTGTGTGTGTGTGTGTGTGTGTGTTGTGCCTGCCTGCCTGACCCTTGCCCCCCCCCCGTCCACCCTCAGGGAGCCGGTGACGACGGAAGAGGCGGAGGACTACTTTGAGGTGATTGCCAGCCCCATGGACTTCCGGACCATGCAGGACAAGTGCTCATGTGGCTCCTACCGCTCCGTGCAGGACTTCCTCTCCGACATGAAGCAGGTCTTCTCCAATGCCGAGCGGTACAACCAGAACGGGAGCCACGTCCTGGCCTGCCTGGAGAAGACGGAGCAGTGCTTGGTGGACATGCTGAATAAGCACCTGCCCGGCCACCCGTACGCCCGCCGGAAGCGCCAGCGGCCTCGGGGCCCCTCCGCCACCGCCCAGGGACTCGGGGAGGATGAGGAGAGTGACCCCGACTACTCCCGGGGCCAGAGGAGGAGGAGGAAGAAATGAGTGGTGGTGGTGGTGTGTGTGTGTGGGGGGGTGAAGACCAGACTTGGCTGGAGCCGGCCCCTGTCCTGCTGCCCCCCCAGGGGGTGGGGTTGGTGGGCCTTCCTCAGCCTGCCCACCGCTGCCCCCCACCCACACACCGTCTCCCTTCGGGTCCACACGCGCTCCACTCCCAGCCAGCTCCGGGCGCGTCGTTGGGTCGGCTCTCCGGCAGGGAGGCGCTGCCTTTCCTCAGGTGGGCACAGAGGTTGATCCAGCAGGTTTCGGAGGCAGGAGAGGGCCAGGGATCTGGGTCTGAAAGGATCCCCCCTTTCCACGTGTGGGGAAGGTGAGGAGAGCAGGGAGTTGCGGGGGGGGGGTGTCTCCCTGAGACCGAGCCTGCACCCTTCCTCTCCTCAGTCAGCGCCAGAAACAGAAAGTGTGGCCCACTCCCCGATGCCGGGGGTGGATGCCACCCTGCCAGGCCCTCGTGGGCAGGGAGGCCCTGTTTGTACCTTTGGGTGACTGCCCTGGTGACACCCCCCCAGCCCCTTTGCGCTCCCCCCCCCCAAGAAAGCCACCTTGTAGAACGGGCAAGCACTTACCCTCCTGGGGAGCCTCCTTTCACCAGCATCCGTCTCTGGGCCAAGCAGGACGGTGGGCCTCTCTGCCCCCCCTTCTTCCTCCCCTGGAGGGGCCAAGCGGGGCAGTTGCACCCCCTCCCCACCCCCACAGCAGCACTTCTTGGCCACAGCAAGGAACAGAAGTTTCTTTTGGTTGTTGGGGGGGGGACCAGGTTCCAGTTCTCCCACTTTGTAAAACCCCATTTTTCTACTTAAGGGAAGACCCTTGTTTCCAGCTGTGCTCTTGTACAAATAAGGACCCCCTTGTAAGATGTCCCCCCGTGGTCTTGGCATCGCCCAGGCCTGTACAGTTTCTACCAGGGGGGGGTGTTGGCTTTGTATTCCCTATCCCTGCCCAGCCCTACAACCCCAGGCTGCTGCTGCTGCTGCTTCTCTCGGAGGGGGGGGACGACGACCCTCAGGCGTTGGCCCCCGGGGGGGATCCCTCAAAGCAGACCCCTTCCCTTTGTGCCCTTTTCTGCCTCTCCTTTTGTAGCGAACCCCCCTCCCCACCCTGTGTGCTGGCTCCTGGGTCAGCGCCCCCACCCCACCCCACGCATTGCACACTCAGGCACAGCCCAGGCAGCCGAGAAGGACGGAGGACACCCCCCTCCAAGGGTCCAGATTCCTCTCTCGGTCTGCCAAGGGAAGCTTTTCCATTTGCCCCCCCCCCGAGCGTTCTCATCTCAAGAGTCCAGTGCAGATGGTCTCTGCCCTGCCCTGTCCTGGCTCCCATTAGGGGAGGGGAGAGAGGGCTTAGGTTTGGACCTCTCTGGCCTCCTCCCATTCACAAGACCCTCACAGCAATCTCCACCCCCACCCCCCAAAATCCTCTTAGCCTGAGCACTGGCTCTTCCCGCCTGGCCACTGGGTTTCTCTCACCCCACAACCACCAGAACTTTTCCGTTGTTGCTTTGTTGTCATTTTTTTCAGGCTCAACACGGGACTTTTTGGGATTACATTTTTTTATTAAAGAAAGTTGTTGTTTGGGGGAGGGGGGGGCTTCTGCTAAGGGCTGTACTTGTAATAAATGAGAACTGAAAAAAAAATACCCCTGTTTGTAGGTCCTGGTCTTTCCGGGGCTCCCGGGAGAAAAGGGGCCCGGGAGGGTGGGCCAAGCAAACTTCCCAATCTCACCCTTTGCACTCATGGGGGGGGGGTGTCTTTGCCCCAGCCATCAAGGGGACTGCCTTTTTTCCCAGGTCCATCCGGGCCTGCTGAGCCCAGTGCCTGCAGAGCCAAAAGGCCCGGTTTGGCTCAGGACCCTGGCCGAAGGAAGTCCACCCCACTACCAAGCCCCCGAGGGCAACACTTGGGCCCCTCTGGGCAGAGTGCAGGATGTGGTGGAGACTCAACGCTCGGGCCTCCCTGGGGTGCTGCTTGGGCCTGTGCTCACCCCTTTCCTGGAAAGGAGCCCTTGGGAAGAGGGCTGTGGGGGCCCCTTCGTGGGATTTCGGAGAGTGGGCAAAAGCACCGGAAGGGTTGGAGGGGAAGGCCGGGTCGCCTGCGGCTGCCTGGCCCCCACCCTCTGACCAGGTGGCCCCAAGGTCCCTTTTGGCCCGGCCATCGGGATTGGCGGGGGCTTTGGTTGCCCAGGCAGAGGCCCTGGCGGGTCGGTTCCTCCTGGCCCTGAGAGAAGGGGAAGGCCTCCCTGAGAGGGGCCCTTTCGGAAGCCCCCTTCCCAGAGGGAAAGGAAAGGACGGGCAGCAGCCGCTGGACCCAAGCCACGCCTGGGATGCAAGAGGAGGGCCCAGGAGTGGCCCCTGCCAGGCGTTCCTCTACCCTGGGCTTCAGGGGGCTAAGCATCGGGCTACTCAAGGAGCCCCCTTGCCAAAGGCAGGTTCAGGGTTGGGGGGGGCGAAGGCACAGCTCAGTCCAGGGAAGGTGGATTGGTTGCCGAAGGCGATGGCAACACAGCTCTCATCTCCCGGGGAAGGAGCTGATGGGGCCCCCGGGAACAAGCGGCTGGGGTCCCTTCCCCTGCAGGTGGTTCAAAGACTGTCCTCCTTGCGGGAAAGGGGGAGGAGGAGAGGAGGCTTTCTTGGCGAGCCCGATGCTGAAAGGCTCCCCTGGGTTTTGGTGCCTGGGCCTGCTGGGATCTCCCTCCCTAACTGCATCCTTGCACGCAGACGCATCATCCTTCCTGTCTTTCATGCGGGGGGGGGAGGAGCCAGAGCAGCCTCCCAGATCCAGGACCGGGTCAGTGTGTGTGCCAGGAAGGGCCCCTTGGCTCTTTTCACCCACTGACCGGCCACGCCTGTCTCGCCACCCCTAATCTCATGGCAGAGGAGAGGGGGGTCCCCCATACACAAACATATTTTCTGGGAAGGGGAGGTGGACCCTGTGGAGGGCACCGGGGGGGAGGGGATTGGGGGAGGCCACCCCAGTGGGGGGAGGGGGGAGATGACCCACCCAGCCACCTGACCACCTTGTAGACCCTGTGCTTTGCCCTGTTGGGGCCTTCTCTTCTTTCCCTGTCTGTCTCGATGGCTTCCGGTATTGGCAACGCCAGTAATTCCCCCACGTTCCCTGCCCAGCGGTTTGCAATTTATAGCGGCTCTTTTGTTTCCTGGAGTTGAAAGCGATGGAAGTGCCTTGGTAAAAACGCCAGGCTTGCTGGGGTTTTGAGGAGGAACGGCGCCTGGCGTTTGCAGCGTGTTGAACGCCAAGCGCAACACGGTCGGGCTACTGGGGGGCAAGCGGGTCTCTGCTTCCGCTGGCCAAGGCGTGCCATTGGCAGCCGCCCCTTCTGCCACCTGAGCAGAGCGGTCTTGGGGAAGGGGGGGGGCTTTCAAAGGGTCCCAGACGCAGGTATGTGGCAGGCAGGACGCCCTCAGCCCTTCCCTCGGGAAACGAGAAACAGGAAGAGGCTGTTCAAGAAAAGAGGAGTAGCTGCTCCATCTGGCTGGTCATCATCCTCTCAGTGATCATGGATGCTGCTGCCTTTCATGTTGGTGGTGGTGTGTGGGGGTTCCTGTTCATCAGATACTGGGCTCGGGGGGGGGGCTTGGGCCCAATTCCATGGCTCTTCCTACCATCTCAGCTGTCACCGGTGCCCTCCCCAAAGGGTCCCCAAAAGACACAGGCCACCGAGATCTCGGGAGCGGGGGGGGGCACCGTCTGGGTTCCTTGCAAATTCAAGTTCCCCTTGACGGGATTGATCCTGACTGAGGCCCTTTGTTTGTACACGACCCCTAAACTCCGCCGCAAATGGCTTTAAGCTCCGGAGCTTAAAAATGTTTCCCCACCAGCTCCGGAGTTTACAGGAAATTAAGTGCGACCACGCCCACTTTAGCGCGTCCCTGCGCACCTTTCAAGTACCTGCTCTCTGGAGGTGAAAATTCTTTGATGCAGTGTAATGATAGTGAGTGCGGGGCTCTCCTCGCTTCTGTTTGTTGTTTTTTGGCTCCCGCCCCTTTAAGAGCTAGAATGTTGCCGCGGCAAGAGCGAGAGGCAGAAGGGAGGTGAGCCACGTCTCTTTTCTTCCTTTTTTTTCCCTCCCCTCACGCAGCCAGCAGCCAGGAGTGCGGAGGGGGTGGGAAGGCAGGAACAGCGACAAACCCCTAAGATCTCTGGTCCGAATTTAAGTGGCCAGCGGATCTTAGGGGTCGTGTGAAAAGGCTCTGAATCATGTCAGAAGAGCCATTCGGGGCTGGGAAACAGGTTGTCCGCCTTTGGAGATGCTTGAAGCGAGCTGGGCGGGGAGGTTGCCGCCATGGGCACGGCCGGCGCTGGGCACCTCAGGCAGTCTCCCTGCCCTCTAAAAGTGGGTCCAGACCAGCTCCTGGTTCCCTTGTGGCCGTCTTGGCCCGCCTGGACTTTCCTGCACCCAGACGGCCTCATGGTTCCATCCTGACCTGCCTTTTATGCTGTGCTCGTGGGTTTCTTGGGGCTGTGCTGGATAGCTTGGTTTCTTCTCCACTAAACCTTCCGGAAACATCCTTTTTTTTTTTTTTTTTTCATTATTGGAGGGGTGGGCAGAGGAAAAGGAGGGCTGGAATGGTTGCTGAACCTGACCAGAAGAGGCGCACCATCTCAATTTGATTTCCTTTTCCTAAGGGAAAAGTCTGGGTGGAATCGGGATATGTTGGCAAGCTTAGGAGCCGAGAGTCCAGAAAAAGGGGAGGAGGCCCCTTCAGAGATGCCCATTTCAGGACTCCCAGAGCTCCGATTGGGTGAAAAGTGGGGGAGACCTGGGGTGGGAACTATCCTCTGCTGATACCAGAGCTGCCCACCCCATATGGAATGCAGATGCCCCTTCAGGTTGTAGGGTTACTGCCTTTAAAAAAAAAAATCTCCGGTGGGCCAGCCCTGCTCATCTTGCCAGTATGTCCCTGAAGAGGAGAGGTGGATGTGTTCTGCATCCCAGGCGGTAGGACCTCATGCCTTCTCCTTTTCCTTTTCCCTCTGCGGCATCCTCCCTCTCACAAAATACCAGAACTAGGGGACCTCCACTCCAATTGAGGGCTGGGAGAGTAAGAACAGACAAAAGAAAATATTTTTTCACCCAGCGCGTTGTCAGTCTGTGGAACTCCCTGCCACGGGAGGTGGTGATGGCATCTGGCCTGGAGGCCTTCAAAAGGGGACTGGACAGATTCCTGGAGGAAAAGTCCATCCCAGATTACAAAACCATGATGGAGATGTGTCATCTCTAGGATTAAAACTGGGGTCCTTCAAGGGCCAGAGGCAGGGGGAGTGGGATCAGGAGACAGAGATCGAGTCTCGTGCGCTCCCAGATGCATCTGGTGGGGCCACTGCGAGATCCAGGAAGCTGGACTAGATGGACCTTTGGCCTGATCCAGCAGGGCTCTTCTTATGTTCTTATCCTACCTGCCAACTTCATAGCCTCAGGGCCTCTGTCTCCAGCCCCTACACGCACGCACACACACACACACCACACACATCCTGGTGGGCCAGTGCCACCTTCAAAGGCTGCCGTCCTCCCTCTCAGTGCAAACACTTCCAGCCTGGCAAGCCGGTGTGCCATCTTGCAGGTAGCAGGGCTTAATGGGGCCCCTTCCCGGCGCTGCCTAGAAGGGACGCCTGTTGTTAGAATTTGCGCTCAGATCTTCCCTGGCGGCTGCCAAAGGGGAAACCCCAGAGTGCCCAGGCGGCCACCTGCCGGGCCCCGAGTCCTCGGCAGAAGGAGAGTGGGTCTCCAGCTGGCAAGCCAAGCAGCCTCCCTGGCCGCTGGCCAAGGGCAGGGCAGGGCCAGCCTTGAGGTGTTCCCTTGACAAACTCTGCAGGCAACTGTTCTCTTTGGTGTTCTCCAGAGGAAAGCATATGCCATTTGCACCTCTGGCATTTGCTTTGTTCCCGAACACGCTCCCAAAAACAGGGAGGAACGGGGGGGGGAGGGAGGCTCCAAGGAGTTCATTCAGCAGAAGACAGCTCCTGAGCCTGGAGGCTTCACGGAACAGCCCGGGGCAACATCCAATGCTACATTCCCTTTTCCGCCCATGAATTTCCTCTCAGCGTTTCCTAAACCAGTTCCCTCTCTTGAGGCAGGGAGTTCCACTGACCTGCATGGAGAACACCTGCTTGTCCCGCATCTACTGATGCTTTTCTCCTGAGCTCCAGGTTCATTATGGGAAAGAAAACACCTCTCCATTTTCTCTATGCAACTTTATATACCTGCATCGCCTCTGGATTAAAACAACCCACAAACAGGCCATTTTTCCGTACAAGAGGAGCTGCGTGACCAATTGACTGATAATTCCGATTTCTCCTTTGGGGCTCCTTTGCCTTCTCTCAGGGCCAGGCGGCTTCATGCTGCCATCCGCTGCTGTGAGTTACATAGAATACCAAGGGGCCCTGATTCAGTACATGCTCAGAGGGCCACCTGTTTCTTGTCCTTGGGAAGAAGCCACAAAGGCTGACTTTATCCAGGTGGTCCGGGGCCCAGATTGAAGCGGGGCGGGGGGGCGGCCTTCGGCCCCTCTGCAGACTGATGCATTTCCGCGTTGCCTCGTGTCGCCCCTTCCCCCCCCCCCCCGGGCGCTGCCACCGTGACCCTGGTGCTGCCAAGGACCTTCCAGCAGTCCATCCTGCTCCAAAACATTATCCTGCCACCCAGCATAGCCCGTGGCTTAGAAAGGCAGGGTCTAAACTCAAATCAATCTAGCAATCGACCAGAACCCTCAGAGCATCTCTGAAAAACAGAATTGTGGGCCAGGTGGCACCAACCATTCCTCCACCCGCCTCCCGCTTATCCAGGCTCCTTGTGGGTGGGATCGGGGGAACAGTCAGCAGGGACTTTGGGAGCCAGACATGGGTCAGTTTTGCTCCCCCACACACACCTGTCTTTCCAACTGCCTATTCTCGCTACAGAAACTCCCAACAAATGGACCCAAAAGAAGAGTTCCCCTTAAGAAACACCACGACCCTCTCCCTCCCTCTAAAGAGCACCCCCCCCTCTGCTTGGAGTGATAAACGTGCCCCCCCACCTCCGTGGCTGATGGCTTCAGGCACCTCCCTCTTCCTGGAACAATCCCAAGGGCAGGGGTTTGATGGAGAAAAGGGGGCAACCCCCCCCTCAGAGGACGGACCCAATGAGACAAAACGTCAGCAACACAGATCACCGGGACTGGGGCAAGAATGGAAACGATGATTCATTTGTGAGAAGGGAAGCCGGGCTCCTGCCTGGTGGGGGGTGAGGGTGGGGTGCGGGGGGGGGTGCTGGCTGGCAGGCTGTAGTGGAGCAAATGCTGAAAGCCACCATAGGGCTTTGCGGGGTGGGTGGGGGGGCAGCTGCCCCACTGAAGGCACATCCACAGCCCGGGAAATGCATGGGTCCCCTCCCAACCCCCCCCCACTAGCCTGCATCTCTCTCCTTTCCCCAAAGGGCCACCAGTTTGAAGCCAACGGGGACTCTGAAGACCCTCCTCCAGAATCCTGGAAGCTGGATCCGACCCAGGGCCGACCTCCGGTCTGAGAGGTTGCCCCCTCCCCTTGTGGTGGGATGGCTCAGTGGGGTGGAATCCCTGGGCCAGGGGTTTGCGCTGGCATCTCCCGGGGGAGGAGGGGCTCAGGCGGCCTGGCTGCTACCCTGTCCTTCCAGGGGCTGACACCCACACCCCAGAAACCACCACCACCCCCGCCCTCTTTCATAGATGGGTTTTGGTCCGAGACAGAAGGAATCTTTGGCTCCACATTTAAGCCCTGGGAGCATCTCCAGGGAGGGCAGGAAAAGCCCAATCCACAGCTGCCGCCCCCCTCTGGGCCATGGTGTCCGAGCCTGCTGGTGGGTTCCCGGGGCCTGTTTGCCGAACCCTCTTTACAGCAGGGGCAAAAGGGCCTGGGTTCTATTGGCAGCTCCATGGGGGTGGGGGGTTAAGTCACACACACACACACGAGAGAGAGAGAGAGAGAGAGAGAGAGAGAGAGAGAGAGAGAGAGAGAGAGAGAGAGAGAGAGAGAGAGAGAGACTCCTTGGCTCAATGCCAGCAGTAGTCCCAAGGGCGGCTGCCCGACAGGGCCACGGCTCCAGGAAAGCCCCCTTCCTCAGCACACAGGGAGCGTGGGGGTGGGGGGCAGGAGAAGGGAGGCTGGGAGAGTAAGAACAGACAAAAGAAACTATTTTTTCACCCAGCGTGTTGTTAGCCTGTGGAACTCCCTGCCACAGGAGGTGGTGATGGCATCTGGCCTGGAGGCCTTCCAAAGGGGATTGGACAGATTCCTGGAGGAAAACGTCCATCACAGGTTACGAACCATGACGGAGATGTGTCATCCCCAGGCTTAAAACCAGGGTCCTTCAAGGGCCAGATGCAGGGGAGTGGTATCAGGAGACACAGAGATCTAGTCTCATGCGCTCCCAGAGGCATCTGGTGGGGCCACTGTGAGATACAGGAAGCTGGACTAGATGGGCCTTTGGCCTGATCCAGCAGAGCTATTCTTATGTTCTTATGAGCGGCTTCAAAGGGTGGGACAGGCGTCCAAGTGACTCCCTGGAAGGCCAGGCGATGGGGCCAGAGAGGGGAGAGGATGAAGGCCAGTGTGCTGGCACCAGACCGTGGGGTGGGGGAGCTTTGCAGGGAGAAGCCAGGGACAGCTCAGCCTGGTCGTCTTCGGGAGCCCCTCGCTTTGGCCGCCCCAAACAGCCATTCCCACAGCCCTGCAGGGCAGGCCCCCACCCTAGCATCCCCAACACTGTGTGTGTGTGTGTGTGTGTGTGTGTGTGTGTGTGTGTGTGTGTGTGTGTGTGTGTGTGTGTGTGTGTGTGTGTGTGTAAAGGAGAGGGAGGGGTCCCCTGGGAAGGGCGGGCACTGGCTTGGGGCTGGACCCCTTCCTGCCCCCCCCTGCACAGACTGAAACAGCTGTGGCTAAATCTCCCCCCCTCCTCCGCCCTCGCTTGGGGAACAGCTGCCTCCAAAGGAACCTCCCTCCCTCCCATCGGATTCTTGCAAACACCACCGGACTCTGCTAAAATAACATAACCTTGTCTTTTATTGGGTCTTCCCTCCCCACTTCCATTTCTTTTGAATAATGATTTCACTTTTCTTTTCTTTTTCTTTTCTTTTTTTTTTTTTTTTACCAAAACAAGGACGCTATAATAAATTACAGAATTAAATAAGCTTGGGCAAATCCTCTCTCTGCTCCCAACGAAAACCAGTTTTAAAACAGTTGCTGGCGTCTGGGTGGTGACCAGGGACACTCAATCCACTGGCGCCTGGAGCAGAAGCAGCAGGTTCTAGGCGGGGGGGGGGGGGAGGCGGTGTTGCAAAGGAGGAGGGAGTCCAGTCTCTCTCTCTCTCAGCTGTTCCTCGACGCTCCCTGGGCCTTCCCGCCACGGCTGGCCACTGGTGCCACCTCCCCACCCCCTGCTCTTCCTTGGTGTGTGTGTTGTTGTGGGGGGGGGGAGCCAGCGGCAGGGCCAGAAGCCCAGCCCGGGAGAAGGCCAGCCAGCTGTGGCTGCTCAGACGTGGGTGGGGTGGTCCAGGTAGGGGTCTGCCTTGGTCAGGTGGAGGGTGACGGCGGGGGCCTTGTAGTGGGGGCAGTGGGGTCCCAGGCAGTTGGCCCCCCCGCAGGGCTGCTTCTTCCCCCGCGTCCTCCCCAGGAGTCCCAGCTTCCGGTGGCAAACAGCCTGCCAGCTTTGGAAGGTCTTGGAGCTCCAAACCCACACGCCGCTGGTGATGCCCACGGCCAGCGACATGAAGATCTTCAGCATGAACACGGCCACGGAGGGCACGGAGGCCTCCAGGGCACAGTCCGGGGGCCCCCGCCGGCCGGGCCGAGGGGAGCAGGCTCGCTCCAGGGCCTGGAGGCGCCAGTGGTCCAGGTTGAGGCGCTCGTAGAAGTAGCAGACGATGACACAAGTGGCGGGCACGGTGTAGAGGACGGAGAAAACCCCGATCTTCAGCATCAGCTTCTCCAGCTTCTGGGTGTTGGTGCCGCCCGTCTTCATGACCTTGCGGATGTGGAAGAGAGCCACGAAGCCGGTCAGGAGGAAGGAGGTGCCCAGGATCAGGTAGGCGGCTAGCGGGACCAGGACGAAGCCGGTCAGGGCGCCGGCGTCCAAGCCTCCCACGTAGCAGAGGCCGGTCAGCTCGTCTCCAGCCACCTTGCGGAGGGTGAGGATGAGGATGGTCTTGAGGGCGGGCAGCCCCCAGGCGGCCAGGTGGAAGTAGCTGCTGTGGGCCTCGATAGCCTCGTGGCCCCACTTGCGCCCGGCCGCCAGGAACCAGGTGAGCGTCAGCACCACCCACCAGAGCGAGCTGGCCATGCCGAAGTAGTAGAGGAGGAGGAAGGCCAGCGTGCAGCCGGCGCTCTCCAGCCCCGCCGGGATCAGGTAGGGCTCCCCGGGCGGCTCCTCCGGGCTGCGGTCGCAGGCGATGCTCTCGGCGCCCGCCGCCGCGCGCACCAGGAAGGCCACCGAGTAGACGTTGTAGCACATGGAGAGGAAGATGATGGGCCGCTCCGGGTAGCGGAAGCGCTGCGGCTCCAGCAGGAACGTCAGGCCTGTGAAGGCGGTGGAGACGAAGCAGAGGGCCGCCCAGGCGCCCATCCAAGCCAGAGCGAAATCCTTGTCCCGCCGCGCCCACAGCACGTCCACCGACGGAGAGCAGCGCGCCGCGCACGAACCACTCTTGGCCACGAAAACGAACTTGTCCGCGTTGGCGCACGGCGGCGGAGGGCGGCTCTCGGAGGCGGAGGCGGAGGCGGAGGCGGGCCGGGCCGGGCGCGGCGGCGGCGGGGGACCCACCGGCAGCATCCCGTGGCCCCGGTGGCGAGGAGGCTCTCCCGTGGCCCCGGCGCCCTGGCCCGCGTCGTGGGCGCCTCCTCCTGCTGCTGCTCCTGCCGCGGCGGCTCCGGTGGCGTTCTCGGGCGCCTCCATGCAGAGGGCGTGCGGGTCGTTGCGCGTGGGCAGCCGGGCGCAGTCGAGCGCCTCGGGCCAGCCGAAGTGGAAGTGCTCCATGATGGGCGCGCAGCGCTGGCGGGCTTGTTCGCACATGGGCCGGCAGGCGGGGATGCTGCTGGAGACCTGGTCGGCGCACATGGGCGCGTAGAGCGAGCAGAGGAAGAAGCGCAGCTGCCCGTGGCACCCGTAGGCCACCAGCGGCGCGAACTCGTGCAGCTTGAGCGCCGCCTCGGCCTGGTGCGCGTGGCCCAGAAGGTTGGGCATGCGGGTCAGGTTGTAGCCGATGCCCCGGCACATGGGGATGGCGATCGCCTGGCACCGCCCGGCGCCCACGCCGCCTTCGAGGCCCTCGGCCCCCTCGCCCTCCTCGCCGCGCGCCCTCGCCAGCGCCGCCTCGTAGCTCCCGCCCGCGCTCAGCAGCTCCAGCGCCGTCGAGGCCGCCCCGGGCAGATGGCTCAGCACCGCCGCCACCACCGGCAGCAGCAGCAGCGCCGACAGCCCGCCGGCGGGGAGGCCGGCCGCGGCCATGCGGCGCCCCGGATCGCCGCCACGGCTAGCTCCGCCGCCGCCGCCGCATGGCGCCCAGTCCCGAGCGCCGCCGCCGCCGCCGCCGCTCTGCTCCGCTCCTCTTCGGCCGCTGCGGCTCCGGCTCCGGCTCCGGCCGCCCGGGCCGCCTACACCCCCCGGGAGGCGGGCCCGGAGCCGGAGGGACCCACCCCGCGCGGGGCGGAGCGCAGCGCCTCGGTCGAGGCGGGGGGGGGCGCGCCGCGGAGGAGGGTCTCCCGGCCCGGGCGGCTGTCCGGGGCGCGCCGCCGCCGCGCTCTGCAGATGCTCAGAGGTCCTCTCGGAAGCAGCGGCGGCGGCGGTGGGTGGAGAGGGTCTCCCGGCGAGGCGAAGGGAAGCAGCGGGAGGAGGCTGCGCGGCGGTCAAGAAGGGGAAGCAGACGGGAGCGCGCCAAGAAGTCTCCGCAGGGGCTTTTTCCCTCGGGTGGCGCGCGGACCGCCCGACGTGGGTGCAGCGCCCACCACGGCTCCTCCTCGGGAGGGCGCTGCGGGATGCCTTCCACACGTGCACCTCAACACGCGTCTTCCGCCCTCTAGACACCGGGGGCTTCTCTGGGACGGAGTTGGTCCTCCAATGATTGAGCCTTCCAAATCTCCTTTTCCCTCCCTTTCCCCCTTAATCGTTCCTCTCCTGAGCAGCTGACATTTGGGGGGGGGGGGAGATGCTACTGGGGAAGCCTCAATGCGCTTTGAAGATGAAAGGCGGCGACAGAGGCAGCGGCTGCCCTGAAAAGCTCAGGGATGTTGGGGGGGGGGGCGAGCGGAATATTTAATCACCAAAAAGACCCCCATCAACCCTGCCTGGAGAAGCGAAGTCCCAGCCCTGCGGATGATGGGCTGTGTTGTGTCCAGCAACCCCTGGCCAGTTGGGTTCCCCCTGCAAGAGAAGCACTGCATTTCCCCCCCCCCCCCATCAAGTGCGGGTGGTATTTGGGGACGTCTGCCCTCCCCCTGGAAAGAATCCCACCTTTCTGGACTTCTTGGTGTGAAAACAGAAGAGGGGGGGGCAGGAGAGAGAGGTGGGTTCTTGTTCTGTTTTTTTTGGGGGGGGGTGGATTCATTTATTAATTGTTTATTTACAAAAAAAATAGCCACCCCACTACCAAATGGTCTCTGGGTAGCATGAAAGAGAGGAGGGGGGCATGAGAGGCTCTGAAAATCTGGGGTCAAGATCCCAAAAGAATCCGGAGGGGAATGTGGGGTGCAGTGGGGGAGGGGGGGCAAGCCGAAAGGCGAAGGTTCCTGGGCTGGGCCACATTCCTGAACCACCCTCTGAGGTTCCCCCGCTAAGCTGGAAGGGACTGGCGAGCACCAAACAGCAAATAGCGGCGGTAAATATTTGCCCATCGTATTTCATGTCACCAAGGCGGTGTTTGTGCCGTATATTGGCCCTTGAAAAAAGAGCACCGCCGACCTTCTGGCCACCGGGATGATTGCGCACGTCCCCACTTCAAAAAGCCTTCGAAAGGTCAGCGTGGTTTGGGGGCCTGATAAACGGCCTCCTCCAGCCATGAGTTTTATTTTTATTCGCTGTTTCTTACCCATTTACTTTCCTGCTTCTTTACTGCCTTCCCTTTAGTTGAGCCCAATTGGAAAACGAGGATTGGAGAATATGTCTGTGAAGATTCTCAGCCATCCAGGTGAGTTTATCTGGAAGTTGAGTGAGTCATGGCTACTGGACTTCTTTTTGAGAGATATAGAAACGTTTCGCTGTTCATCCAAACAGCTTCATCGGTCAGACCAGCGAAACGTTTCTATCTCTCAAAAAGAAGTCCAGTAGCCATGACTCAACTTCCAGAGGATTGGAGAAGTCCACAGAGGACCTGGTGGATTTTGTGGGGGGGCTCTGCCAAGTGGATCCTCCATGTTCAGAAAAGGAGGGCACAGAAGGGCCATTCCTGTTTAAGCATTTGCCCAGGTGGGGCCTTTGGGAAGCTGGGTGGTGGCCCCCCTCTCTCCCTGCCCAAACCAGACCCCTGGGGGAGGGGGAAAAATCCATTGGAGCTCCTCTCTTGTGGGGAAGTACCACGGTTTCTAACCCCCACAAGCTGGAGACCCACTTTTAAGCAGCATTTGGGCCTTCTGATCGATGGGTTTTCGAATCCACCCCAATGTTCCTCTTTTGTTTTTTTTAAAAAAAAAGGCTCCACAGAAAACAGGCAAAAGAGCTGACACCCCCACCCCCTCCCCAAATGTTAGAACTGCTCCAGTACCCCACTCCTGCTGTCAACAGGGAGCATTGCATGGGGGGGTCACCTCTTCAAACCCACGGAGCTTAGGGTCCAGGTGTGATTTCAACTAGATCTAGATTTACAAGGGGGGGGGGTGAGCTTTCCAGACTATTTCTGGAGCTACCTTTTTGGCCCGACATTGTGGCAGCACCATGAGGACTGTCCACCTAAAATTATTTTAAAAAATCCTCATTTGGGATACCCACCTGGATAAAAATCAAGCCAACCCAACACCCACCAGCTAAGGGACAGCAGTGCCCCTCTCCCCCCCCCGCACAGATCACGTCCAGTTCTGAGGGGGTTTAGTCCAAAGCCCCTTTGGAAGCCAACGCTGAAGAGGGCCGAAAGAGCAGGCACCAGGTTGGAAGGGCTTGCAACGGATTGGGCAGTATCCTGCCCTCGGTCCTTCACCACTGCAGTGCCACTCTGCCTTTCGAGGTGGCCACTGTCTTGAATTGGCAGTTAAGAGCCGTTAGCCCGGCAAAAGACCTGCTCCCGGGGAGGTTTGGGAACCCTGTGGTGCAATGGATCCTTTGCTACAGAGGCACCAGGCTTTGCTCTTTGGGGCAGGACTGTGGGGATCCCCCCCCCCATTTTGCCCCTGATGCCCCTCATGTGCTCCTTATGGGGTCTGATGCTCCCACTTGGTGGGGATGAATGGGGAACATCTTCTTCCCTACACCGCTTCACACACACACACACACACACACACACACACACACACACACACACACACACACACACACACACTGTGTCCCAGTTTTAGAGGCCAAAGGCTTTTGTCTTTGGGAGCCACAGACCTGGTGAGAAAAGGGTTAACCACACAGAGGTGTGGGGAGGAGACCCACGCACAATGGAAAAAATACGGACTTTTTAATTTAATTTAGCTTTACTACCTAAAACTGTTGCTGTTGGCCTGAGGCAGGACAGGAGGGCCAAGAGTAATACGGGGGGGGGGGGAGTCGGAGTCAAGAAGGGCTCCTTTGGAACCCGTGCGCCCCAGACCTCCAGACCTCCAGACACGCATAATACGTTGGTCTGTTTGCTTGCTTGCCTCTCTCTCTGTGTATTTGGCACCTGGAGTGGGACGGGGTGGAGGGGAGTCCTTGGTCTACAACCCCACCCCAGAGGGACCCGCTTGCAAAGAGGTGGCTCCAGGAACATTGGGGGGGGGACGCTTGTGGGTGTGAGTGCAGGAGCCCCTTCCAGGGGGCCGTCGGCTTGTCCCTATGAGCCAAACTTTTGCTGCGGGTGGGTGGAGGACGCGGGCTGGGAAGGGGGTCGTGAGGTGGCCGGGGTGCAGAAGCCAAGAGGTCTGCAGGTAAACAAAGGCTGCGCCCCCCCCCAAGCTTTGAAACCAACTTTTAAAGCATTGCTAGCCAGTATTGGCGAACCGATGGCACAGGTGCCAAAGGTGGCCCTTGGAGCCCTTTTTGTGGGCCCCCGGCATCGCCCCTTCACAGCCACCTGGATTCAGGTTCAATGCGTGGATTGGCCCTTTGCGAAAAATTAGTGGGTTTTGAATCGCAGTTTGGGCCCTCGGCCTCTAAAAGGTTCGCCATCACTGAGCTAAGGTGTTTGGAGAGTGGTGGAGGCAGGCATTTATTTCCTCTGGGGATGGGGGGGGGGTCTGCCACCAAAACAAAACCAAGCCAAGCCTTTGTCGCCAGGGGTTGCAAAAAGGAATTCCACCCGGCCAGTGTCGGTCCTGCTGGGGTCTTTTCGACTTCAAGGTTTAGAAGTAAACCTGATGACACTACTGAGAAGGGAAGGGTAACAGGCGTGGCAGCACCCCATCCGAGAGGGCGTGAGGTGGTGGTGGTGGGTGGTGGTCCATCCTCTCTCCCCTGGAGGCTTTGGGGGTCTTTTCTTCCCTCCCCTCTCACTCTGAGTGCAGCTTCCAGATCTCAGTCTCCCGCCCCCTCCCCAAAGGTGGGCAGGAACGACAGGAGGCTGGCACCACTTCCCGAATGTCTGCCTTTCGCCCCATTGTCTCCGGGCAGCTACATCCTCTGGGTAATCCCTCTCCCATTGTCCCTCGGCTGACATTCCCAGGGGGATCAGCGGCACAGCCCCCACGGCCTCCATCCCTCCCCCTCCCCTCCCCTTGCCCCCCACACCCTTGCTGGGCAGCCAGTCTTTGGAGGAGGGGGGGCCTGGGTTAGGGTTAGGAAGAGAGAGGCTCTCTTTTTTTAGGACAAAGGCTCCAGGCTGGGCAAAAGGAGGGTGTCTGTCAAGGAGTAAAGGCAACCAGCGCTGGTCAAAAAGGCCACGCGCCTTCCCTTCTGCCCAGCTTCTGGCAGGATATGTGTTTGTGTGCATATGCGTGCACACACACACACACACACACACACACACACACAATATCTGCAAAGGGCCAGGAGGCAACCAAGAACCCTCCTGGGGTGGAAGGGGCAGCCGATGTGGGCAGGGCTACATCTCGGGAGTGGGGTTGCTTACCCCTTTCCCGCCTGGATGGAGGATGCCAGTGGGCTAGAGGAGGAGGAGGAGGAGGTCGAGGTGCCAGGGAGGAGCCCTGAGCCCTCTTGATCATAGAATCATAGAATCATATAAAATAGATGTCATTAGCCTGGCCTGCCCCCACAAGGGAAAGGAAGCCCCCACCCCACCCCAGCCAGCCACACACAGGGAGCCCCCTGGCACCTCCCAAAAGCCCCGGGCTCCCTTCGGCCATCAGCCTGCCCTGAACTAGCCAGGATGGGGCCCGCAGCTGAGGTCAGGATCCTTCCAGTTGCATCCTCCCAAGATAAATTTATCATCTTCTGGAATTTTACAGAAATAGACAGAGCAAAAGGCCTGGCCGGGTGGTGGGGAGGAGGGGGACGGGGTCGGGTTTCAAACGCCTTCCCGAGGCAACTGCTGTGGGCGGCAGTGCAGGGCCCAGCGGCTCCCGAGAGGTGACGGCCGGGGGGCACTGGGGAACTGAAAGCAATGATCCCAGGGGGGGTGCCAGGCCAGGCCCACCCACCTTGGGGGGATGATCTGCCCCTACCGGACCTATCCATGCAGAAGCCTTTGGCACGGTGGCTTTTCCGCACGGAGAGGGCAGGGGGTGTCGGACTCCAGGGTAGCTGCGGGCAAAGCAGACCATTTCTCCCCTGGCCCGTCGGGCGAAACTCTCCCAGCCAAAGCTGTGAAGATTCTCAGTCCTCCAGGCGAATTTATCTGGACACTGAGTCGTGGCACCTGGACTTCTTTTCTTCTTGAGAGATGGAAACATTTTGCTGCTCATCCGAAGAGCTTCGTCGGGTAGAACCATCATTCCCAGTACATAAGGTCATAAGAAGAGCCCTGCTGGATCAGGCCAAAGGCCCATCTAGTCCAGCTTCCTGGGTGTCACACTGGCCCCAACAGATGCATCTGGGAGCGCACGAGACTAAATCTCTGTCTCCTGATGCCACTCCCCTGCATCTGGCCCTTGAAGTACCCCGGTTTTAAGCCTGGAGATGACACATCTCCATCATGGTTTGTAACCTGTGATGGACTTTTCCTCCAGGAATCTGTCCCATCCCCTTTTGAAGGCATCCAGGCCAGGTGCCATCACCACATTCCTGTGGCAGGGAGTCCCACAGACTAACAACGCGCTGGGTGAAAAAATATTTTCTTTTGTCTGTTCTTACTCTCCCAGCCCTCAATTTGAGTGGATGTCCCCTAGTTCTGGTATTTTGTGACAGGGAGAAAAGTGTCCCTCTCTATCCACTTGACTCATGCCCTGCATTATTTTGTACATCTCAATCCTATCCCCCCTCTCAGGTGCCTTTATTCCAGACCAAAGAGCCCCAAATGTTTTAGCCTTTCCTCATAAGGGAGGTGCCCCAGCACCAACATTGCCCGTCAGATGGGCGGGGCTGGATTCGCAGCTGGGCGGGATATTTGTCACTGTGGTGCTGGATGCTGCCTATGGCACCGGGGCGCACATTCCAAGGATCCAGAGGAGGTGACCCCCCCCCTCTCTCGTGCGGGACTCCCCGAGAGACACCCTGCGATGGGGGGGGGGAGTGAACATGACTGTTGAGAGGAGATGCTTCTGGCCAGCCGGCCTTCTCAGCCTCTCCCTGGACCACACTGGTTCTGACTGGTGGAGAAAATGGGAGGGCGGGGGCGAGTGTGGAGCCGAGGCTGGGACCCCCCCACCAGAGTGCCAGCTGCTCCCCTGCTTCTCTGGACCACTCCATCCTGCAGAGCTGGGCTCCCACTAGGAGAAGGTTGGCGGGGGTGGGGATCCTTGGCAGCCACGCCAGCCAACCCAGCCCAGCCGGCGTTATTTTTATATCTGGGCTGTTCTCAGCTGCCTGGCATTTCCTTCAGCACCCTGGCACTGGCAAGGAGGAAACCTGAGCCTGCCGGGAGGGGGCAGCTCAGGGGACCATGCCCGG
Organism: Phrynocephalus forsythii; assembly: GCA_029282475.1. NCBI lineage: Eukaryota > Metazoa > Chordata > Lepidosauria > Squamata > Agamidae > Phrynocephalus > Phrynocephalus forsythii. The sequence goes on along the minus strand of JAPFRF010000017.1, from coordinate 7,995,820 downwards.
GGGGGGGGGAGAAGAGGGCTCTCCTGGGGTCAGGCTCTCTGCAGGGGCCACCAGGACACCAGCAGAGAGGTCACAACTGGACAAAGGGTGCATGGTGAAGCAGGACCGAATAAGAAGGGGGGGGCTCATCTCATCTCTTGCCCTGAAGGACAGAGGCCTCTCCAGCACTGACTGACCCCTGGTGGGGGAAGGGTCTGCTCCCCAGACACTCCCCCCCCTGAAACCTGGGAGGCTCTGTTCTTTTCTTTCAGGAAGCAGAATTTTTTAAAAAAACAACTTCAGCAAAGTCTGGGAAAAAGGTGTGTGGGGGTGGTGGATAATTACACTTAAAAGGGTGGGTCTTTTTAAAGGAGCAATGCCTTTGACTCCAACTGAGGGCGCTTTTACACCACCCCTAAAATCCGAGGCAAAGGGCTCCCAGATGCGGAGCTTAAAATTGTTTTCCCACCAGCTCCGGACATTAAAAAAAATTAAGTATGATCACGCCCACCTAAGCGCGTCCCAGTGCATTTTCCAAGTACCTGGTATCCGAAGGTGAAAAATTTCTGATCCGGATTGCAAAGCAGTGAGTGCCACACTCTCCTCGCCTTCTGTTTGTTTGTTTTTGTTTGTTTTTGTTTGTTTGTTTGCCCCCCGCCCCTTTAAGAGACTGGAATGCTTCGGGGGCAGCTCCCAACTGGTCCGAATTTAAGTTGCCAGCGGATCTTAGGGGTTGTGTAAAAGCACCCTGAAATGCCTTGGAGTCACCTTTGTCTGGGCTTGATCCTGAATCTTCTCTGGCAGGCCCAATCCTGGCTCCCAAGAAGTCTCGGGAGGGGGGGCAGCTAGAGGGGGGAAGGGGGCAGCTGTGAGCCTTGAGTTGGCAAGAGCCAGGCAGAGCGGTGGAAGACCCGGCCGTTTTGGAGACTGCTCCTGCAAGGGGTCGCCCTTAAGTCAGAGGCAACATGAGGGCAAATGGCATTCTCTAGACCAGGGCTGTTCAACTTTGAACAGGCCAAGGTCTACTTTTTCCAACCCAAAGTGCCTGAGGGCTACTACACTAAAACCATTACTTACGAATTTTATCCGTTCTGAGCACATGCTCATAAGCTTAAAAATGTGTAAGTAGAGCAGCGGTTTCCCATAGGAATGCATTGAAAAGCAATTGATCCATTCTGGAGGGAACAGATTCCAATGTGCCCTGGTCCTTGAGACAGTGGACTGGCAGACCCAGAACTTTGCTGGGGCAGTGGTGGTCCTTGGGATGGGGGAGGGAGGGGTGGAGAACTTGCCCCCTCGCTTTTTAAATTGATGGCCGGCGGGCTACTTTTGAACCCTTCGCGGGCTACCAGTAGCCCACGGTCTACCTGTTGGGCAGGCCTGGTCTAGAACAAGGCCCTTTGGGGCCTCTCAGGTCCAGGTGATCCAGGACGGCCCCTGATGGAGCTTCCTGGGCAGGGGGCTGACTCACCTCTCTCGGGGGGGGGCTCTCCTTGTTGGCAAAGGGGCGGAGGCACCCGGATCCCCTGCCAGACCCCCCCTTCCTTCCTGCTGTCAGTCTGCAGTTACGTAGAACAGGTGTGCCTTGACCCTTTGCAGCTGAATCTCAGGCTGGGGGCAGGGGAGAGAGAGAGAGAGAGAGAGAGAGAGAGAGAGAGAGAGAGAGAGAGAGAGAGAGAGAGAGAGAGAGACTGCAGTGGCACATGGCTTCGGGTGCAGGGATGTTTCCACACCATCCGTGATCAGGGAACCTTGTTGCAAGGCCAACCAAGAGGGCAGGAGGCTGCCTCCTTCCCGTCTGCTGCTGCCGCCACTGGTGGACCATCCTCCTGGCCAGCCCTCCCGGCGCTCCAAGGAGCACTGGCTCTCTCTCTCTCCCCCCCAGCCTGCCTTGTTTTAACTCTCGCCCACCTCCCTGGAAAGTGTGGTGTTTTGCTTTCTCGGCTGTGCATTTCGCACCTGAATGGCCGATTGTGCTCCCGGCCGGGCAGGCGGGCGGGCGGAAAGAAAGGGGGCTGTGCTCCAAACGGAAGACCCAGAGCGAGGAACAGCCGTGGCCATCATGTGTGTGTGTGTGGGGGGGTTGCTGTTTGCTCTCCCTCCACCGGGCCCAGTGGCCTCCGACAGCCTGGCTCCTTGCTTGGAGGGTCCCCTCCCACACAGGCCACAAGGCCTTTTGCCTTCTAGGCTGGGGGAGACGTGGAAAGCACACAGCCCCGCAGATTTGGGCACTTTTTGAACCACGAGCAAAGGATCCGACCCAAAGGCAGAGCCTCAGCCCTGGGTTTTCTTCCCCAACCCACCCACCCCTGGCAGCCAAAGCAGTTGACCCCGAAAGAGAGTCCCCCTGTGGGACAGGAGGGGAAGAGGTCCCCTCGAGCCACGTGGAGGCCCGTGGCTGCTCCCATGCTGGAGGTCAGGTGGAGCCACGCTGACAGAGTGGCCCTTGATCATGGGGGCGCTCATAAGACATAACATAAGAAGAGCCCTGCTGGATCAGGCCAAAGGCCCATCTAGTCCAGCTTCCTGTATCTTACAGTGGCCCCACCAGATGCGTCTGGGAGCATATGAGACTAGATCTCTGTCTCCTGATCCCACTCCCCTGCATCTGGCCCTTGACGGACCCCAGTTTTAAGCCTGGAGATGGTTTAAAACCTCATGGTTTGTCACCTGGGATGGGCTTTTCCTCCAGGAATCTGTCCAATCCCCTTTTGAAGGCATCCAGGTCAGATGCCATCACCACATCCTGTGGCAGGGAGTTCCATAGACTAACAACGCGCTGGGTGAAAAAATATTTTCTTTTGTCTGTTCTTACTCTCCCAGCCCTCAATTTCAGTGGATGTCCCCTAGTTCTGGTATTTTGTGAGAGGGAGAAGAGCTTCCCTCTATCCACTTGACTCATGCCCTGCATTATTTTGTACATCTCAATCATACCCCCCCTCAGGCGCCTTTTTTCCAGACTAAAGAGGCCCAAATGTTTTAGCCTTTCCTCATGAGGTGCCCCAGCCCAGTAATCATTTTAGTCACTCTCTTCTGCACCTTCTGCTCGTCTCCATCTTTTCATCCGAACCCCTTTGGAAAGCTGCCCAGTGGCCTGGCTAGGGGTGATGGTGATGAGTTCCCCCCCCCAAAAAAGGACCTTCTCTCCTTCCCCTTCTTTACACATCAGCCCTCTTTGTGCCTCTAGAGCAGGGGTCCTCAAAGTTTTCAAACAGCGGGCCGGTCCACTACCCCCCAGACACCACTGGGGGCTGGACCAAAGTCCTCCCCTCCAAAAAAGGCCGACATTTTAAATTGCCCCACTTGGCTGCAGCCGGTGCCTTGATCATCTGGGTGGTAGGTGGGGGGAGTGGGAGACCTTGCCGTGGCCCTCCCACTTTGAACTGTCCCACTGGCTAGCATGCCGATCATCTGGGTGGTGGGTGGAGGGAGTGGGGGAAGCCACATAGCCCACCACTTTGAACTGCCTCAGCAATAGAAGCAGCTGCAGAGGCTGGCTGGCTTGCAAAGCAGGGGGTAAAGTGTTCTGCTTATATACCGCCCCAAGTAGTCTCTGGGCGGTTTACAATTTTTAATTACAGTGTGCAGGCGACACATAGGTGGTGGTGGGGGTCTGCAATTGGTCCCCGGGGCCGGATTCAGGACCCTGGGGGGGGCGCATCTGCCCCCGGGCCTTAGGTTGAGGACCCCTGCTCTACAGGGACACACCAATGGCCTAAACAAGTCTGGGGGTTCCCAGCTTCTCATGAGACCCAGAAAAGGGTGGAGGAGGGGGGGTGATGAATCCTCGCGAAGCCTCCCCCCCCCAGGTGGATTTTTGCTGGCCTTCAGCACCGATCCTTCTCTCTGTCCCCGGCGCGCCTTTTGCCTGCCCCCGCCTGCATTCCGGCTCCTTTTACCACCTCTTCCTCCCCCATACACACACATACACACTCCAGCCCTCTTCTCCCCCACCCCATACATACACACACCCACCCACACACACCCTCGACGTCCAAGGGCAGTGCTGGCAGCGCGCGGCCCCCCTCGCACAAAGTGCCTCCTTGTTCTTTCAGCTCCTCCGGCCGTGCGTTGCGGAGCATTTCAGGGAATCGGATCCATTTCCTGGCGGGGTTTTATTGCGCTCCCAACAGAAATAATAAATAAACACAGGGAGCGAAGCGAGGCGGCTCCGTGGGGCCGCTCTTCTCCGAAAGGAAAGCCCGGCGGGTTCGCGGCCGATCAGAAGCTGGAGGGGGGCTTGGGGTGGGGGGCAGCCCGGAGGGCCAAACCCTCCTGCGATGATGGAGATGGAGGAGCGGGGGAGGCCGTGGGGGGGTGCAGTTTGTCCTTGTCCCGAGGGCTGGGACCCGTCTCTAAAGCCCCCGCCTTCCCCCGCCACCTTCCCCTCTGGGAGGGGAGTGCAAACCTGGCGGGTCGAAGCGGTGCCTCCTTGTCGTCCCCCCCCCTTCAGACGCCCTTTTTCACTTGGACGTCCACCACCACCACCTCCAAGCCCAGTTTGGTGGAGGGGGGGTGTCCGCGAAGGCCTTTTGCAGCGCAAACGTGTTCCGCGGAGGGCGGCCGCCCTTGGGGGCATTTTCGGGCATGAGAGGAGGAGGAGGAGGCCTTCCAGCCCTCCAGAGGCTGGGGGGCAGGATCCCCCACCCCCACCCCACCACTGCTCCGGAAGGCAGGCAGGGAGGCCAAGGGCGGAATACCCAGACGGCCCTTTTGGTGGGGGGGAGGTGTGTTAAAGCAAACTCTCCCTCCCTCTTCCCCCACCCCAAAAAGTCCCACCCTATTCCTTGGGCCCATGGGAGGTGGGAAGCCCCCCAATCACAACTTCCCCAGGGCCACGGGGATCGGGCGGCCAATTTCATGGGGCGCTTTTCACTCCCCGTGGGTTCCTTGGAACGCCTTGGTGCCTTTTGGGGAGAAAGGCTAGATAGATAGATAGATAGATAGATAGATAGATAGATAGATAGATAGATAGATAGATAGATTGATTGATTGATTGATTGATTGATTGATTGATTGATTGATTGATTGATTAGAGGGCAAGGAGAAGGGAAGGAAGGAATAGATAGGGTTGTGTCTTGGCCAATGGGAATCTGCCAGGTAAAACAGAGTTATGGGTTATTTTTAATTCCTCCTAATGGGAGAGTTCCCTTTAACAGGAAAATGCGAGGAAGATTGGCTGGGAGTGAACGTTTGTCTCCAGGTGTATTTAGGGTGGGTCTTGTTATGTTGGAATAATCTGCTGTTTTATAGTACCTGGAACTGGTGTTTTTCCTGTTGAACCCACTAGATTACTGATAGATAGATAGATAGATAGACAGATAGATAGATGTGTGTGTGTGTTGTGTCATTACAGTCATGACCGACTCTTTGTGACCCCATGTCCATGGAGTTTTCTTGGCAGAAATACTGGAGTGGTTTGCCAGTTCCTGCTCCAGGCGCCTACAGCCCCTGGTATTCCCTGGTGGTCTCCCATCCAAGTACTTACCAGGGCCGACCCTGCTTAGCTTCTGAAATCAGGCGAGATCGGATGCGCTTAGGGCATCTAGGCAGCTCAGATAGATAGATAGATAGATAGATAGATAGATAGATAGATAGATAGATAGATAGATAGATAGATAGATAGATAGATAGATAGATAGATAGATAGATAGATATGCTGTGTGTGGGGGGGGGGTCATCCAGGCCCCATCTGCCCCAGGGCCCTTTGTCTCTCCCCCCCTTCTTTTGAGGGGTCCATGGGGAGAGTCCCACACAGACTTCTGGGCTATTTTGGGGGGTCCTGTCGTACCCCCTCGGTCTCTGGATGAAGAGCCTAAAGTCAAAGGCTTTTTTCTCTCTGGGCTTCACTTGTCCCACCCCACCCCTATCCCCACCCCCACCCTTTTCCCTAAGCCTGCTAACTCCTTCAGAGGCGTCCGCACAGCGGAAAAACCTCCGGGTAAGATAAAACCCCAATATTAATTATCACTTTAGTTGGTTACCTTACTCTTTGCCTTTGGAGGGGAAAATATTGGTTTAGCAGAAGGCGGGCGTTTGGGTTTTTTTTTTTTCCTGCCAGGGCTGCCTAAATATAACTCCCGAAAGAGGTGAGGAGGCAGGAACAGGCAGGAAGGAGGGGGCGGTGGGGGCAGCGAGGAATGTGCCCTCAAACACACGTGCACACGCGCTCCATGCGCAGGCTCTGCAGAGGCACGAGGGGGGCTCCTGCCCTGCTGGAAGGGAATGATGGAGCAGGGGAGGGCAGAGAGCCAGGCCTTGGCCACGAGGGGGGCACCTCGTGGGCAGGCGTTCTTTGGAGGGAAAGAGGCCTTCCCACCCCTCTCCTTTCTTGCCCCCCCCGCCGCTGCCCACATTCAAAGCATGCCCTGGACAGGGTCCCTTCACGGAGGCTGAGCGGCCCCTTGGCAAGGCCGGGGACCATGGGGAAGAGCCCCAAACCCTGATGGAGATGTGTCATCTCCAGGCTTAAAACCAGGGTCCTTCAAGGACCAGATGCAAGGGAGTGGTCTCAGGAGACAGAGATCGAGTCTCGTGCGCTCCCAGAGGCATCTGTTGGGGCCACTGTGAGATCCAGGAAGCTGGACTAGATGGGCCTTTGGCCTGATCCAGCAGGGCTCTTCTTAGGTTCTTAGGTTCAACCAGGAAGGACTGGTGGAAGGCTGGTGACAGCCTCCATGCCTGCCGATCCCCCAGGGCCAAGGGGGAGGGTCCCCCACCTTTCTGTGCCTCCCGTGCTTGCCGAAAGATGGCGCAGAAACGTGGAGCCCGACGTTGGCCCTCAGAGAGTCTTGGTTGCCATCTTTGGTCTTCAAGAGGGAAGCTGCAAGGCCCCGGGCCCTTGGGGTGGGGCCAGAGGTCAGCCAAAGAAGAGGCGCAGGCCCCCTCGTGGGGCCACGGAAGCCGCCTCAGGAGCCAAGCTAGTGGAAAGGAGCAGTGGAAGGACACTGGGACGCCTGATTTCAGAAAGGGGGTGACCCGTGGCCCTTGAGATGTCCTTCTCCCTTCACAAGGGGTCCCTGGCTGTACTGGCTGGGACGGATGGGGGGATGAAGGGACATCTGGACCCCCTTCCCCATCCTCAGGCAGCGGGGGTGTTGGGGTGGTGGTGGAATAGTCTGATTGTGCAAAGCAGTGCAAAGCCATGCTCACCAAAGTCCCTCTCGCCCAGCCTTTGACTCATTTCCTGACCTGAAAGAATCAACGTATTCATCCCCACAAAGCAGCCTTTATTTTCTAATTGCTAGCCCCCTGCGCCGCCCCCCACGCACACACACACCCTACCTCTAACAGGGCCATCATAGCCCCACTCCCCTACCTATGACAGGGCAGTGGCTCAAAGGAGGGTGAAGGCGACCGGCCGGGGCAGCATCCTGCAAATACAGCAAATATGGTCCTTGGAGCACAATTTGAGCCTTTCAAACCTTATGCCTCCCTTAATGAATTGGTTCACATGAGGAGCTCTTATAGGTTGGTTTTGCCACACCAGAATAATTACACCCCAGCTGCCCCTCTGTCCGTTTTGACCTGCAAAATACTTCCCCCTCCCCCACCGCTGCAACCACCCACCCACCCACCCCCCAGCCTCCACTTCTGTCACCTGCATGGAACACCCAAGCCTGAACTGATCGGGTCTGCAGGTAACAGGAAGCCCTCCCAAACAAACCATGGTTTGCTCACAAGCTGGCACTAGAAGCCTCGGTTTGTTGTGTGCATATGCGAATGCTGGCTTGTTCAAGTCCAGGACTGCAGGCAGAACCCAGAATACGTAGGCCCAGGCAGTGCACGTTCCCAAGGCCTCCTTAACGGTTCGTGCTTTGCTTAGTTTTTGCAAATTGTATTTATCTTCTAAGGGCCTTTTCACACGACCCCTAAGATCCGCTGGCCACTTAAATTCGGACCAGAGATCTTAGGGGTTTGTCGCTGTTCCTGCGTTCCCACCCCCTCCGCACTCCTGGCTGCTGGCAGCGTGAGGGGAGGGAGAAAAAAAGGAAGAAAAGAATGCCGGCTTACCTCCGTTCTGCCATCCCGGCACTGCATTCAGATCTCTTAAAGGGGCGGGGGGCAAAAAAAGAACAAATAGAAGCAAGGAGAGCTGGGCAGTCACTACGTTATATCCGCATCAGGAATTTTCACCTCCAGAGAGCAGGTACATGAAAAGTGCGCTGGGACGCGCTTAGGTGGGCGTAGTCGCACTTAATTATCTGTAAACTCCAGAGCTGGTGGGGAAATAATTTTAAGCTCCGGAGCTGGGAGCCATTTGCGGCGGAGTTTAGGGGTCGTGTACAAAGAGCCAAAGGCAAGCATGTCTGGAGCTTCTTGGACTTGACCCGCTTGCCGTGGCAAGGCTCGCTCAGCTGAATGCATGGGCTCAGCAAACGTGAGCTTTCAGTGTGCAGGATTCTTTGCTCTTGGTTTGTTCACTGCCATGGACTCTGGATTTGCATGGCTAACCCTTTCAAAAATCTGTGTAACCTTTTTTTTAAAGGACTTTCCAATCTGCGTTGCAATTGCCACCATCACCTCCCCACCCCCCACCGCTGAAGGGGAGGCAGGCAGGCAGGATTTCCTAGGGACATGCAGGGTCAGCAGGAGCCGTGGGTGGGTGGGTGGAAGAACGTTGGAGCCAGAGCAGGGGAAGGGCAGAGACAGGAGCGTGGTAAGAGAGACACACGGTGGCACATGTGCACGAACCCTTGGCCCTTGGTTCTCCTCAAGAGAAGGAGAAAGGAAGAAAGGGGCCGGCCCTGTCCATTCCTCCTCCACCAAGGCACATGCCCTTCCACTGCTGCAGTCGCCGCCTATGGAACCAGAGGGCCAACCATGGCCAGGTTTGAACCTAAGAACCTAAGAAGAGCCCTGCTGGATCAGGCCAAAGACCCATCCAGTCCAGCTTCCTGTATCTCACAGTGGCCCCACCAGATGCGTCTGGGAGTGCACGAGACTAGATCTCTGTCTCCTGATCCCACTCTCCTGCATCTGGCCCTTGAAGTACCCCAGTTTTAAGACTGGAGATGACACATCCCCATCATGGTTTGTAACCTGTGATTGACTTTTCCTCCAGGAATCTGTCCAATCCCCTTTTGAAGGCATCCAGGCCAGATGCCATCACCCCATCCTGTGGAAGGGAGTTCCACAGACTGACAACACACTGGGTGAAAAAAATATTTTCTTTGGTCTGTTCTCACTCTCCCAGCCCTCAATTTGAGTGGATGTCCCCTAGTTCTGGTATTTTGTGAGAGGGAGAAGAGCTTCCCTCTGTCCACTTGACTCATGCTTTGCATTATTTTGTACGTCTCAATCCTATTCCCCCCTCAGGCGCCTTTTTTTCCCAGAAAGGAAAGCTAGGCGGCCAGCTGCCCTCCGACCCCCCCCCTCCAGTCACCTGGGTCCTGCTCCTTGGGCAAGAAAGCCCTGACTGCGTGGCTCATGTCCTCCTGACCCGCTGGCGTCCTGCATCCTGTCCGCAGGTCCCCAAAGTACCACCGCTGCCGCCGCCACTGCCGCCACTCCTGGTAGCATGAAGGGACTTCTGTGTGTTTTTTTTTTTTGGAAAAATAAGGAAAGGAAAGGAAAAGAGAGAGGTTGTTTTTTTAAAAAAAAGAAGTTTAAAAGAGTTTCTTTCAGCGCGTAATGAAGCGAACGGGGTATTAAGAAGGAAAACATTCAGCATGAGACTTTGCAAGACCGAAACAGAACTCCTTTCATTCCAACCTCTGGCCACAAAACAACCATCACCAGCTTGGTAGGCTCCGTTCCCGGGCTCCTGCCAACACAAACCCAGCCTTGGAAGAACAAATGCCTTCCCTTCCCTGCCCCCCCATCACCCCCCCCCCATACACACACCAACCAGAAATTTAAAGGGGGGGAAGGGGGAAAATATTCTCAAGAAGGCCAGGGTTGGGGGGTGGCCAGGAGAGTGGGTGCCTCAGGGCATGGGAGGGAGCTCTGAGTTGTGTGGGGGGGGGCTGGTCTTGGAGGGGGGGCAGAAGCCCCAATGGAGAACTGGCCCCCTTTCCCACTTCCCACCCACCCCCTTCCCTTGTTGGGATGAGAGAGGAGATCGCTCTGTCTCGGGCAAAACCAGCCAAACCTGGGGGGAAGGATTAGAGGCACAGCCAAGGATCGTGGGCCATGTAGTTCAGAAATCCAAACATCCTCTTCAGGCTGAAGGGAAGAATGGAGGGTCTGTCTCGAGGAGAATGAAGGGATTGGTTGTGTTTGAGGCAGAGAACGGAGGCTTTTAAGCCTTGCCGGCTGTTAAAACGACCCAGGCCAGAGCCCGCATCACCTCCAGAGGGGAAGCAGAGAGAAAGAGGGGGGGGGGATTATATTTTGGTTTTGTCAGCGTCAGGTTCGGCTCGCCAAGGGAGGGAGTGGCGGGGAAGGGGAAGGGGAACTGAGCCCCCCCCCCATCGGCCACAGTGGCAGGGTTCTTAGGCCAAGACACTCTCAGGAGCAGCTGTGGAGGACCCCGGATGCCCTGCTGTTCTTCAGGGACGCCAAGGTGCAACTGAGCTCTGCCTGTGTCAGGAGACTGTTATTTCTCCCCCCCACACACACACACTTGTTGTTGTTGTTCAGTCGTTCAATCGTGTCCGACTCTTCGTGACCCCATGGACCAGAGCTCTCCAGGCCTTCCTATCCTCCACTGCCTCCCGGAGTTTGGTCAAATCCATATTGGTTGCATCGATGACACCGTCCCACCATCTCATTCTCTGTCGTCCTCTTTTCCTTTTGCCTTCGATTTTTCTCAACACCAGGGACTTTTCCAAGGACTCCTCTCTCCTCATGAGGTGTCCAAAGTACTGGAGCCTCAGCTTCAAAATCTGTCCTTCCAGTGAACATTCAGGGTTGATTTCTTTCAGAATGGATAGGTTTGATCTCTTTTCAGTCCCCCCACACACACCCACCCCCAATTCCAGGGCTTGGCCATCACAAAAAAGAGGTGGCCAAAGGCTTCAGATGCATCCTCATTTGCAGTGACCTGTCTTGCAGGAGAGCAGAGCTTATGGCAGGCCTTCTTGTGACAACTGAAGAGAAGAAACCAGTCTGGTGGGTGGTATCACAAAAAGGACACACACACACACACACACACACACACACACACACAGAGAGAGAGAGAGAGAGAGAGAGAGAGAGAGAGAGAGAGAGAAAGAGTTTCCTTGTATTCAAGGAAATCCCCTTAGGGACAGGAGGAGAAAGACCCATTGACTGTGAAGATTCTCAGTCATCCAGGTGAGTTTATCTGGAACTCGAGTCATGGCTACTGGACTTCTTTTTTGAGAGACAGAAACATTCCGCTGCTCATCCAAACAGCTTCATCAGTCTGAATACAGCTAGTGCAAGTCCTCCATCTTATAGTCCGCTTTGACCTCTTGTCACCCTGGTCTAAATTAGGCTCATAAGATGAACAATGGCCTGAATAGGCTCCTTAGGGAGACAATAGTATCCATAGCCTTAAGGTGAACAATGGCCTAAGGTGCTGAAACCTATAAAGAATGGGTCATTAGCTATGGCCTTGGTGGTGAAGGCTTTTTGAATTGTCTGGGTACTTTGGAAAGCACAGCCTGATAAGTAGCAGATAGACTATGCCTGAGGCCGCCACATCTAGCTGTATTCAGACTGATGAAGGGCAGCGAAACATTTCCATCTCTCAAAAAGAAGTCCAGTAGCCATGACCCAACTTCCAGAAAGACCCATTGAGTTCTCTTAAAGGAGAAAAGCGGGAGAAAAGATTTTAAATCAATCAGTTAAACAATAAATATGCCCTGGGGTTGGCCTCTGTGAATATAGTTCTCCTGACACCTATTTCTGGTTTTCTTCAGCTAGGCTGCTACGAGGAAGAAGCGTGTGGGGCATCTGTCTGCCTCTTGCCCTCATTCCACTGGTACAGATTTCTTGCGAAATGCCTCCTCTGCTTCCTGCCCTGTCCCTTGGAGAGAGAACCTCCCGGGGCTCCTCAGAAGTTGCATCCTGGCCCTTACTGCTCCATGGAGTTGGGCAGGAAGGGGGGGGGGGCGCTGAGCAGCTTGCAGTGCCTCCGTTATCCCTCCAGGGGTTGCCAAAGGACAGGAATTCCATCCCGGGAAGCAATGAGGTCATCATCAGCTTGGAAGGCTTTAAAAGAGACATCCCTCCTTTTCCAAGGCTGCTCTCTGGTGGAGAGAGGATGCCATCCAGGGTTGATGCTTGCCTGTCCTGTCTGTCCGTTTGCTCCACCAGCCATACAGCCCCCACCCCAGCCCGATCTCGCCTGATCGTGGAAGCTAAGCAGGGTCAGGCCTGGCTGGTATGTGGACAGCGGACCTCCAGGGAATAACGCCAGGGGCTCTGGGTGACATAAGAACATAAGAAGAGCCATGCTGGATCAGGCCAAAGGCCCATCTAGTCCAGCTTCCTGTATCTCACAGTGGCCCCACCAAATGCATCTGGGAGTGCACAATAATAATAATAATAATAATAATAATAATAATAATAATAATAATAATAATAATAATAATAATAATAATAATAATAATAATAATACCTTTATTGTCAATGTACAACATGTGCACAATGAAATTGTCTGAGTCTCCCTGTTTCCTGATACCACTCCCTTGCATCTGGCCCTTGAAGGACCCCAGTTTTAAGCCTGGAGATTCCACCTCTCCATCATGGTTTGTCCCCTGGGATGGACTTTTCCTCCAGGAATCTGTCCAATCCCCTTTAGAAGGCATCCAGGCCAGATGCCATCACCACATCCTGTGGCAGGGAGTTCCACAGACTAACAACACGCTGCATGAAAAAATATTTTCTTTTGTCTGTTCTTCCTCTCCCAGCCCACAATTTGAGTGTATATCCCCTAGTTCTGGTATTTTGTGAGAGGGAGAAGAGCGTCCCTCTCTATCCACTTGACTCATGCCCTGCATTATTTTGTACGTCTCAATCCTATCCCCCCTCAGGCGCCTTTTTTCCAGACTAAAGAGCCTCAAATGTTTTAGCCTTTCCTCATAAGGGAGGTGCCCCAGCCCTGTAATCATTTCAGTCGCTCTCTTTTGCACCTTTTCCAGTTCCACTATGTCTTTCTTGAGATGCGGTGGTGACCAGAATTGTACACAATTCTGAAACGGCTGAACTCCCCAAAGTGTCATCAAGAACAAGAGCTTTGCCTGGGCGGAGCCCACCACCAAGTAGGACAAATGCTAAAGATGGGTTATTTGTATTTATTGATTCATTTGGGCACAACAGAATGCACCCTTGTTTTTTGGTGTTCCCAATGATTCTTTTGGCCAGGAAATCCTTGTGAGGTCCGGCAGCCAAAAGGTGCAAACTCTTTAGCTGAGGCAAGTCACCGGGCCCGGGAGCATCACCAGGCCAGGCCACATTGCCTCCGATGTGCCTGCGGTGGTTTGTCCGCACGGAGGCGTCCTGTGGGACTATGGCCTGCCCAGAAAAGGCTGAGCCCTTCCTATTAGGACTCCGTCAGCAGGCGTAAGGCATCTGACACATTGCAGACACGGGCTAGTCGCTGGTCGTGGGTGGACTAAAGGCCAGAGGTTGGGGCTGAGAATTTCCTGCCCTTGGGTGACCCTGTGTTTTCTCTTTGGGACCCAGGAATTTTTATGGGCGGAGGTAAACAGCAGGTATGGAAGGAGAGTTGTTGACTGGGAAGATCTGCACCTTTTAAAGAGAAGTTGTATGGCATCACTCAGAGCACAGGTGTATTTGCCCGTGCACCGCCCCCCCCCCGCTGGAACCGAATTAGGCTTTTTAATGGCCAGTGGGCAGCTGCAGTGCTCAATCCGCCTGCTGGAGGGGACCCTAAGAATGCAATTTGGGCCTTTTAATGGGCCCTGGCCATTCCTGTGGAAGCACTGATGCCTGTGTGCCAGTGGGTGCCTACCATGGTACATTTCCCCTTGTGATGGGGGCAGTGATCTGCAGGCTGCCACGCAGGTCTGCCCTGTGCAGATTGGCATTAAAAGGTGAGACTCCTTATGCCAGTTGAATGCGGCCCCGTCAAGAAGGCTGATCGCCACAGAACTGATGCTTTTGAGCTGTGGTGCTGGAGGAGAGTCTTGAGAGTCCCCTGGACTGCAAGGAGATCAAACCTATCCATGCTGAAAGAAATCAACCCCGAATGTTCCCTGGAAGGACAGATTTTGAAGCTGAGGCTCCAGTACTTCCGCCACCTCATGAGGAGAGAGAGGAGTCCTTGGAAAAGTCCCTGATGTTGGGAAAGATTGAAGGCAAAAGAATGAGATGGTTAGATGGTGTCATCGATGCAACCAATATGGATTTGACCAAACTCTCGGAGGCAGTGGAAGATAGGAAGGTCTGGAGAGCTCTGGTCCATGAGGTCACGAAGAGTCGGACACGACTGAACGACTGAACGACAACAGCTCCTACACGCAAAGAGCCAGGGTGTGTGTGTTCCACATGGAGTCCATGCATCGCGGATCTGATCATCCTCTGCAGCCCTCAGGAAGGGCAGTTTTTCTTTCTATAGGATGGGCCCCCGTCCCCCTGACCGATCTCTTCATGGATCCAACGCTTTCCTGTTCATCCAACCGCTCATGGGGTGGCCTCAGCCGCCCACTGGCCATTGGGACTTTTCAAGGCCTCGTTCCTTTCGCTGGACCCACTTCTGGCCTCTTCCCTTTGGCGTCGACTGCTCAGACGGGAATCCTTTGCCCGTCTCGGTCGTTTGTCTCTGCATACGATCACGGCAGAAGGTGAAATCTGATTATAACTCTTGCTTTGAGCAACAAAAACCCTTTTCACACGACCCCTAAAATCCGCTGGCCACTTAAATTCGGACCAGAGATCTTAGGGGTTTGTCGCAGTTCCTGCGTTCCCACCCCCTCTGCACTCCTGGCTGCTGGCTGCGTGAGGGGAGGGAGAAAAAACAGGAAGAAAAGAGATGTGGCTCACCTCCGTTCTGCCTCTCGCTCTTGGCACGGCAACATTCCAGTCTCTTAAGTAGCTCTTAAAGGGGCAGGAGCCAAAACAACAACAAACAGAAGCGAGGAGAGCCCCGCACTCACTATCGTTACACCGCATCCAAGAATTTTCACCTCCAGAGAGCAGGTACTTGAAAGGTGCGCTGGGACGCGCTAAAGTAGGCGTGGTCGCAATTAATTTCCTGTAAACTCTGGAGCTGGTGGGTAAACATTTTTAAGGTCCAGAGCTGGGAGTCATTTGCCCCGGAGTTTAGGGGTCGTGTATAAATGCCCAAAGTCATTTGGACCGGCATAGGGAAGGGCACCCTGGCCTCCATTCAGATCTCTTTGATGACACAAACACCCTGCCATGCTGAACTGTTTTTATTGTATGCCTTTTCCCCGGGCTATTTTAAAAGGCAACATATTTACACCTGCCAAAGTACTACAGGGCCCATGAAGCTGCTCACACTGGAAAGGCCCTGCTGGAAGGAACTGGGAAGTTTTACAGAGGGTGTCGGGAAGCACTGGCATATTTTCAACCCTAACCCTAACCCTCACCCCCACCCCCAGTGGCTAAGATGCTAGAAATATGAAAATACAACACCAAACAGGCCACCTGCTTCCTGCCCCACGTTTTGCCATAGGGCCAGCCCTCTCGGTCTGTTCCTTGATGGGACATGCAAACAACTTGGCCTTCTGGTGGGGGAATGTCTTTTCTGAGGAGCACCCCTCTCCCCACGAGGCAGCCCAGAGTCTGAGCACCTTGGTGGCCACGTGTGGCTAGCATGTCACATGCACCCCCTTGCTCTGGATCTTGGCAGCCACGCTGGTAGCTCAGCTTGGACCGGTCCCAGTTCACCCCCCCCCCAGGCTCCTCCCCACGGTGGCCTCCTCTTTGGCTGGACGAGCGACCTTCCCTGCAATGTCCAAAGGATCCAGCCCCTCGTCTCTGGTTGCATGGCTGCCCCCACCCCCCTGGCCTCCCACACGAGGAGGGTGTGTCTCCCTTGGGGGGCATAGTCATGGCCTGACAGGCGTTCTCCCCCCCCTTACAATTTGGTGGGCTCCTGGTCGTCCGGGCCCTGCAGCATGCCGGGGGTGGGCAAGATGAGGGGCAGAGTGTTGGTGCCCCGTTCGTGCCAGCACATGTCCAGGACTGGATAAAGCTTGCCCTGGAATTCCGCCTGGAAGGTGTAGAGGGGGACCAGTTCGTCGGGGCTGTCGGCATTGTAGAAGGTGAGCTCGCCTTTCTCGTAGTGGAGGAAGACCCCGACGCGCTGGGGGCGGGCAGTGAGGGGCAGCACCACCCGGGGGCTGCCGAAGGCCTCGTACACCTTGCCTTCCTTCAGGCCGATGAGCCAGACGCCCTGCTCGGGGCTTTTGGGCAGCTTCCCTTTGCGCCCCACGGTGCCCTTCATCACCCCCAGGCGCCAGTGGCTCTTGGCCCCCACGATCACCTCCCAGTAGTGCTTGCCCCACGAGAAGCCCTTGGTGGCCGTCACGCAGTTGCTGTAGTCAAAGCGCTCGGGGTTGCTGCCCCGGCGCTGGAAGAGCAGCCCGCAACGCACCACCGTGTTGCCCTTGGACAGCTCCAGCAGCGGGTGGGCGCTCGCCGGGTCCAGCTTCAGCATCTCGGGGGCTGCAAAGAGGGAGGGAGGGAGGGAAGGAGGGAGGGAGGGAGGGAGTCAGGCACGAGGCAGGCCTTTCCAGTCCTTGTGGCCCCCTGCTGCCAAAGGCACCAGCCCCCAGCAACCCATAGCCTCTGCCGCTGGGGATCCTGTTCCCAGGACCCAGGCAAGGAGAGCCAGGGAGAACTACAAGCCGGAAGCTGCCGTGGGGCAGTGCCCTGTTTGGGAGATCAGCCAAGAGGGAGGGGCAGAGCAGCCTCAGCTCTTGCCCATGACTGGGAGATTCGCCCGGAGGAGAGGTGCAGAAAGGAAGCGCGCTGGGCGGGGTGAGTGGCGGACGGAGCCAGAGGCGGCGAGGGAGAGGAGCAGCGGCACCTCTGCGGCCACCCTTATGAGCTGGCACAAACTGGGACGAACTGGTTTGGGCCCATTCCTGCTCTCCCTCCCCACCTTCCTGGGCCCCAGTGCCTTCCCCCCCCCCAAAAAAAACATAGGCAAAGCTTGCCGGGGGGGGCAAGCCACCCTCCTCTGGCTCTGGCCCCTAGGGAGACTCTACCCCTTGGCCACGGGTGTGCATGTGTGTGTGTGTGTGTGTGTGTGTGTCAGGCGTACCTGGGAGCACCTTCCGCAGGAGTCGCTTCCACACCAGCATCTGGATGTCATCCGGGTGGAAGGTGGGCTTAAAGGAGACGGGGCTGAACGGGGCCACTTCGGCCGGTGGGTGGCTGATGAAATCGGACCTAGAGATGACGGGGAGGGAGAATGTGGGTCCCCACCTCGCTTCTCCGGAGACAAAAGTCCGCCTGCATCCCAGGAGCTTCGCTGGCTGCTCCTGAATCCAGCACGGGCCCGATCCACTTTGGAGGCAAAAGGCTTCGAGCAAGACTCGGGTGCATTCCTCCCGCTGACGGATCAGCGGGTCCCTCTGTCGGCCTTTGGGAAGGGTGGCCGAGTCCTGTTTCTCCTGGCCTGGGGAGTCTTCTCAGGCCTCCTGGGACCCCACGGGAAGGGCTCCCCACTCCCCTGTGCCCCCCCCCCACTTTCCTCTCTTTACATACCTGGAGGGAAGAGAGCCATATTTCTGCAAAAGAGAAGAGAGGGAAAGAGTCCACCTGTGGCTGGTGCGGCTCCAGGTGGCAAGTAGCCACCCCCGTTGCCCACTCTGTGGACCCACGAACCCACTGCACAGCCACTTCATGTCCCACGGCAGCTCCTTGATCACTGCCCTGGTGGCTGGAGGTCGGGGGGGGACGGGGGACGGCCGACTTCAGGGACTTCTCCTCCACAGTGGGAGGCTCTGGGCCAGCCAGGGGGCACCAGGGGACACCAGGCGGGCTGACCTACCCGGATGAAACCCAGCTGCCCTTCACTGTTGAGCGCCTCCAGGGAGTGCCCCAACTGCTTCAGCTTCTGGAGGGTGTCGTCCGTCTGGCTCAGCTGGGCCTCGATGGACGCCACCAGGCAGGCCACCTCGCGCTCAATCTGGGCCAGGAAGCGGGCCTTCTCCTCGTCGAGGTACCGGTGGAGCTGCTGGAACTCTTTCCGAACCACCCACTTGAAGACGTCGGACTCGTTCTGGCAAGTGGGGAGGGAGGAGGAGGAGGAGGAGAGGGGGGGTGAGGGTCCAGCACCAGGGTCATGATGAGGACTCCCTCTGGAAGGGGGCGGCCGATGGTTATGTGTGTGTCGGGGGTCAACCCTGTTACCTTCGGGAAGGGGGGCAAGCCCTCCATGGCCCACCTTCATGCCAGCTGCGGCAGCTGGAGGGACCTGGTGGCCAACCCGGAGTCTGGAGCAGCATTTTCCCAGTGTCCTTGACGGTGAGGGGAAGGCCTCCTTAGGGGGAATTAAAAAACTGGCCAGCCGCCCACACGATCAATATTGACAGTGCCTGGAAAGGGGCCGTCCTGGGGCTTTGTGGAGCGCCAACCCCTTTCAGCGTTAACCCCTGAGGACCCTGCAGGGCGCAGGCAGGGCATCTTGCACCAGTGGAATAATATCCTGCCCCAAAGGAGGGTGGTGGAGTCTCCTTCTTGGGAGGTTTTTTAAGCAGAGGTTGGACGGCCATCTGTCGGGAGTCCTGTGATGGGGGTTCCTGCATGGCAGGGGGTTGGACTAGATGGCCCTTGAGGTCCCTTCCAACTCTCTATGATTCTTTGACAGAAGGCCCAGGTGCAGACCTGCGCAGGATTTGGAAATGCCAATCTCACAAGCACCAGGAGCTGGACACTCCCTGGCATCCCTTCAGCCCCACACGCAGAGCTCAGGGGATTTTTTGTAGCGTTGGGCTCTTGAGGTCTCTGCCCTGGGCTTAACCCCCTCTTATCTTCCAGGTGGAGAGCTTTGCTCCACTGCCAAAACAGTTCAAAGGAGGAGGAAGCCCCAACAGGCCCCAAGGTGGCCCCAAAGGAAGATCTGGAAGCTGGATCACCTGCCGTTGAATCAGGTGTGCTCCCATTTGCTCCAGAGGGGAGCAGAGGGGGGTTTGCTCGCCCCACGTGGCTCCAGCAGAGGCGGCAGGCCTGTGGCGGGCAGGGGCTGGGTCAGAGGGCCACGTCTCCCCGGCCACCTGCTTGGACTCACCATGATGCGTGTCTGATTGTTCCCCAACTTGTTGGCGTGATCACCCAGGGACCTCTTCTGGCGCTGCACCTCCGTCATCCAGGTAGAGAGCTGCTCCTGAGCGAGGAGACCCGAATCCCACCCTCAGGACCAGGACGAGGCCCAGGCTGGGCACCCGCCACCACCACCACCAAGGGGCCGAGGGAGGGAGCCCCCCCCTCCCTCCCCAGCTCATCAAACTACCAGGGCCATCAGAGCAGGGAGGGTTGCCCCTGCCAGGTGGAGGAAGGAGGAGAACCCCTACGGCAGTGTTGGCAAACCTATGGCACGGGTGCCAACGGTGGCCCTCGAAGGAGCCCTTTCCGTGCCCCCCCCCCCGGCATCGCCCCTTCACAGCCACCTGGATTCAGGTTAAATGGCTGGATTGGCACGTGGCGAAAAATCGGTGGGTTTTGAATCGTAGTTTGGGCACCCAGGTCTCTAAAAGGCACGTCATCACTGGCCTAGAGGCAGAAAGGGAAACAGCATGGCAGATGGCCCTGGAGGTCTGTTTGGTTTACCTTGTCCAGATGGCTGGGTTTTGGAGAGGGAGAGATGGGCCGGGGCCTGTGGTCCAGGAGTGACCCTTTCCAAAGATCTACCTGTGCACCCTTTCCAAAGGCCTTGGGAACCACACCAGGTGTTCCCTCCCCAACATTGGCTGCCCCACCCACCCCACCCCACCCATGACCTGCTTCTGGACAAGCGAGGCCGGTGTGGCTCCCTGGCCTTTATCTCTGGAGCCAGCCAGCACCAGGCACTCTTGTGGGGTGTGTGTGTGTGGGGGGGATAAGCTAGGTTTACCTTCTGTGCAAAGAGCTGCTTGTTTGCTCCAAGGGCTCTTGTTTTCCCCTCTGGCTGCCCTTGGGGAGGGAGCCCCGCCCCCACCCACCACCACCACCCCCAGCACCACCACCGCCCCAGGCCTTATCTCCGCAGGTGTGTCCACCTTCATGCCCACACAAGAGAAACACCTCCGGATTGGGCCCCGGGTCCCACATCGCTTTGGCAGGACCTTTCGGCAGGAGGTAGCCTACCAGCCGACACGCTGGCCCGTTGAGGACAGAGTTGAGAGGGTCACTTGGCCTTCCCAGGGCTACTTGGGGTGGGGGCGCTTCCTGGGGGGAGGCATCTGCTTGAACTCCCCCCACCCCACCCCCCAAAGGGCCTGCGGGCTCTTTTCGGAGACCCTGGAACATGGGGCTTGGGTGCAGGGTTGGTCATTGGGGGGGGAGCCTCCCCCTCATCCCAGGCAGCCTCCCGCCTCCTGCTTCTCTCTGCCTCTGAGCGGGAGGGGGGGTCCCCCCCTCCCAACCAACCACCCCCGCTGCCTGCCCCACAGACCCAAGCCCCCCCCCGCCACTTGCCTTCATCCGGCTGTAGACGGTGGAGACAGGAGTGAGCTTGTGGTGCTGGTGGGATCCGATGGAGCCGCAGAGCCCGCAGATGACCGCCTGGTCTTGCTCGCAGAAGAGGCTGAGGGGGTTCCGGTGGTCCGGGCAGGCTTCCTCCCCGGGATCGGCGCCCCCCCCCCGCCGCCTGCAGGGTCTCCACGATGCGGGCCAGGGTCACATTGGGTGGGGAGCTGCCGCTGTCCACCGCCTGGCGGCAGACGGGGCAGAGGAAGGGGGTCTCGGGGCTGCCCGAGAGGGAGAGCACGCAAGCCTTACAGTAAGAGTGCCCGCACTGCAGCATCCGGGGCTCCTGGAAGAGCTCCAGGCAGATGGGGCAAAGCAGCTGGTCCTCCAACTGGTCCAGGCTCATTTTGCGGGCCATCTGCCCCACGGCGGGCGGGCGGACGAGCGAGCTCTGTGGGAGCCCCTGGGCCGGAGGGAGGGAAGGAGGACCCGAGGCAGGTGGGGGTGAATGTGGGGTGAGGAGAACAGCTCCCTCCTATGCCTCTGGATGGACAGGCGTCCTGCAAGTTTCAGGGCAAAGCAAGAAAAGAGTGTCTCTGAGCAGGTGCAGAGCGAGAGGGTCTCGCCGGGCGTCAAAAAAGGGCATCAAGAGAGGCTTAAGAAACAGCACCCACCCCCTGGAACACCCTCCTTCGTGCCCAGGGCCTCCTACAAGGAGCTTCTCTGGGTACCTGCAACACAGTGACGGTGGGAGGGGGTGGCAGCTCTAAAACACCGGCAGGGGGAAAGGCATGAACTGGGGTGGGTGAATGCAATTCCTGCCCCACCCCAAAGGCCATCTTGCTGGAAACAAACATGGCTGCCCCCCCCCCTTTGGGCAGGAAGCCACCAAGAACCCTCCAGAGCCACCCCACCGCCGCCGCCGCTGCCTGTTTCAAAGCCCTCCTTCCAGGCAGGCTGGCCAGTCTTGGGGGAAGTTGCAAGGTCCTGGCAAACGGGGCTCCGAGAAGGGGCAAAAGGTCAGAAGGGGGGCGATTTAAAGCCGGGGGACCTTTTGCAGCCTTGGCTGAGAGCCAGGCAGGCCAGGAGGGTTCTCACCTCTGCCAGACCAGGCTTTGGGGCACCCTAGAGGGGCCAACGACGACCCACAGCCCCCCCCCGTGTCCTCTGGAAGCCTCGTCCATTGGGGAACCCTCAAAGTGGCGCGTCCGGAGCCCAACACAGCATGAAGTGACCGGCTGGCTGAAGGGCACGAGTGGAGCTGCCACGAAACCTCCTTTTTAGGTGTTCCTGGTTTTCAGGGGAGCAGACACCCCCACACACACACACCTCCTTACCTTCCTCCCCACCGGGGCCTGCAGGAGAGCTCCCTCACAGGCTCTTCCTAGATCTTTGGAGACACTGGAGCCTGCAGCTGGCCAGAAAGGGTGGCCCGAGTCCCCTTGGGCCAAGGGGAGCGCTCCCAGGCTGGCGTCCAAAGGGGCTTTCCCTGGGAGGCCCGTCCCTCTCGGGAGCCAGCCAGTGCCAAGGAATCAGCGGCTGGACGCCTCCTCCTTCCCCCTAGGCACCCTCCCTGGGGCCACCCCCAGCGTCACGCCCTCCTGAGAGTCCCCATCCCGGCAGGCACTGGGGAGCGGCCTTTTTCTGCCCCGTTTGAAAACATCCGAGGGTGCTCCGTTTTCCCACCCTAGACCTAAGCAGACCCTCTCGTACGGAACCCTGTTTACACTGACGGAAACCGAGTCCTGGATCAGTGGCATCAGAGGAGGCAAGGCTCCGGGAACAGGTGCCCCTTTCACATAAGCCTTCCAGGCTCACCTGGACCCGTGTCCTCCTGTTCTGGCAGATGCTGGGCTCCAGAGTCCTACGCTTGGCCCCCTTCTGCAGAAAAGGGGCCCATACAAGTTCCTGGCTCAAAACCTGCCCTTCTCAGCTGCATCGGTCAGGCCTCCCTGTGGATTCTCTCTCCACACCCAGGAGTTCCACAGCCATTTCGATCTTAGAACAGCCGAGCAAGGTCACCAATGGATGTTCAACATTGCATGTCATCCTAAGGACTAACTATCCCGGAAATCTAACCATTCCAAAATGCCAGTTAAGACTTTTCAAGAGCCAGATTCACTGGCTGGCCGCTTTTAACGGGACACAATTGGGGCTGTAGGCACCTGGAGTAGGAACTGGCAAATCACTCCAGTACTCCTGCCAAGAAAACTCCATGGACATGAGGTCACGAAGAGTCGGTCACGACTGTAACGACGCCACACACACACACAAGTGAAAACCAATTCTGCCCCTGTGGTGAACAAAGGCACTGAAATGCCCTTTCAGTTTACCCTTTGCATATGCTGTTTTAACAGGGATGATTGTCCCGGACAACTAAACCATACACGAGATTTCTCCAGCAGGACCTGGGATTGAATCTGAATTTTTGTTTTATTTTTTAGCCGATACAAAGCAGATCCGATATGGAACGAGTGGCCAAGTTTCTTGTTTCTGCACAAAGAACACTTAAGATAATTCTTGCCTCTGTTGGATAAACAAGTATTGCTTTCGCGTGATGCCCGGGCTGTTTTAAATTGTGGTTAACGTGTTTTAACAGGTCTGTGACTGTGGGATCAAAAAAAGGGACTGAACAAGGCTGGATTTGAATCTGCGGTCCTGCTTATAAAGACGAACCCAAAGGCAGCCCAAAGGGGAACTGGGAGTGGGGTTTGGGGGAACTTGAAACTTTTACTTTAACTGACTACTGGATTTATGTAAATGCTGCTATGGACTAACGAACAGCTCCGAGATGTCACACGGTGGATTCGGCTTGGCAGAGGAGATTATGGCGTGGCCGGCGTTGGAGTTTCCTAACCTAGGGGACAGATGTTGGATGAGCACATCTTCACACCGCTGCTCCAGACCAATCCACTCTACAAGGCCGGCCTTTCCAAAAGTCCTATTCGCTTTCTTTCGTTTTTTTATTCTTTTCCCACTCCCTGCCCGAAGAGAGATGGCCACATTTGCGAACAGGGGTCCGAGGGAGATTTTTAGGTGCTTTGTGCCTTTGTGTACTGCTGGCTTGCTGAATACTTTCTACATTTCTGTGTTCCTGTGAATGTCTAATAAAACCCTTGCTGTATAACTAACTCAGTGTGGCCATTTTTGAGGAACAACTTATTCTTATCATCTGCTTCATGTTGCCAAGTCCTGGGAACCCTGGGGGGCAGCCTTCCTCCTCCTCTTCCTCCCTAGGCTGAAGGAAACCCCATTGACTCCTGTCCCCACCCCACCCCACCCCACTCCCATGGACCTCCCACCCGTGGCCCGGGTGCCTCTAGAAGCTCATCCATTGACCAGCCACCTATGGGACCAGGAGACCCCTCTGGGCCACTCCTGTGTGGGAAATCTCGGTCGGCCCAGCTGGCCACGGCCCCCTCTGGGGCCACGGCTGAGCCGGACACCCTCCTTCCAGGGGTCTCACGCTCTGGCTCCAGTGAGGGACTGCTGTTGGCTCTCTGCCCCCCACCCCCACCCACCCCAGCCAGGCCCGTCTCTCAGAAAGCAGGACACCACCACCCCACCGCCATCACCCGTATGCCACCTGCCAGGACCAGGGCCTCTGTGTACCTGAAGCCTGGCACGGCCGGGGGGGGGGGGGAGCCCAGAACAAAAGGGCCACTTTGGCTTGACCACGGCAACCGTCTCTGCCCACGGCAAGGACTCTGGCCTTTGAGCTGCCCAATACGAGCGCCCGGGCCACCGACGACGCCCTTCGCTTCCTGCCCCCCCCCCACATCTGCTTCCATTAGGCACCCCTTGCCCCTGCCTGCTCGGGACAGCCCCCCCCCCGCATACACACACACCGTGCCACTTAATGGGGGGGGGAGAGACAGGGTGTTTCTGTTTGGCTGCTTTTGATCCTGTCCTTCCCGGTTGTCCTCCGTCCTCCTCCAGAAGGGAATGGCGATAAAACGAGTGCCCTCTCACACTCCCCCAACCCCCAACCCCACCCCGGCCCCCCCTTTGCCCCAAGCCCAGGGGGAAGGGGGGGAGAAGGCGGACCCTGAAGGACGACTCTCAGGAGTCCCAGAGCAGACGCTGTTCAAACGCTCAGTCCAGTCGGGTGGCAAAAGGGTTGCTTTTTTAAAAACCTTCCCATCAAGAGAGCTCAGGAGCGGCCTGGGGGTCGCCCAGCGCCGGCCTGGATCTGGGGGGTGGGGTGGGGTGGGCCCTGCGATGAGGCATCATGGCTGGTCCGGCGTTTCTCCCGAGGGGTTGCTCTGCCCGGCGGGCTCTGCAAGGCAAGGGGAGCATTTGGGGAAGGGGGGGTCAGTTTCCTGCAAGTGGGGGGGTCAAGGATCTCTCACCCACCCCACCCCTCCCACCTACACCTGCTCTTCACACAGGCAATTCCAGCGGGGAGGGGGGAGAGGAGCCAAACATGCACCCCTCCCTGCCCCATTGTGGCACAAAAAGCCGGGGAGGGTGGCTTTTCTGCCTGGATCCCCTTATTTACCACCCCCACCCAGCAAGTACATATGTGAATGAAAGGGCCTGGGTACCTTTTCTTCCCAAAAGGCGGGGGCTCCTCCGCAAGGCCTGCACAGATGCGGTCTGTCTCCGGAGGCACTTTTTCTGCAACAGGAGAGGAAAGCAGGAGGGTGGAAGGAGGCCCCTGCATCCCCCCCACACACAAAAAAACAAGGAGGATCCCTTGCAGTTGCCTGGTTCAACTACAACCACCAGGACAGGAAACCAGCCGCTCTGCCCCCCCCCCTCTCTGGCCGAGGGACCCTTCCGTTTATTCTTCAGAGAGCCCTAGGCAACCCCCACCCCCCCACAGTTGAACACAACTAAACCAGGTATTTCCCTTTAACCACACAAGGACACCCACAGAGCCACAGAGAGAGGTGGGGGGGAGGGAGGGAGGGAGAGAGAGAGAGAGAGAGAGAGAGAGAGAGAGAGAGAGAGAGAGAGAGAGAGAGAGAGAGAGAGAGAGAGAGAGAAGGACCCCAAAGCCTTTGGGTTCCTTGCCAAGGCCATCCGTGGTCCAAATGGGCTGTCCGGACCCTCATCCTGATCTCAGCCCCAAAGCACCTCTGCAGGCCCCAGAGAGAAACCAGCCCCGGCCCAAAGGGAGTCTCTTTCTCTTTTGGGGTGGGTGGGTGGGTGGGGAGCTCTCCTGCTTCCCCCTTCTAGAAGGGAAGGGAGGGCCCCTGCAGAGATAGCAGTGCTGCTCTCCTCGGCAGCTCACCTGGTGCCTGGCAAAGGTGGGCCCGGGCAGGAGGATGTCGCACTGGGGGCAGGCGGTCAGCTGGTCGTAGTCGGGGTCCACCGCTGGGTCCGGGACTTGCGGGGGGATTGGGGTGAAGGCCAGCCGGCCGAGGGCCCCCCTCCTCCCCTTGGGGGGCTTCAGGGTGGGCTTCCCTACGAGCGCAGGCGACTCCTTCTCCGGCCTTTTGGGGCGGACATCCTGCCCCTCCTCCGTGGCAGAGCCTCCCTGGGGAGGGCAGCCTGGGCCGAGCGCCCCCAGGAGCCGGGGGAGTGGGGCACACTCATTCTGGGGAGGGGAGGAGAGAAGAGGGGACAGGTGAGAAGTCAGGGTGGCTGGGGGCTGAGGGAGAGCGAGAAGCCCCCCCCACCCAGCAAAGAGAGATAGCCTGCACTCCCCCCAGATTCATCCCCCCCACAAGCAGAGCGAAAATGATCGGCCTTCAGCGGGGCCGAGGGTGATGAGAGGACACCCCCGCCACCTTCCCAGCCCTGGCCTTGGGGGCAGGTGGCAGCTGGGGAACATAAGGAGCTGGGGGAGAGCAGGGGTAGGATCCTGACCAGGTGCTGGAGGTACTGCTCATCTGGAAACCGGCACTTGCACTGCTGGCAGATGTGGCCTTTAACTTCTGCGGCAGGAGGAGATGAAAAGGGGGGGGGGATTCAGCACTCTAGATGGAACCCCCACCCCCACCCCTGGGCCGGCCACTGCCCCTTCCCCAGGGCCAGGAGGGGGGGAAGCGGTCCACCAGGGCCATCACACACACACACACATTCCCCGATGGGTCAGGGGCACGGCAGCCCTCCCCCCTGTGAACATGGTCTCCCCGCCCCTCCCATTGGCACAGGGCCCCCTTCCATCCCATTTGCCGGCCCTTCCTCTCCAAGCGATGTCTCTTGGTGCTTGGAGCCAGGCCCCCACAGCTTCTACTCCCAACGCTAACCACCCGGCCCTCCTTCCATTAGTCCGGAAGAGGGCCTGGGCCGGTGTGTGTGTGAGAGAGACACTCAATTGTCAAGTTCAAGTGTAGGACACCTGAACACAGTCCTGGGAACACTGCACAACGACACCCCTTGGCCTCCTGAGCCTGTGATCGTTTTCCATGGTTGATATTTATCCCTGGAAGGTTTATGCCTCAGTGGGAGGCCAGACCACCATACACGGCCGGCCGGGGCGTGTGATGATGTGCTCCACCATCCTTGTGGGGACTGTTGCCTTGGACAGGGCTTCCTCTCACCCCTCCCCCACCCCACCCAGCCTGGCAAAAGGAACTGCTTCTCCTGGAGTGACCTCTGACCAGTCACGGGTCGATTTCTGGCAAAGCGTCCGCTTTAGGGCCGAGCGTCCGCTTTAGGGCCACATCCCGCACTGCCCGTGTTACGTTTATTCCACACACCAGATCATTTTAACAACACGTCCCTGCAACTTTGCAAAGGTGGCCCATGGGGAAGAACGGACCCCCGACTCACCCCCGGTTGCCCGTGGCCCGTGGCTGGCCGAGCAGCTGACGTGGTGGTCTTCCAGGGCCCGGTACATGACGTACTTCCCGCAGTCCCAGCAGGTGGTGGTCCGGCTGCCACAGGCCTCCAGGTGAGCTGGAAGCTTCCGGAAGGGCAGCTCCAGGTTGCAGAAGCGGCACTGGGCAGAGCGCTCGGGACACTCCTCCGCCTGCAGGGGCAGTGAGAGAAAGGCTGGTGGGGGTCCTCTGGGGTGGGCAGAGGGTGAGTGATTCAGGGCCATGGGAGCAAGGTGGGCAGGGGCAGCCGCACGACCCCTGCAGGGGGAAAAGTGCTGCTGGGGGGGGTACTCCCCCACCCTCTCCGGCACTTGCCCCACTGGTCCTCCTCTGTCCACCCCTGCTGGGAGCTGATCTTTCTTGAGCACACACAGAGTGTGCATGACGGTGCCCCTCGCCGGGTGCAGAATGAGGCTTCTCTCTCATGGGGCTCTATGGGTCTTCCCCTAGCTCAGGCATGCCCAAACTTCGGCCCTCCTGATGTTTTGGACCACAACTCCCAGAAATCTAAGCTTAGATTGCCAATGACAAAGGACTGTGGGAGTTGTGGTCCAAAACATCTGGAGGGCCGAGGTTTGGGCATGCCTGCAGCTGAAGTGGCACCAACTTCCCCACACTACTGGGGGCCAGGTGGAAGGCGGAAGAGACCCACTGCACAGGAGAACCCCCCTCTCTCGTCCAGTCACTTGGGTGTCTCCACACCAACTCAACTGTCCGCCTCCCCCCGCACACTGGGATTGGAGCTGAAGGAATCAAGTTCTCCCCCCCCCCCCGACACACACACACACACAGAGGGGGGCACTACCAGGTGCGCTCCCTCCTTACCTCATGGTGCTGGAGGAGGTACTGCTGCATTGTCTGGTGGCAGAGCCCACATCTTACCTAAAAGGTGGGGGGAGAAATGAATGGAGGGAGAGGAAAATCAATTAGTGGTTGCCCAGGTAGAGGGGGGGGCTTTGCAAGGCAGGGGGAGCCCCTCTGGGCAATGGGGGTGGGAGTGGGGGCCCTCGCAGACTGCTGGGGGGAGCAGTGTTTTTTTTTAAAAAAAACTTGGAAAAGGGGGGGGAGGGGCGTGATCGGCTGCTGGGTGTGATCCAGGGACAGGCCCCTGCGTCCTCTCCCCACCCCCCACCCCAGCTGCCCTGGGCGGGGGTGTCCCAAGGAGGGGGCCCCCACCACCACTCCACCGGCCCTCTCACCTGCCGGTGGGCTTCCCCCCGGTGGGCCTGCATCTCCTTCAGCGCCACCGGCTCCAGGCACTCCGGACAGATGGCCAGGAACCGCCGGCAGTGCGCCTCGTGCAGCGAGAAGTTAGCGGCCGCCACGTCCCGCCGGCTGGCGTTGCGGAAGAGGGGGTGGGGGGAGACGGTTGTCGGGTGAGGAGGGGTCGCCCCCACCGCCTCTCCCCCCCACCACCACCGCCCCGCCACCCTCCAGATGCCCCAGCTGTGGGGGGGGGGGGGTGTGAGAGTTGGCCGAACCAAATGCCTGGGAGGTGCCGCGACGAGGCGGGCTCCAGGCCCGAAGGAGCTTAGAAGTTCCACCCCCCCTTTCTAAGCTGTGCGGCTTGGGGCACATGGGGTTTGTAGTCCAAGGCATCCGCAAGGCGCCGGCTGGGCCACGTTGAACCCCCAGCTACGGCAAGCGCCCTCCGGCGAGGCGAGCACACAGCGCAAGGGGGGGGGGCGCGATGAGGCTGCCGCTTCCACCGACGGCACTCCCTCCCCACCCCCCAGGCAGAGGGAACTCAGAAGGACCCAGACCCCCGACCCCCGCAACCCCCATCCCCACCTCCCCACCCCTCCGCCGCCCTGCTTGGCTCTTCTAACCAGTGTCCGCAGACCCGCAAGGCTGCCGTCTCCGGGGCCGGTGGCGCTCCGTCTTCCACTTTCATTTCTGCGACGACTCGGCTGCCCTTCGGCGGCCAGGAAGAGGGAGGGAACAGAAGAAGCGAAACTCAGCCTGGACCGGAGCGCAGAGGCGACCTTAGGACGGCCGCCTCCGACGCCAAGGCTCCGGTTTTCCCCCGGGGATTGATGATTCCCGGCCGGCTCCCCCGCGGCGGCTCCGTCGACCACCAGAAGGCACCCGAGGACTGCCTGGGCACCACCACCGCTCGCTCGCTCGCTCGGCCGCCAGACCCGACCCCGCGCGCGGCTCAGGGGTAGCCAGCCCGGCCGGCCGGAGCGCCCGCGGCGGACCCCCACGGAGCCTCGTCCCGGGACCTGGCAGGGCGCACGGAGGAGCCCCAGGCCCGCCACCGCAGCGCCCTCGGGTCTCCTCGGGGGGGGGGGGCGGGCGATGCTGCCCCTGGGCAGAAGATCAGCTCCCTTCCCCCCCCCAAAAAAAGTGGACGGGTGGGGGAGTAGTGTCCCTCCGCCGGACGCCCGACGTCCCTCCGGGCCCGGAAGCGCCAAGGGTCGCCGGGGAGGAGGGGGAGGAGAGATGGCCCGGGAGCCCTCCGCTTTGGCCAAGGTCCGGGTGGCAGAAATGGGTGGGGCGAAGGGCGAAGGGGGCGGAGCTCCAGGAAGAGGGCCAAGGATTGCCCCAGGAAGGGTCATTTCTATAGAGAAGGAGAAGAAGCGGGTGGGTAGGCCAAGACCCCCCAGCGGGGTTTCCTCTAGAAGATCATTTATTTATTTATTTATTTATTTATTTATTTATTTATTTATTTATTTATACCGCCCGTCTTCCAGACGGAACTCTGGGCGGTTTACAAGAGGATAAAACCAACATCGATGGCAAATAAACTAAAACAAGAACAAACTAGTAAAATAAGGAGGGAAAGACCCTCCAGGAATAGGCGGCCCGGGCGGGAGAGAGAAAAAAAGGAATCAAATAGAAAATTAAATAAAAATTAAGTTTAAAAAAATCATGACGTTAATGGGGCGCAGGAAGGACGATCCTGCGATCCTGCGAGGGCATCTCGAAGCCAACAGCGTGCTGCGCAGCTTCTAAACAAAGGGGACGGGACGCGGCGGCGGCGGGGGGGGGGTCTGGGACCCCCGCAAGGGAGCTTCTTCCGCCGAGGGCCTTACCTTGCCGGGGGCCAGGCTGGATAGCGGTTTTCTCGCCGGCCCCTCGCGTCTCCATCCACCCGCTGGGGGGGGGGTCACGTAACAGTGGCCCCTGGATGGGGGGGCAGCCAATCGGGGCTTCAGAAGCCGGTGGGCCAGCCCCCTCTCGCTCCCGGGGACAGAGCGGGTGGGGGGGGCTCTCGCTGAGGTCACAGTTAGTAAAAGATGGATGATATCGGGATGGCTGGGGGGGGTCCCTCCTTCCCCAAAGGGGCGTGTTTGGGTGCCAGGCAAGCCTTCCCCGGTGACTGAATGACTGACTACCTGTTATGTCATTAGATGGACGGAATTTGAAGTACTCCAGTACCTGTGTTGTTCCATGCTTAGTTTCCCATTACTCACGATTGGCATTAACCCCCCCCCCCTTTATTCGTTTTGCCTATTATTGTTATCTTTAATATTGCCTTCTTAATGATTCAAGATGCCTCCTCACAATCTTTGCTCTCTTAGCCTTGATTTTTTTTTCTTCACGGCAACCGTTGTATACTCACTACTATCTCCACATGTGTGTAGGGTCTTTTCAGCGTTGTAAGCCGCCTTGGGTCCTTTCCAAGGAAAAAAGGTGGGTAAAAATATTCTAAATAAAATAAAATAAACTAAATAAGGCTGGACTCCAGCCCTCCGCCTGTGGTGTGTGTGTGTGTGTGTGTGTGTGTGTGTGTGTGTGTGTGTGTGTGTGTGTGTGATATCCCTCCCTGGGGACTTCAACTCAGTTCCCAATGACCTCTGCTGGACGTTTAGAGAAGGGGTCCTCAGCCTAAGGCCCCGGGGCGGATGCGGCCCCCCAAGGTCCTGAATCCGGCCCCTGGGACCAATTGCCAACCACCACCACCACCACCACCTACCCCCTGTTTTGTGAGCAAGCCAGCCTCCGCAGCTGCTTTTGGACTGTGATCCGGCTCCCAGTGGTGTCTGGGTGGTGGTGGACCGGCGGGCTGTTTGAAAACGTTGAGGACCCCTGGTTTAGAGACACCCACTTACCACCCACACCACTGTACCCTACCCATCAGAGAAGTCAGTGGCAGAGGAGGGGAAGGGCTGGCCCAGCCTTGTCACACACACACACACACACAAACCGCCTGCCCCCCCTTGCTTTCCCTGCCTCTGGCCGGAGGTGGAGAGCGAGAACCCCCCCCCCCCAGCCTCACTCACAGCAGGTGTTGCCCTGGCTGCCTGGCGGGTAGGGTGGGGTGGGAGGCAGGGAAGGTGCGCTGGTAGCATCACGAAGTGACTGGGAAGGCAGGCGAAGCCCCTGCCCGTGGGAACACCTCAGGATTCCCTGGGAGCCGGTGTTTTAATAGGTAACCCACACTGCTCCGCAGCCACTTCAGGACGCCTTCTCTTGAGGAAGGGAGGCCCTGGGACGCTGGGCTGAAACTCCCTGATTTTTTTTGGGGGGGGGTTGTGGCAGAGGGGGTGGATCCGAGCCCTGGGAGGACGTGGAGAACCCTGTGATGTCCCTGGCCAGGAGTCCCTTATCCGAGCCCGCATCTCCTGCTGCTCTTGGTTCACCACTCTGGCACAATCGGAGCCGGGCATCATCCACCGCCGCGCTCCTTGCAAGGAAGGCCCCCTCCATCGCCGGGGAGGGGGGGCGGCGGGCGGCTTTATCAGGGAGGAACCCCAGGGTCTCTCCCGAACAGGTGGGGGGCGGGCGGCCAAGCGCCTCTCCCCCACTCCACAGGGAAGGAAGGAGAGGCGGCGGCGGAGGAACCCCCCCCCCGGGGCCCGGCAGGACCAGGCGGGAAGGTGGCCCTCGGATTTCCGCGTCGGTTCCCAATTCCTCCCTGGCTTCGGTCCCTCCAGTTCTGTCTGCGGGGAGGCCCGGGCAGCCGGGGTGGGGGTGGGGACTCCTCTTGGCCAGCGGACCTGTCGGCGGCAGGAAGGCCGTCTTGGGGCAGCCGAAAAACCGGCGCAAGGGCGCTTTGGCCCCCTAAGTCCTTACCGACGGCGGCGGCCCACCCGCGTTTGTACCCAAACAGTATAAGGGACTTTTGAGGTGCCCTGCAAGGGACGTGGTGTGTGTGTGTGCGTGGGGGGGGTCCTAGTCCCCTGGCGCCAAATGGGAGGGGTCTTCGCCTTTTCCTGGGGGGGGGAGGAAAAAAATCGGAAGGGGGGGAATCACAGCAGCATTACTGGGTCTCGGCTCTAACCCTAGGCAGGCACTGGAGCCGACCGGTCGCGCTAAAGCGGAAGCGCTCTGCACATGCCCAGAGGCACAGCGGACCCGCCTGCCTGCCGGGGCAGAGGCAGAGGAGGCCTAGCGGCAGAGGGAGGGGCCGAAGAAGACCGTGTGGGTGGGGCGGGCGGAGGCAGGCGCGCCGGGGCCGCTACGGCTGGGGCTTAAAAGGCTTCGCCAGGCGGCGGGCTGGCCGACCGACCGCCCCGTCCAGCGCTGCTCACTTCTGCTGCCCCTGCTTTTGCTGCCGCCGCCGCCGCCGCCGCCCGCTACGCCATGGCTCCCTGGCCGCCCGCCGGCCTGCGCTCGCTGCTCCGCTACAAAGGCTTCGCCACTCTGGCCGGCGCCCCGCTCGCCCTCCTCCCGCTGCCGCTCCTGGTGCCCACCCAGGTAGGGGGGACCCGCGCTCCGCCGCACCCGGAGCCTCGCCGTCCGAAGTGTTGCACCTTGCGGGGGGTGGGTGGGCGGGGGGGAGAGAGGCAGCGCTGCGCTCATCCTTCCATCCTCGGCGTCTCCTCCCATCCCCCCGGGTGGGATGTCGGGGCCCCGGAGGCCCGGCCTGACCCCAGTGGGGCTCTCCTGGTGTTTGCCCGGCGGCCGTCGGGGGTGTGGGTGGGATTCTTCCTGCTACTGCTGCCTCCTCGCCGCCAAAGTGCCCGGAAGGCAAGAGACCCGGGATGGAGGGGGGGTGGAACGAGCAAGGAAAGCGGCTCCCGGCATCTCCGGGGAGGGAGGTCCCCGGCTAGAACCAGCGCCCGGACTTCCTTGGTCCCGGACTTTAAGGGCGGGCGAGCGAACGGCGGAGCGGGAGGCAGGTCGTTCTTCTCAGGCACGGAGGTCCCCTCGGGGGGTTCCGGAGGGGGAGGGAGAAGCAGGGCCAGCGAGGCTGGACCCGGCGGCGGCCGAAGCAGACCCCCCCCCCCCGGTTGAAATCCGTGCGACTTCCGTGGCCGTTTCTGGTCGCTCGCGTCTCCCTGGCTCTGCACCAGAAAGGACGCGCTCGGCTTCCCCCAATAGGCGGGGTGGGGTGGGTGGGCGGCGGGACCCCACCGGCCGCCGCTGAACGTGACTGGACCGGCAAACTTTCCCCGCCGGCGCCTGAGGCCCCCTGGAAGGGACTCCCTCTGGAGCCGGGCCAGAATCCGCCTCCCTCCTCCAGCCGCAGCCGAGCGTGGACCTGGCAGGGGCTCGGCGGGCGCCGGGCCGGTTCGTCCTGTCCGAGTAAGCACCTCGGTTCGTCCTGCCCGAGTAAGCACCTCCTAACCCTAAAGAGCCTCCGTGGCCAGAGCAGTCTATCTGTGCGTCGCCTGGGCTGGGAAGAGGCCGCTGTGGGGAGGAACGTGTGGCGGGTGGGCGCTTGGTGACTTTGGGGGGGGCGATTTTGGTCTGTCCCGCTCTCTCTGTGCTCAAGGTCCCATCCCAAGGCCCGGATCATACAAGCACACACACACAGAGAGAGAGAGAGAGAGAGAGAGAGACAAAGAGAGAGAGGGCACTTTTACACGACCTCTAAAATCCGGTGGCAACTTAAATTCGGACCAGATATCGTGGGGGTTTGTCCCTCTTCCTGTGTTCCCACCCCTCCGCACTCCATTGCTTCTGTCTGTGGGGAGGGGAGGGAGAAAAAAAAGGTAGAAAAGCTCACCTTTGCTCACCTCTGCCGTCGGAGCAGCCCCCAGCAGCCCCATAGGAATTCCTGTCTCTTAAAGGGGCTGCGGGGACAAACAAACAAACAAACAGAAGGCTCCCAGCCCGGCATCCACAGCTTTACAATCTGCATCGGAAGATTTTTTACCTCTGGAGACCAGGTACTTGAAAAGTGCCCTGGGGCAGGCTTAGGTAGGCGTGGTCGTACTTAATTTTGTTTAAAGTCCGGAGCTGGTGGGAAAACATTTTAAAGCTCTGGATCTGGGAGCCCTTTTCCTCGGATTTTAGGGGTCATGTAAAAGCTCCCAGAGAGAGGGGGGGGCACTTTCGACCTACTTTTCCTCCGGAGAATTAAATCTTGAGCAGGAGAATAAAAGGGGAGGCAGGGGAGGGAGGGGGGAGCTCCTTCCCGGCTGCCGGGCTGCCGGCCAGCCTCAGATGGAGAGCCCCTCCCCCCAAGGCCATAGCTGAGCCCTTCTCAAGAGGTGATGAGGCAGTCTAGCCACTGATTCCCCGCCTCCCCCCCAAGCTCAAGAAGAGGTAAAAGATGCCAAAATGACTTACAAGGCCCCCTCCCTGTGGGGGAGACGGTACAGTTTTATAGGACCTTCCAGGAGAAAAAAAAATCATCTCCCTTCTTTTGGGCTGCCGGGGCATCTCCGTTGCCGCCAGAGGCAAGAGTAGCCAATGGAACTCCCTGCCACATGACGTTCCGAGGGACCTCCTTCGAGATGGATTTATAAAACGGGGTAGAGGCGGAAGGTTTGTCCAAACGAGTCATAGGTCCTCTCAGAGCAGCCTCCAAGAGCAAGGCGAGATGAGGAGCCAGGAGGAACAAGCACTCTGCGTAAGCACAGAGGTCCTCTCTTCTTTGTGGCTGTTCAGATCTGAGGGCTGGTGTCCCTCGAAGCTGGTCCCGAGGTTTAAAAGGCCTTGCCTCCCCTCTTGGCAGTGGGGTTGAGGTGTGTGACTAGGACACAATGGGGCGATTATTTATATGATTTTGAAACTGGAACACTGAGTGCCTGGATGGGACGTTACGTCACCAGCTGGAGTGCAGGTTCAGCTTGGCGGGCATTGCCTGGCCCACTAAAGAGGGGGGGGGATTCCCAGGTCAGCCAAGGCACGTGAGGGGGGGAAGGGGGGAAGGTAGATTTGGGCCACCTCCAGCAAAAGGCTGGGCACGGTGGGGGGGGGGCATATCCTGAGGGGAGACTGGCATTTGTATGGGAACACCATTGCCCTTCCAGGCAGGTGCCCGGGGCAAATGCCACCTAGGGACACCCCACCCTCGTCCACAGCATTCTTGCCACCCTCCCTGTCATGCCCCGAGGGGGCATTTTCCCATGGAATGGCCACCCACCCAATCACCCCAGGAGGGGGGGTGATTAGTTCCATTCGTGGCTTCTACGCTCTGGGTCTGGGGGATTCCGAAGGGTGATGGTTCCTCCCCTCGACTCTCCTGAGCTTTCTGCTTTATGGTCCGATCATCCTCCCCTTCCTCCTCTTCCCATTCATCTCCGTGGCCTGTGAATCAATTGTTTGTGCCACTGAGGTGAGAAGGTGTTGGCGTTTCCTTGTGCTGCCAAAATGGTACAATTATGCTTCCGGCCGTTGCCGTGATGTGTGGCACCTAAAATATTTATTTGTTTCATTGAGCGACCTCTTCCCTAGAAAGGTGATGTGCCATCCACAGGGTGAAACTTCACAAAGGACAGGGTGAATCCACAGGAACAAAGAGCATTAACAGCAACCATCATTGAAAAGCTGCTCAATGAGCGACAAAAACAAATGGCTGTTTCGAAATTAAAAGGGCAACCCTGTCAGCCCGGCTGCGGCAATGGTTCCCACCCTCCTGTGTGCTCTGTGGATGATTAATTGGCTACAAATATGTTTTTTTTTTCCTGTCCAAAAACCACAGAGGTGCCACACTGATTGGCGAAACTGACAACTTCTATTTCCAAGATTTGTGAAGGGGGAATATAACTTGAGTCATGTTTTTTTCAGGTGGGAGGCCTTTTTTTTTCTGGCCATCTTTTCTTCAACTTCCAGTTGGATCATAAGGTTCAATAGCAAATGCTCCTCTAAACCAGTGGCTTCCAACCTGAGGTCCACAGACGTCCTTGGACTACAACTTCCAGAAGCCTTTGGCACCAGCCTGTGCTGGCCAAGCTTTCTGGGAGTTGTAGTCCCAAGAACATTGGGGGTTGCTTACCCAAAGTTGGGAACTACTGGTCTAAAGTTGGGACATACTGGACAGGAAAACCCTGTGGAGCGCTCCCTCCCTCCCCACTCGTGGGACCTGCTACTTCAGGCCAGTGAGCTCTGAAAACCCCAAGACCCAGATGGCTTAGCAGAGCTGGTTGGGAAGAATGGGCATGGTAGTTCCACCCAGCCATAAGGTACCTTTGGCAGGGGATGGGCCTGGCTAGAGGCGAGGGAGGCCCCCCAACCTGTGTGTGTGTGTGTGTGTGTGTGTGTGTGTGTGTGTGTGTGTGTGTGTGTGTGTGTGTGTGTGTGTGAGAGAGAGAAAGAGAGAGAGAGAGAGAGAGAGAGAGAGACGGGGGCCATGTGTTTTAGTTGCGAGGGAGCCTGTGAGTCGCCCAAACATCAAAGAATCCTCCAGCACCTCAAACAGTGGTTGTTTGTTGTCAGGTTGCAAATAAATGCCCTTTTCTAGCAGGCAAAACAGCTGAGGAAAAGCAGCGGTTTGTTCTAGGTGAAACGGACCTCCCCCCCCCCAAGCTGGGGAATCTGTTGGCCAACCCCAAGGAAGGGTGAGAAACACACACACACACACACACACACACACACACACACACACACACACACACACACACACACACACACACACACAGACAGGGCCCACAGTGGGAGAGGGGCAGGAGCTCCTCACCCCCCCCAAGCGGTGGAGGGTGTCTTTCAGGTGGCTGACAGGAGCAATGCCAAACCACTGGGGTTTCCTCCGGCAGGTTTAGGCAACGTCCATCCAGACAGTAGTCTGAGTTGTGGGCTCCCCGAGCCAAGGCTAGACAGGGACTCATCCTGATTACTGACTGGGGGGGGGGGGGAGAGGCGTGTGAGGGGGGGGAGGGTGTGATTTACCTTCCAGCCTCTTATAGCCTCTTCTCTGCTTCTTGGGAGTTGCCACGAGCGGGTCTGTTGGAATCTGCCTTGGCCACCCACCGCAGGGGTGTTTGCCACTCATGGCCAGCGATGGGGGTTTAAGCCTCTTCCACCCCTACTGGTTTTTCCAGTAGTGATGTATGGAAGTGAAAGCTGGACTATAAAGAAGGCTGATGGCTGCAGAATTGATGCTTTTGAGCTGTGGTGCTGGAGGAGAGTCTTGAGAGTCCCATGGACTGCAAGGAGATCAAACCTATCCATCCTGAAAGAAATCAACCCCGAATGTTCCCTGGAAGGACAGATTTTGAAGCTGAGGCTCCAGTCCTTTGGCCACCTCATGAGAAGAGAGGACTCCCTGGAAAAGTCCCTGGTGTTGGGAAAGATGGAAGGCAAAAGGGAAAGAGGACGGCAGAGAATGAGATGGTTGGGCGGTGTCATCGATGCAACCAACATGGATTTGACAAAACTCCGGGAGGCAGTGGAAGATAGGAAGGCCTGGCGAGCTCTGGTCCATGGGGTCACGAAGAGTCGGACACGACTGAACAACTGAACAACAACAACAACCCCACAGTGAATCACAAGGGTGGGGTGGGGGTGGCTTTAGAGCAGCGTCAGCTCCGCCTGGAGAACAAAGCGAGGATTTGGGGAGAGTGGCACCCGGAAGAATCCCTGCCTGGGCACTCATGCCAAGTCTTTCCCCAGGGGAGGGGACCCTAAAACCACCAGGGCAGGTGTCGTACCCCAGGCCAACGGGCGGAGGCCCTGAGGAAGAGCCAGGGTGGAGGGCTGTGCATGCAGCACTTGAGAAGGGTGGGTTGGCTGACCCTGAGCGTCTCTCCCCCGCCCCTTGCCCACAGGAAGCCCGGTGCGGCTACGTGATCCTCCTGATGGCTATCTACTGGTGCACAGAGGTGATCCCTCTGGCCATCACCGCTCTGCTGCCGGTCATCCTCTTCCCCATGTTTGGCATCCTGGAGTCTAAAAAGGTACCGGGGGGGCAGGATCTCTCACCCTCCAGCAGGCCAGCAGAGGGGAAAACCCAGAGGGAAGCCGCAGAGTTTGGGGGAGAATAGCCCCGGGGGGGGGGTTGCAGTGGGCAGTGACGGACTGGGACTCAGAAGGACTGGGTTCAAATCCTGACTCAGCCAAATGGAAACTCACAGGTCTGTGTGCGCGTGGGACTGGCAAAGCTTGTCCTAAAATACCCCAGTTACTTTGAAAGCCCTATTAGGATCAGTATAAGTTGGTTCAGGCTGGACAGCACAGGCAGAAACAAAACCAGACCATGGAGAGAGAAGCGAAGGAGGCAGACCAGATTTTTTGGGGGGGTGGGGGTGGGGGGGTTTCAGCCAAGGGGGTTGAAGCAAGGCAGGGTTAAATCCAACTGGACCGTGTCAGCCCAGGCTGGAGATTAGCCTGCGTTTGGGCTGAATTCTGATAAGGAAATTGTCAGGAAGCTGCATTTCCACCGGATTTGGGGAACGGGCAGGGCAGAATCTGACAGCTGTCAAGTTGGAAGGGACTCCAGAGGTCATCTGTCTCCACCCCAACCAAGCCCCCCCCCTTGCAGCTTCTCTCTATGGGAGCCCCACATCTGCCCAAACACCTGCCCTGAATGAGAAGCTAAAGGGTTCCAAAACAAAATAACACCCCCACACACCCACACCTTTCTCAGAAGGCCCAGTGGCAGGGTTTTTTTTGGGGGGGGGACAGCCTGGAAGCACGCCCCCCCCCTGGAGCGCCCATGCTGCTCCCATGATGTCTCATCACCCATCCCTCCTTCCCAACACTCACCCCCCCCCTCGGTGCTCCTCCCGGCAGGTGTGCATGCAATACCTGAAGGACACCAACATGCTCTTTGTGGGGGGGCTAATCATGGCGGTGGCCGTGGAGCACTGGAACCTGCACAAGCGGATCGCCCTGAGGGTGCTGCTGATTGTTGGGGTGAAGCCTGCCCTGTAAGTGAACCTCCCTTCCCCCCACCCAACTCGAAAGAGGCCAGGGTTCCCTGGGGGGTGCATCTCAAGCCCCTTAGGGGTGCAGAGGTCACGGCTGTGGCCGGAGACCTACAGCTGCTCCTTCCCGCTGACCATTCCCAGCTCTGAGGACGATTCCGGCTTGGTGGCTTGGTGGCCGGCACCACCGTCCACCGGCTCCCTCCCTCCACGGGGGCTAGTCCTGCCCCGCCCGCCCCCCATCCCAGCCTGCTGCCAACCTGCCCGTCTCTCCCTTCCAGCCTGATGCTGGGCTTCATGGGGGTGACGGCCTTCCTGTCCATGTGGATCAGCAACACGGCCACCACCGCCATGATGGTGCCCATCGTCCAGGCCGTCCTCGACCAGATGGACAGCTCGGATCAGGGCCCCCCCGCCAGGCACACCCACAGCGGTACTGCGATGGAGATGGAAGGCAAGGCAGGTGAGAGGCCCGGCCGGCTGCGCCCGATTGGGTTCCCGGGGCCATGAGTAAAAGCCACCCGCCCACCTGCCTGCCTGCCTGCCTGCCCGAGCTTCCCCTGGCAAAGGCAGGCTGCCTTGGAGCGCCTGATCCAGGGGGCAGGGAGCAGGAAGAGCTCCCTCTGTGCTCTCGCTGAACCTGTGGCTGACAACACTCCTCTGGCAGGAGGCCAAGCGGGGTTTGTTTCTCTCCTGCCTGCAGGCAACGGCTACCTCCCCGAAGGTGCCCCCACCGAGCTGGACCGGGAAAGGGCCAGGCGGCGCATCAGCAAGGGGATGACCCTCTGCGTGTGTTATGCTGCCAGCATCGGCGGGACGGCCACCCTGACCGGGACGGGCCCGAACCTCGTCCTGAAAGGCCAGATGAACCAGTAGGTGCCTGTTGCGGGGGGGGGGGACCAGCGTCGCTCCTGTTTCCTTCCGGTGGAGCCCCCCACACCCCTTTTTTTGCCCCCTCAGCCAATGCTTCCCTTCTGCGGAAGCCTCCAGCTGCCCCTCCTGATGGCACACACACACACACACACACACACACACACACACACACACACACACACAGAGGAAAGGCACGCGGGGGGAGTCTCCTTGGGAGCAGCCCGAAGGATTCAGATCCTGCAGCACCCTCCAGCAGCCTCTCCTCCACCTTCAATGCCCGCAGGTTGTTTCCGGAGAACGGAGACGTTCTGAATTTTGCCTCCTGGTTCGGCTTCGCCTTCCCCAACATGCTGCTGATGCTCGGCCTGGCCTGGTTCTGGCTCCAGTTTTCCTTCCTGGGCTTCAAGTAAGAACTCCGGGGGGTGGGTGGGTGGGTGAATGTGGGGGGGGAGGGAGGGGGGAGCCCCTCGCTTGGGCCAAGGTGGCTCCTTCCAGGCACACGTGTGCCACAGGTCCTTCTGTCCCCTCATGGGTTCCCCCCCTCTCCCACCCACACACTTTGGTTCCAGGGGCTAGCTGGGGTGTGGGGGGGCTACCCCCCCCACTGTGCCTGACCTTCCTCTGGCCTGCCTCCAGCTTCCAGCACACCTGGGGCTGTGGCGCCCAGCGGACGGAGAAGGAGAAGGCGGCCCTGAGGGTGCTGAAGGAGGAGCACCGGAAGCTGGGGGGGATCTCCTTTGCCGAGTTCAGCGTCCTGATGGTCTTCACCCTGTTGATTCTGCTCTGGTTCACCCGAGACCCCGGTTTCGTCCCCGGCTGGGCCACCGTCCTCTTCAACCACGACAAGGAGTGAGTAGCGCAGGGGGTCCCTGTGCCCCCCCCCCGAGAGAGAGAGAGCCTCCCTAACCCTGCCTGGAGATACTGCATGGGATCAAACCTGGGGCATCCCTTGGAGGCCACGCCGGGGCTCCTCCTGCCCCATAGCTTGCTTGGAGGTGGGAGGGGAGGGGAGGGGGGGGCTACAGTCTTGGGTCCTTCCTGCCTGCTTGGGAGGAGTTATTGGGCTGCTCTAGGGTGGCCCCTGCTCTCCTTTGGGGTCCAATGGGGGCCCCTGGTGGCTGAGGGGGCCTCCCACCCCACCTCCACGCACAGACTAGGGAAGGGGGGGGCAGTAGATGCTCTGTGCCCCTGTGGTCACGTGCAGCAAACGTGGCCTTCCAGGTATGTGACCGATGCCACAGTGGCCGTCTTCATTGCCCTGCTGCTGTTCGTCGTCCCAGCCACCCGGCCCAGGTGCGGCTTCTGCAGCCAGAGCAGCACGGACCCAGAGGAGGCCCAGGAAGGTAAACACCCGGTGTTTGGCGGTGGTGGTGGGGTGTCGCAAGGGGGAGGGGGGTCTCGGTGCCTCCTAAGAAAGAAGGTCCTCTGCCCTGGGGGGGCAGGGGGGGCTCTCCCGTGGCCGGAATTTGGGGAGGGGGAGGTCCCAGCCCCACTGTTTGGGTGGGATGATGGGGGGGGCATTCCCTGGGATGGCTCCGCTTGGCCCCATGGCCACACACACACACACACACACACACACACACACACACACACACACACACACACACACACACACACACACACACACACACACACACACACACACACACGTGGCCTCTGGTCCTCCTCCTTCTGGGTCTTGGTCCACAGCGCCTGTTTTCCATCTGTCCCCACCCCACCCCCACCCTACTAACCCTCTCCCTCTCATCTCTCCTGCCCCCTTGACCCCCCCCTCTCGCTTCCTCTGTCTCTGTCGCCCCCCCGTGCACCATCCCACAGCCCTGAAGGAGCCCTTTTTCCCGGCCCCACTGCTAGACTGGGCGGTGGTCCAGCGGAAGCTGCCCTGGAGCATCGTGCTGCTGCTGGGGGGCGGCTTTGCCCTGGCCTACGGGAGTGAGGTGGGTCCTCTGCCCTGGCTACCCCGGCTACCCCCCCCCCGGTGCTCCCCAGGGGCAGTTCCTGGAGGGGCAAGCTGGCTGGCTAGGCAGGGGGTGGGGGTGTGGGGTCTTTGCCTTCTAGGGTTGGAGGGGCCTTACTCCTTGGGGGGCTGGGGACGGTGGTGGTGGTAGAATGGCCAGCCGGGGGGGCGGGGCGGTGGGGAGACCCGGCCAGCCCAAAGTCTTCCATCTCAAACCACCCCCACCCCCACCCCCACACATGGGGCTTTTGGCCTGGGAGAAAAGTATCTCAGGTTTGGCTGCTGGGCCAGGCAAGGTCTCCTGAGGTCACCGAGGGACTGGACCTCCTCCAGCCCGCCAGGGAAACACACACACACACACACACACACACACACACACACACACACACACACACACACACACACACACACACACACGCAGCCGCCGCCGCCGCTGTACAGAGCGGAGCCAGGGGGCTGGCGGCCGTTCATGTGCTCCGTTTGCAGGCCTTGGCTCTCAAGATCGCTGGATCGCTGCCACCCTGGCTGTGCCCGGCAAGGGCTGGCCCGAGATCCCAGTGCCACTGTTGCGGGGCATGCCATCTGCCCAGCATTTGGGGAAGGGGAGGGTTGGGTAGCCTCAGCCTGTCCCCGCCCTGGCTCAGCCTGTGGGGGGGGGGCAAGAGAGTGGGGTTCTGGGCCTGGGCACCCTCCCCTTTGCATCCCAGGGTCTTTCACAGTCAATGGCAGTGGGGTGGGGGTCATCTCTATGAGGCACAGTGCCTGGCAGGTGCCCATCATCCAGTGGGTGATGTATGTCCCCTCTGCAGCTCTGGGGCGGAACTAAGGGGCCCTCCTGCTCCCTCCCTCCCCAGCGCCCTCCCCCCCACCGCCAGCCTTGCCGCAGCAAGAAAGAAACCAGAGCTCTTGGACAAAGAAGTCCTGTGTGGCCCAAGAGAGAGGGAGGGAGGGCGGGCGGGCGGGCTGGTAAGCATCGATGGCACGGAAAGGGGGGGGTGGAGAGAGAGATCGGCCACCCTTTCTCTTGGAGGGTCCTGAAACTGCCCGGGAGCCTGGCAAAGGGTGAAGCCCCCTCGGGATGTTCTGCTGTGCAAGGGGGCAGGTGTGTGTGTGGGGGGGTTTCCCAGGACAGGGGCCTCGTAGGGCTGCTGCTGCTGCTGCTGCTGCTGCTGCTGCTGCTGCTGTGCTGCTGCTGCTGCTGCTGCTGCTGTCTCTCTCTGTGTGTGAACGACCTCTCTCTAGGCTGCCTCAGTTGTTCCCAGCATTCCTCTCTTGAACTGGCAAGGCGATTTGGGGTTGCAGCGCATGCACCCCCCCCAGCAGGAGAAGTACCTCCCCCCAGGGCAGATGCTGGGGCTCTTCTTCCAGGCAATGCCCCTGCCACCACCACCACCCCACCTTCACTGGGTACTTCCCTCCCAGGCAGCAAAAGACCTTCCGGGGATGAGCAGGAGGCTATTTGTGGCCCAAACAGGGCCTGTTTGTAGGCCGGGTGGGCAGAGGTGTGTGTGTGTGTGTGTGTGTGTGTGTGTGTGTGTGTGTGTGGCTGAGGGCAGGGGAGGAGCCAGCCCCCCACGAGGGCTGGAAGGGGGAGCCTTGCAGTCAGGCTTGGGGAGTCAGCGGCCGATCCCAGGGGACCCTCCTCTCTCTCTCTCTCTCTCTCTCTCTCTCTCTCTCTCTCTCTCTCGCCCCGTCTCCCTGCCCCTTTCTAGGCCTCCGGACTCTCCAAGTGGCTGGGGGCCCAGATGACGCCCCTGCACCACGTGCCCCCCTGGGCCATTGGCATCATCCTCTCCCTCGTCATCGCCATCTTCACCGAATGCACCAGCAACGTGGCCACCGCCACCCTCTTCCTGCCCGTCTTTGCATCCCTGGTAAAGCTGAGCCCATTTGAGATTCCATTTGAACATGAGGAAGAACTTCATGACAGTTAGAGCTGTTCAGCAGTGGAAGATGCTGCCACGGAGGGTGGTTGGGTCTCCTTCTTTGGAGGTTTTTAAGCAGAGGCTGGACGGCCATCTGTCGGGAGTCCTGTGATGGGGGTTCCTGCATGGCCGGGGGTTGGGCTGGATGGCCCTTGGAAGTCTCTTCCAACTCTAGGATTCTGCTTGTAACTGAAAGGTGTGGAAGCCACACACAGAAGAAAGAGAGAGGGAGGCACATATGGAGTCCATGCTGTAGCTTTGCTTTGGCAGTAGTTGCTGCATGGGGGGGTGGGGGGGTGGAGCAGTCCGAAGGGCGCCTGCTACTGGGCAGGCCCTTTGGGGGTGCCTCAAGGGCTTCCTCCCTCCCTCCCTCCCTCCCTCCCGGCCCCCTCCCTCCGATGCCAGGCGCAGTCTATCGAGGTCAACCCTCTGTACATCATGATCCCCTGCACCCTCAGCGCGTCCTTCGCCTTCATGCTCCCGGTGGCCACCCCACC
Organism: Phrynocephalus forsythii; assembly: GCA_029282475.1. Taxonomy (NCBI): domain Eukaryota; kingdom Metazoa; phylum Chordata; class Lepidosauria; order Squamata; family Agamidae; genus Phrynocephalus; species Phrynocephalus forsythii. The sequence goes on along the minus strand of JAPFRF010000017.1, from coordinate 7,951,318 downwards.
CAACGCCATCGTCTTCTCTTACGGACATCTCCACGTTTCTGACATGGTAGGCCGCCTCAGCCGTCCGCTGCGTGGGGGTGGGGGTGGGGCAACCCTCCCGGTGGGGATGGGGTGGTCAGGGATCCCCCGGCCAGCCCACCGAGGGCCGGCTCACAGAGGGGGGCCTTCTGCCGGCTGAGAAAGGGCCCCCTGATGCCCCACGGCTCCTTTGCCTTCCTCCCCCCACCACCACCTCCAGGCACGAACAGGGGTGGTGATGAACCTGATTGGGATCGGCTGCATCACCTTGGCCATCAACAGCTGGGGGCGCCCCATGTTCCACCTGGACTCCTTCCCCTCCTGGGCCAACGCCACCCTCAGGAAGTGATGCCCGAGGCCGGAGGGTCACGGCCAGAGAGACTTCATGGCCTTTCTTCTCCCGCTCACGGCTCCTGCCTCCTCCTCCTCCTCTTCCTCCATCTTCCTCCGTCCGCCGGGAGAGCCCCTCGGGGTTCCTCACTTGTTCCCAGGTGGGGTAGGATTCCCGCCGTGCCCCAGCCGTCCCTGCTGCTTTGGGACGAACCTCACCAGAAGTGCCTTACCACCAGCCGCAGGGCCTGGGTCTCCCCGCCTGCTGGAGAAGAGAATACGGGTTCGGACAAAACAAGCCAGACACCAAAGAGCCAGTGGGGTGAAAGATCCATGGGGAAAGCGGACACACACAATGAGACGAAGGCACCCCTGAGGCAGGAGAGCCAGGGCTGGCCCACTGGGGAACCTCCTTGGTCGGCCACGATCCCCTGCGCACCGCCTGGAAAAGACCGGCATCCACCTTGCCTGCGTTGCCCAGGGGAACTCCTTGCTGCTTCGGTCAGCCTGAGCCTCCACTTGGCACCCCAGCCCAGAGGGAACGGCCAGGCACCACGGATGCTCCTCAGCTTCCCCAGCAACCCTGCAGAAGGGGAGTGGCGAGAGGGTGCCATGAAGGGGGAGGAACAAAAGTACTGGAGAACTGGGGCCTTGTGAAGCTTCCTGTTTATTTAAATGGGACACGGGGAACCTTCTTGCACTTTTTGTAAAAGCCCTTGAAGGGCTGGGACCCTCTCTGCCGGTTTCTCCTCTGACCTCCATCTGGGAAAAATAGAGGCAAGGGAGGCAAATGCCCATGGGAAGGCAGTTCCCCCTGACCCCCCCCCCACCAAAAAGATGTGTGTGGCTGGGGAAGGGGTCTGGGTTTCACGGCTGTTCTGGGCACAGAAGGCGGCAGAGGGCTGGCCACCACGGATCCCGTCACGCCCCCCTTGACAACCTGTTTCCCCTCGTGATGGCTGCAGCCTTTGCTGCATCGGGTGAACCTGCAGGCAGGGCTCGATGTTCATCTTAACTTAATTACTGAATAAAGCTGAGTGTTTAACCAGCTTGATAAAAACAAACAAAATAAAAATAGATATTCTCCAAGTTCTTGGTGGTGGTGTCACTTTTCTGGGATGTTGTTGTTGTTTATTGTTGTGTGTGTGTCCCCCCCCGAACATCCTGGAGTACATTTCTTCCTCGGAGGAACTGCCGGATGGACGGACATGTGCACCCCCCCCCCGTGGATGGCGGAGGACTCCCATTTCCAGATTCTTCCATGAGAGCTGGCTGCTTCCCCCCAGGACCGACACCCTCCCTTCCTGCAGCCCTGTGCCTCCTGTTGCCGACCAGATTCTGCTCTTGGAGGCTGGGTGGGGGACCTGCTGGCCCTGGCAGGTCACCCACCACATGCCTTCCTGGGGCTCATGGATGGGGAGCTGTTTGGTGCCCAATTTGGTGACCCCAGATGCTGTGCCTGGGGCCAGAGGTCCCCGCCTTGCCCCTCCATAGCTACGCCGCTGCCAAGAGGTGGGAGTTGGCAAATCCATTGGCTGGAGAGAAATCCAGGGGGGTCCTGTGCCATTTCCCCCCTCTGTGTTTGTGGGGAGCCTTGCCCCCCCCCACTGACCAAAGGTGCTCCATGGAAGGAGGCCCTTCTCTGCCACTGCACGTCCAGCCAGCTCCTCCGCTTATGGTGGGTCGGAATGAAAATCTCAGGCGTGTGGCTGCGTGGCTGGATTCCCGGTGGACCGTGGCTGCTGCTGCTGCAGCTGCAGCGTCTCCTTCCACCCGTGTCTCTGGCATGTTTCAAAGCCATCGGAGAGGACAGGTCCCCCGCCCCGAGGAGGGAGGCAGGCAGGCAGCCCTCTGAAAATAACCACCACCTTGGCTGCTCTTTGGGGCTTCCTTTTGATTTCTTCTGATCAGAAGGAGACGGGGAGGGGAAGGGGGGGGCTGCTGCTTGACACATGAAAAGGAACAAGACAAAAGACAGAATAAGCCAAAGGCTTTGGGAGCCGCTTCTGTATCTCAGGGAGGCGAGAATGCCTGTGAAGAGGAGGGTGTGGGGGCAAGAGGGACCACGGGCAGAGGGAGGGGCCCCTATGGGGTGGCAGGGGAGAAAACAGGGCTCCCCCCCCCACACACACACACCTGGAAGAGGAGGAGGAGGAGGAGGTCAAGCCAGGGACAGAAGCAGGAGAGAGACAAGACAGGAAGAAGGGAAGAGTAGAGCAAGGGGAGGGACATGGGTGGGAAGCAGCCGTGGAGGCTGAAGGGCTGAAGAAGGGAAAGGCCTGGGGGTTACCCCTCCCCAAGAGTGGCCCTGGCCCTGAGCCCTGCTGTGTCCGACTCCTCCCTCGTTTTATTTGTGTGCCTCCAGCCACCAAGGCGAAACCTTGGCCCCGCTGGGCCCCTCTCGCCTGTCAACCATTAATGGAACGTCTCCCTTGGGGGTGCTCCTCGCAGGAGGGAGCCCAACGGGGGGGGGTGTTCCACGGGCCGGCCGTGGGGATAAAGTCCACAGGCAGGAGCCAGCCTGACCAGGAGGGAGCCCGCGGGAGGCCAGCCGTGCCAGACGGAGCTGGCACAGGGTGAGCGCCAGGGTTGCAGAGGGCTCGGCAGGGCAGGCGAGGGGATGTCCTGGTTGCAGGCCAAAGAGGAGGCCTGGGGAAAGTGGCCACCCCAGGAAACACCGCCCGGCCTCCACGGTGTGACTCAGATGTCCTCAAAAGAGGGAGAGAGAAAAAAATACACTGAGAGGTGGAGAAAAACATGTCTTTACTTTTATGTCAGGGAAACACGGCAGGCAACATCACAAAGGATGAGAGGCAAAATAAACCAGGCAATTTTTGATGAAGCAGCAACTCCAAAGCCAGAGATCCAAGAAAAAACCCAAGACGCTCGAGTCTAGAAGAACTGAGTCTGGGAAACACTGGCTAAGGGGATGCTGGGTTCTGTAGTTGTGGAAAGACACATTTCCAAGCTCAAAACGTGAGTGGGATAAGCCAGACTCACCATCTGAATGTCCTGGAGTTATTTTATTTATGGGTCTGATGACGATAGCCTCAGAAAGAGAGTCTGGCTGGTTGATCAAACATGAGGTATTTTATTTATTTATTTATTTAGTTAGTTAGTTAGTTAGTTAGTTAGTTAGTTAGTTTTACAACTTATATGCCGCCCACTACCCAAACGTCTCTGGGCGGCTTACAATCAAGCCTCAGTGGACTAAGGCACCGAAACTGTAGACTGCAAAGTTGGCAGCTCGGTGGTTCGAATCCTGGGTGCCACGCAGCGGAGCGAGCTCCCGCTGATAACCCCAGCTCCTGCCAACCTAGCAGTTCGAAAGCATGTAAATGCAAGTAGATAAATAGGGACCGCCGTAAAAAGCAGGAAGGTAAAACAGTGTTTCCTTGCAGCCATGTCGGCCACATGGCCACGGACTTGCACAACACTGGCTCTTCCGGCTTGAATACGGAGATGAGCACCGCCCCTAGAGTCGGACACGACTAGCACGCATATGCAGGGGGAACCTTTACCTTAATAATCAAAGCAAGAATAAAAACCTTAAACTAAAATCATTACACTAAAATTGTCATCTGAGGACCCACAGTCTATATTGTATCAATTAAAAAACTTCTGATCAGTGCACCCATTCAATGGCTATAAGACCTAAATATTTCTGAAGCAAAGGGGCCTTTCTCTTAAGGAAAGCAGAAGGAGGCCATGGTTTGTGAGAGAAGGGTCCCTCTGCTCAATATTTCTGACAGACCAAGAAGGATAAGACCGGCAAAGGACAAGAATTAAAATGTCCGGAGATTAATCAGTAGTAAAAATATGTTTGCAGCTCCCCAAAAGTCAGAACACGGGGACTCTCTTTGGCCAACAGGGACTCGAGGAAGGGTGGGTGAGGTTTCTCTCTCTCTCTCTCTCTCTCTCTCTCTCTCTCTCTCTCTCACACACACACACACACACACACACACACACACACACACACACACACACACATTGGTTCTTCCGCCTGTGAGCAGAGCAGAGCTGCTGCAGGGGGCTCAGACCAAGGCTGCCTCCCAGGGCGGGAGCTCTCCAAGGGGTGGGGTGGGGTGGGGTGGGGTGGTCTAGGCCACCAGGGTACGGGCTAGTAGCCTCCCCGGAGAAGGGCCCCTCTGCTCCTTCGCCTGCCAGGAGCAAAGAGACCAGGATGTCCGACCGGCCTTGTTCTCCTCCGCCCCCGTTTCATAGTTCTCTGCTCTGAAAACCTGCTCATTAAAAGAAAGAAAAGGGAGAAGTCCGGGGGGGGCTGTTTTTTTTTTTGCCAGGCAATGAAAGGCTTGGGTAGGAGAAGCCAAGTGCAGCCAGCCGACCAGAGCCGGTGGTTTTTCACAAACAGACCCCCCCCCCCTCTTTCTCTGTGGAAGGCACCCAGCCACCTCCGCTGCCACCACCCACCGACCCACACGGGGAAGGGGGGACGGGGGACGGGGAGATCAGCAACAGGGCTGTTGCTTTTCCTGCTACCTGCCTCTTTGGAAACCCTTCCTCGGGGATTTTAAGCAGCAGCGCCAAAAGTTTGTTTGCAGGAGACGAAAGCCAAAAACAGTGATGACCCCTCTGTGTGTGTGTGTGTGTGTGTGTGCGTGCGTGCGTGTGTGTGTGTGTGTGTGTGTGTGCGCGCAGCACCAAAAGTTTGTTTGCAGGAGACTAAAGCCAAAAACAGGGTAGTGAGGACCCCTCTGTGTGTGTGTGTGTGTCTGTGCGTGTGTGCGTGCGCGCGCAGCACCAAAAGTTTGTTTGCAGGAGACTAAAGCCAAAAACAGTGAAGACCCCAGAGAGTGTGGGGGGGGAGGGGGGGTGTGGCTTTCTCATGTGCAGACTGGTGGGTGTCTCTCCTCAACCACGTGGCAGACGGGGACCTTTTTGTGAAGCACTTTCCCAAAGGGTGTGGGGATGGAGGTTAATCAAAACCGATGGATCGGCTGGTCAAGCCCCCACCCCACCCCTTTTCCAGACTGGTTTGCTAACAAAGCTGCTCGTTCGGACCATTCAGTCCCCAGGCTCACCCCCCCTCTCCCCTGACCTCTGGGAGCTGCAGCCCCTGACCCTCGGTCCTCCCCCCACCCCTGCTTTTACCCCTCCACGGCTGCCTGGAACTCGGGCTCCAAGACCTTGGCCCAGGTGGAGTTGTAGGGGTGGATGACGGTGGTGGGTTCCTCTCGCCGGTCCACCATCGGCCGCCTCTCGGAGGCCCACGCCACCAGCCCGCCCCGGAGGTTGTAGATTTTGACCGAGGTCTCGGAGTGAGCTAAGCAGCCGCTCAGGAGCTGCGCTGCCCGGGAGGACCGGTAGCCGACGGTGCAATAGCAGACCACGTCCCGGTGGCCACCGCCACGCTCTGAAAGGGAACAGACAAAAAGGGCGTCCGCCGTGGTCATTGGGTGGCTCCTGATGGAACAGGGGGCGAGAGGGAGAGACGTAGAGGGAGGGGGGCGCAAAGGGCTGTATAAGAGCCGGACACAGGTGGAAGCAGTGGGGGAGTTTAAAAGGGGATGCACGGGGATTGTAAACTTTCCAGGCTCCACAACGAGAGAATTCCCACCACCTTTGGGGGAATGCCTGGACGTCTGGCACACTTCCCAGATTCCTTGCAGAAGGTTGGCTGCCTCCCCAGAGCAGGAGATCGGATCCTGATCATTCTGCCTGGGATGGGGGGGGGGGAGGAAGCATCTTTCCCAATCAGGGACATGCAGGGGGGGGGTGTCCCTGTCCTGGTCGATGCCGGTGTCACCCCGCTTCTCTTGTGGATGTGGACGCCGGAGCTTGGGGGGCAGGAGGGGGCGGCGGCGGCGAAGGGGCTGCCCACCTCACCCCAGGAGACGGCAGAGGCAGGTCCCCCAAGTCAGGGCCTCCTCTCCTCCTTTTATAGCCGCCGTGACCCTTCCAACCTCCCTGACTTTTGGGGGACCCGCCCCGCCCCAGGTTTGTGAGAGATGACGGTGTGGCCCCCACTCAAGCAGAGGTGGTCATGCCCGCAGCCCCATCTGGGTTTTTCTTGTGAGATCTCTAGCAAGTGCACGCCCAGCCCAAAACCTCTCCCCAGGGGAGAGGGGACCACCTTTCCCAGGGAGCTTTTGCTCCGCCGGCCGTACCTTGCAGGGACCCTGCCTTGAAAGCCTCCATCAGGGCACTAGCCTCAGCAGGAACCAGGAGCGCCCCAGGCAAGTGGCTGACATCAAATTCGGCAGGGGTTCTCGTGTCCTAAGAGAGGAGCAGCCAGCAGTCATGAGTCAGCCCTGCCTTGAGCAATGGGATTTGGGGGTTTAGGCCAACAGAAACATCACCCCCTTCTTAGGTGGGGCTGGGGGGACACAAAAGATAACAGGTCCTCTGCGGGGAGGGTGGCAGGGGGCTTTCTTTGCCAGGAAGGCCACGCTTGGGGTCTCCACACAGCGTTGGGGGGGGAGGCAGGGTTCCCCCACCTGGTCACTCGAGCCCTGAGCGATGCCCCCACAATGTTGCCTATTTGTCACCTGCGCCTCCTGCCCTGGGTCACCTGCTGTCCCCTCCGGCCCACGAAGGATGCTGGCAAGACCCCCGGCCTCTAATCAAGGGTTTGAGGCACCGGGGCGGAGCCCTCCTGAGCGCCCTGGCTTCATGTGTGTAATGACAGGGCAGGAGGCACAAAAAATTGCAGTCTGGCACCAGGAGGCACCAGGTCAGCCAGTGGGTTTTTGCTTTCCAGGATCACTGGATGGTCCGCTTGCCCCCCCCCCCCCCTTATAGGCCCTGGAGCTGCCAGGCCCCTGCAGGAGAGGCTCCTTGGAGTTTCCCAGGGAAGGGCAGGCAATGCCCCCAGCCCTTTTAAGAGTGGCCTTAATGTTAATATGGAGTAGTTCCATGTTCACTGTTGCCATTTCGTTTTGGCTTTGCTTCCCCCCCCCCGTGGGTTTTCCCTCCCGAAAAATGAGAAGGAAATAGGGGAGAGAAGGGGAGAAATAAAAACAAGGAAAAGAAAGCGTGGAGAAATGCAAAACGGGAAAGCTTTCTTGTCATGGGTGCAATGGCACGTGGTTTTGTTACCACAAAGGGCAGCTGTGGTGCCTCCGTACCAGGGGAGACCCAGCCCCTTCTGGGATGACTTTTGCAAGACCTCCAGAAGAGAGGGCTCAAGCAGGCAGTTGGTCTGCAACACACAGGCGGGAAAATACCAAAAGCTGGCAAATTAAAAAAAAAAAAATCACTGGGCCCGGAAGGCACCCACCTGATGGCATGACTTCTTCCAGGTGGCCCTGAGAGAGGGACGGCCAAAGGAGACACTCTCCCCGCAGAGCCCAGGGAGGGAGGGAGCAAAAGAGGGGCCCCCACCTCCCCATTTCTTCCCCCTACCCCTTTGCAGTCTTTGCTTACTTAGCAAAGGGAGCCTGGCCTCCTGCAAACACTGGGTGTTTTATCCCAGTGGTTGGAAGAGTCCACTGTATAAAGCCCACAAGCCAGGGGCAGCTATTTAAAGCTGGGGTAGCTTAAAATAAGCCCAAAGAGGTTGTCTTTGGAGGTGGGGGTGGGGGATGAGCTGCTGGTGCCAGATGGGGTCCCTGTTCTGGAGCCAGGAAATATCCTGGACAGACGGGAGATGGGCACAAGGGTGAGCCCGAGAAGTCGGGCGACCCTTGCGTGGAGCAGCAAGCTGCCACTGGCTGGCCTTGGCTTGTAGTCCATAGGTGTGCAGGTGTGTAAGACCTGATATAGTTGTGCCCCTGAACCCTGCCCCTTTCAGACCACAGGACACACACATGGGAGATGCTGCTGCACCCCTTCCTGCAGAGGGGCATTGCAAAGGGGGCATCCGGTTGGCACATGGTGGGTGATGTCAGAAAAATTAACCTTCGCTGCAGAGCCCTGCTTGCAGGGTTGTAAACTAGTTTTGGAGAACCGGGGTTCTGCTTATACTCAGCATTCTGGATCTGCTTTGCCCTCCAGCTCCTGTTGTTTTTTAAGTTTTCTTTAAAAGAAAAATCTCAGCTTTTGGCAGGCCAGGAATAGCCAGGCTGAAATGTTTGTTGGCACAGGTAAGTAACACTTAGCGCTTTCATGCAAGTCAGCCACAGGGCACCGTCTTCTTAATTCACACATGAGAAGGGAATTCAGAATAGAACGAGCACTCATATAGGCTGCTGTGTCCTTCCAGCCCAGAGGGCTGTATTTATGGGGGAGGGATTTTGTGCACGTCTCTGTAATCATGATCATTTCATAACCACCCGCATTTCTTTGAGTAAAGAGATACCCTGTCATATTAACAAACGCTAAGAATAAGTCGGCGTGAGAAGGTTTCATAACTTTTTCTTCTTAAATGTCCTGCAATAATAGCTTAAGATTATAGGACACGGCTCAACGTGTTTACAATATCTGACTGTACAAAAAATAACGAAACCACAGCTAAAAAAAAGGCCAGATGGGCATTCTGAAGCTACTCCCATAAATGTCCGTTTTAAAAATAAGAGAGCTACAGGAGGTTCAGTGTAGCCTTGCTGGCCAGGTTCAGTGGGCCAACACAGAAAGAGATGTGTTAGCCTTCTTGGGCTCTACCACCCCGACCACCACCACCACCAGAAAAGAGAATCTGGGTCAGTAGAGCAAGGCCCTGCTTTGGGATTTTATTTACACAAAATCACCAAATAATCTGTTTTCTGATGGTTCTTCTCTCAAGACTGGAAGGTTTGGGCCCTTGAGCATCAGCTTCGGATCTCCCAGGGAGGGGCAGAAGGGGTGCTTTCCCTACCACCAACGCCCCTTTGCAAAAAAAGAGTGCCTTCCAATGAAATCTTAAGAGGCTTGGCTGGCAACCCAAGCCTCACTCCTGAATGGAGGCTGCCCACAATAGGAGACGTGATTGCTTTGAAAATGGGGCCTTTTGTACCAAACAGGAACGGAAGTGTTTGTATGTCTGAACTAAGCTTTTGTAGGCCTGTGGGGGGGTGTTTGGAGGAGGGGGCTGCTTGAAACACTCTATCCCCTCTCCATCATTGGCATGCAGGAGCTTGCTCAGATGGAACCAAGTCCTACTACATCTCGAAGCATCCCACAACAACCAGAAAATGGCAATACAGCCCTGTGCCCTTCAGCTGCATTGGGGAGGTCAGAACATCTGGAGGCTGCCCTAAAGTGAAAGAGGCATGAACTACCCTAAAAGGTGACCAAGGGCCTTTTTACACAACCCCTAAGATCCGCTGGCCACTTAAATTCGGACCAGAGATCTTAGGGGTTTCGTGGACCTCTGTCCTGCGTTTGGAGTGAAGGACATTTCCTGGCTGCTGGCTGCAAACAAAGGGAGAAAAACACAACCCTAAGCATGCTGCTCACCTCCGTTCTGCCTCTGTCTCTGTAAAAGTAGCTCTTAAAAATGTTTACCCAAAAAACTTTGCAAACAGAAGCAAGGAGAGCCCCGCCTCACTTTCGCACACCAAATCCAATAAATTTCACCTCCAAAGAGCAGGTGACAAAAATTTGATCCGGGTACGGATAAAGTGGGCGGGGCTCTCCTGGCTTTCCTGTTAACTCCGGAGCTGGTGGGTAAACATTTTTAAGCTCTGGAGCTGGGAGCCATTTGCCCCGAGTTTAGGGGTCTTTTCTTTCTTTTTCTCCCTCCCTCAAGTTCCCACCCCAAGCAGAGCCAGGCAGGCTCAGCAGTTTGGCCCTTTAGCAGCAATTGACCTCTGTACTGCCGATTGGAGTGAAGGACATGAAGAAAAGGCAACCGTAAGCAAACAAAGAAGGACCAGCAGGATGAAAAGGGGGAAGACTCCCAGGCTTCACCCACTTACAAGAAGAAGCAGCTGTTCAGGCTTTGCCTCCATCCACCGATGGAGGGTCTCTGTCACAACCGTCTCCACACCTGGGAAGTGTCCCTCCACCCATTGGATCACCAAGGGCCTCATCTCAGAGGGCTCCTTGCAGCCTGAAACCTCCAGGTCCTTCAGGAATTGGTCTGCCATTGGAGAGAGAGGACTGGAAGGCCTTGGAGGAATGCAAAAGTGAAAGGCAAGGCAGGTAGGTGACTTTAAATAGCTGGGAGGTCAGGTGGCCTTTATTGGCCTAGCCTTAAGAACAAACACAATTGACCAACACCACTTTTTCCTCACCATGGCTTCCAGACATGAAATGAGAATAAAGGTGACTTTTCTCCATTTTCCAAGGTTGCCAGTAATAAAAAGAAACCAGGATTTGATGGCATCGTTGCCTCCCCCCACCATCTCCAGCCTTCCTAAATGATTGATTCAAACCAATGATTGCAAAGGGAAGAGACAGCAAGAGTGGAACGTTAACTTTGCTTTTTATTAACATGGAGCCTGAGCGTCCTTTGAACACTTCACCTATGGGCAGGAAGGGGCGTTGGGAGCCAAACAAGTCATTAAAAATAAGGGATCCTCCCTCCAAGTTGAGATTAACCATTGTTTGCTTTTGCCACTGGGTTTTGCGAAGAACAAACTTGACTGCTGACTAAAAGCTGCCTTTCCCTGCCCAGAAAGCCCTGCAGGGAAAGCACTGACTGGCAATCAGCTAACCCATCATCCTTGCCTTTCTTGTGAGATGGATTGTGGGACAAATATATGGCTGTCCCACAAGAGGAGAGTCAGCAGCCAGCCTGGCCACCTGAAGTCCAGCCATGGGGTGGCAGGGGTGCCCTGGGGTGTCCAGGAGAATGGCTGGGGGAGGGGTCCACTCTGCACATGGTCAGGAGCACGGTCTTAAACGTGCCAGCCAGAGAGTTCACTGACAAGGGGTGCAGGACTAAAGGGGAAGGGCTAGAGCGCTTTTTCTTGGGTTCCTTGATCACTGCAGATGGTGATTGTAGCAACAAAATAAAAAGATGCCTGCTTCTTGGGAGGAAAGCAATGGCAAACCTAGGTAGCATCCTAAAGAGCAGAGACATCACTTTGCCAACTAAGGTCAGGATAGTCAAAGCTATGGTTTTTCCAGTAGTGATGTATGGAAGTGAAAGCTGGACTATAAAGAAAGCTGATCGCTGCAGAATCGATGCTTTTGAGCTGTGCTGCTGGAGGAGAGTCTTGGACTGCAAGGAGATCAGACCTATCCATCCTGAAAGAAATCAACCCCGAATGTTCACTGGAAGGACAGATTTTGAAGCTGAAGCTCCAGTACTTTGGTCACCTCATGAGGAGAGAGGAGTCCTTGGAAAAGTCCCTGATGTTGGGAAAAATTGAAGGCAAAAGGAAAAGAGGACGGCAGAGAATGAGATGGTTGGATGGTGTCATCGATGCAACCAATATGGATTTGACCAAACTCCGGGAGGCAGTGGAAGATAGGAAGGCCTGGCGAGCTCTGGTCCATGGGGTCACGAAGAGTCCGACACGACTGAACGACTGAACAACAACAAGAGCGCTTCCAAAGAGACCGCTGGGGAAGGACTTCCATGCCCATCAGCCAGGGCCCATGGGGGCTGGGGATGATGGGAGGCATTCCTGAGCAGGGGAGACCTTCCCCGGGTGGTCGTGGACGCCACGGGGACGGGCGGGGGAAAGGGACGCGCCCGCTTTCTCTCTCCTCCCCCCCCCTCCAGCCCCTTCCCGGGCGCCCAAGAGGGTCCTGGAGCATCCCCGTTGCCAGGCAACGCTCCCCTCCGCCGCCCGGGAGTTTCCCAGCATGCACCGGGCGAGGAACTTCTTTCGCCCGCCGCCATTTTGCCTGCCGCTCCGAGGAAGGAGGAGGAGGAGGAGGAAGAAGAAGCCGCCGCCGCCGCCGCCGCCATGGAGAGCGGTGCGTGAGGGGCTCCGGGGCGGAGGGCTCCCCGCCACGAGGGAAGGAAGGAAGGAGGGGGGGGAGGACGAAGGGCGCTCCCCCTCCCAGGGAAGGCCCGGGGGATGCTGGGAGTTGTAGTCCACCGGCCCCCCCGCCCTGGAGGTGGGTGGCTGGGCGGGCGGGGGGGGGGTCTTCGACGGGTCACACTGCGGGAGGGGCCTCCGGGCAGGGAGGGGTTCGAGGAGGGGCCTCGGGGGGCACTTTGGGGGGTGGGGGGCAGGAGGAGACCCCCCCCACACACACACAGACGGCGCCCCCCATCACCGCCGCCCAATGGCCCATAAGGGGGGGGAGACCCAGGGATGGTTCTGGTTTCGGGCCCTGCTGCTGGACCGCCACGCCGCCCCCTTGGGTGGGACTGACTCCCGGCTCCTTTTTTCCTCTGGGCGCCGGCAGATGACAGCGGAAATCGCCTCCGGTTCCAGCTGGAGCTCGAATTCGTCCAGTGCCTGGCGAACCCCAATTACCTCAACTGTAAGTCCCTGGGAGAGGGAGGAGGGCTGAGGGGATCTGCCATCGCCCCCCCACACACACACACACACCACCACCATCACTACCACCACCTCTGGTCCATGCCCTGGCTTTCCCAGGCAAAAGGGCCGGAAAAAGCAGGAGGCCAAACAAAACCCCAGGGGGCAACTGAGTATCCTGGGAGGGAGGGAGAGAGGATATGTAAACAACCTCCAGATGTAACCAGTGCATGTTTCCAAGTTAGCCCGTGTTGATCCCTGGAATATTGATCAAAGTTGTTGCCCAGGGTAGTAACTAATGTGTATCCTTGATTTGCCTGATTTGACCAAGACCCCAGAAACTGTTACAGAAAAAAAAAATACATCTGTTTCACCAGGAGTGCCAAACAGCAGGCGTAAAAAACTTTGTAGCCACAAAGCTGGATTAGAAGGACCCAGGGTTTCAGGTTACAAAACAAATGTCCCTGTTGGCATTTGGCTTGTAGTCTGTGGCTTTGTGGGGCAAGGGGTGCACATGAGCCTCACAGTGTCACTTTTGCAGGGCCTTCTGCATTTTAATTCTGTGTTTTGAAACAAGAAAAAAATTATCTAAGCAGCACGCTTTGCTCTGGCTGTCGATAGGTTGCTGGGAGGCTCAAGTGAGAAAATCCAAGGTAACCACGTTGATTTATGGATTTCTTTCAGTTCTAGCACAGAGAGGTTACTTCAAAGAGAAAGTGTTCGTAAACTATCTGAAGTACTTGCTCTACTGGAAGGAACCAGAATATGCCAAATATCTCAAGTAAGAATTACAATGGAATTATTTCATAGAATATACCAAGCATGAGTCCTCATTGTGTGGGGTGGGTGAGTGTCCCTTCATTTTGGATGTGTTCCCCCCCCGCTGTTCCAGGACAGAGAAGGGCCTTGTGGTGGGCTTCTTTTGAATGCAGCAAATGGGGATTGTCATGGAAGGTATGCGAGACGCCATCCCTGGGTTTTCCAGTCAGTCTACCAACTGGCTTTACAGCGAACATGTATATTTTCCTCCTTTCCCTCCTTTCTGGATAAATACTGCAGGTATCCCAGTGGAATGGGAATTTAGAGGAACTGGACACCCCTAACCTCACCTCCCCCCACCAGCATACAAAAAGAAGTCTGTAACCTTTTTGCAGCTGAGCAGATGTAGATTCTGTACTACAGAAGCCCTAAGGCTTTGCATAAGCCAAGCTCCAGGACAGCTCCAACTGCAGAAGCAGCAAAGGGAGACAACACATCGGCATGCTTGCTCAATAAAGCATTAGCCAGGCAGTGCCTTGTCTTGTTTTAGGCTCTCCTGATGCTGATGCTTGATTTGGTTTAAACCAGTCTTCTCTGTTTTCCAAGCAAATGTGTCTTGCGGGGAGGGGTGTGTGGATGCTGCTGTAGAAGTGGGGGCCCTTGTAATGCCCCCTTGGCCCTTGTCTCCCGAAGGTACCCCCAGTGCCTGCACATGCTGGAGCTGCTTCAGTACGAGCACTTTCGCAAAGAGCTGGTGAACGCCCAGTGTGCCAAGTTCATTGATGAGCAGCAGATCCTGCACTGGCAGCATTACTCCCGCAAACGGATGCGCCTCCAGCAGGCCCTGGCTGAGCAGCAGCAGCAGCAGCAACAGCAGCAGCAGCAGCAGCAACAACAGCAGCAGCAGCAAAACAGCGCCTCGGTCAAGTGAGCCCTTTGCCCCACAGAAGCCGTCCCTGGCAAGGGCGCAAAGGACCTGTGGCCGCTTGGGTGGGATGGGGTTTGGCTTTCCAGAGACTGCACCAGCAGCCTCTTGCAATGGGTTGGGCGCTGGAGCTTCTTGCCAGGTGTGGCTGCTGTTTCCCAAAGCTCTGTGGAGGAGTGTGGGGTGGGCGGGAGAGAATGTGGCCGTCCACTGTGATGCAGGGACAGCTTGGTTGTTTTTCTTAGGATAGTGGTTATGGACAATGACGGCAGCACACCCCTAGGTTGCAGAACACCAGGCGCCTCCTGTTTGTGGACTTTCTGATCTGGTGTGTGTGTGTTTGGGGGGAGGTCTTAGCTGTTTCTGCCTGCTGTTTGTTGGTGGCAAAAGCCACATATTCAGCATGGAATCAGCCACCAAGATTTACTTCTTGCTCTGCAGTGGAAAAACCCCTCTTCTGCAGAAGTCTAGCTCCATTCTGAAGGGGGAGGGCATTTCCTGTGGGGCTGCTGTGTTCTAAGGCACTGCTAGAAGGGCCCTTTCACCAAAGGAGGGATGGGGGCTTGGTAAGTGCTAGCCTTCGGGTCCAGTGGGAGATGAGCCCTTCCTTGACTGCTGGCCGCAGCGTTCCTCTTGTGGGTTTGTTTTGAGTCCCACCTGGCAGGGCTTGTCTATTAGCAAAGAGCAGAAACATTTCCTGCCGCCAGTTACTCCCAGATTTGAGATCCTTGTTTTGGATTTCACCTGGACTCACTCATTCTTTTCTTCCCTGGTCTTTCCTGTCGCCACCAATTTCCTTGACAGCGGAGACCTCCCTTCTTCCCAACACCCTGTATGGAACTGTGTAAATTATAAAGAGTGGCCAAAATGGTTTTTTTGCTTCAGTGTGATGTGGTGTTCTGGGATGGAAGGTGCTCAGTTTGCCTTCAGTCAGGGAGGGTGGCTTGGGGACCAGTTCTTGCAAGGGGGCCAAAAGCCCCTCTAGTAAGTTTCTGATGCACCTCATAAATAGCATGCACCCTGTTAGTGTTTCACTCAAAAGCCTGCAAAAGAGCTAATGATGCAAGCATTACTCATATCTTCGCTTTCCATCAAGGCAGTCTCTAAAACTGGACTCCAGCTAAATTTCCCATCTGTTAAGAAACAGAGCTCTTTGGGCAGTGCTGGGGGGGGGGAGGCCATGAGGAACAAAAGCCATCCAAATGGCTTTGCCACTGGCCGCTGCTCCTCCCTGCCCTGCCTGAAAGAGAGAGAGAAATGGGCACAGAAACCTGACAGATCCCTTCAGAACTCCAGGCTTTACACCAGGCAGCGAATGTACAACTGATGTCATATATATATGCTTAATAGGACTTCCACACAGACAGATCTGAAATCCTGCTGCTACAGTATATACTTCAGCTGAGCTTTTAAGTGGTTTGACATCCTGCGGCTTTACCCCTTCAACAGACACATGCAGTCTAGTTCCAGAAATATTTTATTTGAATGTACTGGTTTCCGTGTCATGGTTGTACAATTTAAGACATGATTGTGGTCCCTTTTAGCAGAGCACCCTGACCAGCACCAAGATCGCTCAGTCTTCTGTAAAGAGCATCCGCACCAGCTCTGGGTTAAAGCACTCCTCCTCTGTCAGCTTTTGAGGCTAAAACAGAAATTACCGAGTTAGTGGGTCCAAGTGTTGGCGTCAATGTCCACATTTGCTGCAGGTCTGGTCCCTGAGATGCCCTGACTCATAAGAGGAAGCCATAGCCTTTAATTTGCAAGACTTTCTGGAGGCCATTAACTCACAGGTTTGCCATAAGGCGGCACATAACAGCAGCAATGCCACCTGAGAGCACAGGACCAAAAAAAGCAGTTGATTCATGGGTCAAGAAATTGGGGGGGGGGGCTCAGAAGGGCAGAGACCAGAGCAAAGAGAAGGGAGGCTCCCACTTTTAGGCAAGTGAATTGCCTCTCTTTGAAAGTGCTAACAAGGCCTGTGTATGTCATTTCCTGTCCCATGCACACACAGGCCCTTTCTACACCTGCCCAAAGCAAGGCACATCCTCTTTTAAGGAAGTAGGGCCGATTTTCTCTGGAAAATCCAAATATACTTACAGTTCCATATTTGAGAAGGGTAGGCACTCCTGTCAGCTTAAGATTCTTCCTGAATTCATTGTCAGGATTTTTCCAGCTGTGGAAAGTTACAACCAAGTCAAGTGGTAATCAAGGATGAGTGGTTTTTAAAAAGCAACAGGCAAATCTGTGAAGGGTTTTTGAAAACAACAGTCATGGACAGTCACAGTGTCCGTCTGCAAGGTAACGAGACACTTGGCCCGGCTCTCTCCAAGAGACTTTTGCCTGGTTGATGGGTGTGAGAGAGAAGAGGATTGGGCGACCTTTGTCAGGTCCATCTTTTCAGACAGGAAGACCAAAGTCTACCCTTCTGCATTCCTTTCCAGCCTGCCAATAAGGCACGGGTATAGGAGCAGATGCTCCTTGGACTCTTGTCTCTTCCAAGTGTGCTGCAGTCTCTACAAACGTGACCTGCTCCAGCTCTGCTGCATTTTAGAAAAAGGGGAGGTTTCAGCGGGGGGGGGGGGGGACTCTGCATGCAGGGGAGCAGGGCCTTTCACAGCTGAAGTGACACCTGCACCGTGGCCTGTGCTTTTGGCACAGGGTCCACGGGCTGGCCATGGGGGGTCCCCGGGAGGGCCACGTGGGTGCTGCCCTCCCTCCACCCGAGCCGCCTTTCTAAGGGAGGGGGTGGGGGTTTTTGCTGTGGTTCACTTACTAGGCTCGGTCTCCTACTTGGCAGTAAATGAACACGGCGCCCTCCGGCAGGTTCGGGAGCTCCGCCCGCACGATGGGCTCGGCTGGAAGGCAAAGGGCAGCGGTGGTCGTGGGCTGGGAGGAGGTGTCCGTGCGGGGCTCCCCGAGCTCCCCACCCACCCACCCACCCACCCACCGCCGCATCTGGATCCGTCCCACCACCACCACCACCACCCTGGCCAAGGGGGGGGGGTGCGTGGGTGGGAGGGGAGGGCTCGTGGTGGCCAAGGATGATGGGCGTTGGAGTCCAAAGGGGAGGGGGAAGCGGGGAGAGGGAAGGGAGCCCGGCCAGCGGGGGGGGGGGGGGGGACCTAACCCTTGACGCAGTCGGGGCACCAGCTGGCGCCGCTGCCGGGGTCCTTGTCGCCGCTGAAGTAGACGAAGACCGGGCGGCGGCCGGGCTGCTGCCCCTTCTGGCGGAGGAGGGCCCGGTCCAGCTCCGCGTAGCCCCGCACCGACACCTCCTCCCAGCCCATGGCCGATCGATCCGGCGGACGGGGAGGGCGGGGCCGGAAGGGGCGCCCGGGAGAGGCCGGAAGGGGCGGGCCGCAGGGCGACGGTGGCCGGCGAGGCCCAAGCGTCCTCCCCGCGAGGGGGCGCCTGGCGGCCGCTCTTTCCCCGCCCGCGCTGGCCCTCGTCGGCACCCGTCGCGCCCAAAGCCCCCGCGGGCGTCCCTGGCGACGCTCGGTTGCTATGGGAGCCCCGGCTTCCGCCTCCCGCCCCTTCTTCGCCCGGCGGCGGCGGCGGCGGCGGCGGGCTTTTCGGGTTCCTCTTCAGGCCCGGCTTCCCCCTCACCCCCGAGCCTTTTCTCCGCCGTCTTCGTCGGAGCTCCCGGGCCGGGAGGCAGGTGGGCGAGGGAGGCAGGCAGGCTCGGCTGAGGAGGCTTCCTCCTCCTCCTCCTCCTCCTTCCTTGGACTACAAAGCCCAGCATCCCCACCCCCACCCGCCCCGATGGTTTAGGGGCAACAGCGTCCTCCGCCCCATCTCCTGCAGGTGGTCCCATGATCCCCGGCCACTGCCCACCCCACCCCACCGCACCCCACCCCCGCCTGTCCCTGCGCCAGATGGGAGGTGTAGTCGTCGTTCCAGGCGCCCCCCCCCCCCGCTCGCTCCCCTAAGCCGATCCGCCCCCCACACGTCCCTCTCTGGCGACAGCCACCGAGCCTGGGCTGGGCTGTGAGGGAGGAGGAGGAGGAGGAGGAGGGAGGAAGGACCCCTTGCTCCCCCCTTATTCCCCCATCCTCCTCCTCCTCCTCCTCCTCGGGAGGCAGAGCTGGAAGGACGTGGAAGCAAGCTCTCCTTTTTTCCCCCCCTGCAGCCGCCTGTAACCAATGACAGGAGCCCCCTCAATCCCACCGGCCCTTCCTCCGCAGCCTCGGCCTCCCCACCCGGTGCACCGCCAGGGGAGATGGACGCCAGGGAGACAGCCCGAGCTGGTGGCCCGGTGACATCCCACCTGCAGCCAGGCCAAAGGGCCACACGGACACAGGTAAGAAGAAGAGGTCCTTCCTGCCACAAACCTCTCCTGCCGTGGAGGACATCGGGCGGTGGCTGCTCTCACTCGCCCGGCCCTTTGCTCTGATGCTTTGGGGTGGCCCAGCAGACCAGGGACATCTCCCAGAGGCACGGCTCCCTTCGGGAATGCAAGGCCAGGAAGCCCAGCAGAGGAAGACTTGGGTAGGTGGAGCCCATAGGGCAGGGCACACAACAAATGGGCGTGAGTTAAGAGGACCCAGCCTCCCCCCCCCCACAAATATCAAGAAAAACTCCCAGAGAGAGCAGTGGGACCAGTGACGCCAAGAGGCGGCGAGTACTCCAGCAATGGAGGCGTCCAAGGGCGCTTTTACACGGCCCCTAAGATCCACTGGCCACTTAAATTCGGACCAGAGATCTTGGGGGTTTGCTCCTCTTCCTGTGTTCCCACCCCTCCGCACTCCCTTGCTCCTGTCTGTGTGAGGGGAGGGAGAAAAAAGGGAGAAAAGAATGCAGGCTCATCTCCGGAGCTGCCCCGGGAAGCATTCCAGTCTCTTAAAGGGGTGGGGGCAAAAACAAACAAACAGAAGGCGAGGCAGCTCTGCACTCACTGCTTTACAATCTGCATCAGAAATTTGTCTCCTTCAGAGACCAGGTACTTGGAAAATGTGCTGGGACGCGCTTAGGTGGGTGTGGTCGTACTTAATTTTTTTAAAGTCCGGAGCTGGTGGGAAAACAATTTTAAGCTTCGAATCTGGGAGCCCTTTGCCTCAGATTTTAGGGGTTGTGTAAAAGCGCCCCAAGAGAAACTTGGACAACCACCTGGCAGATCTCCTTTGAGATGTGCATCCGGTGGGGAGGTGGACTTGATGCCCTTGTGGGCCCCTCCCAGTTTTACTACTTTAAGGTTCTATCACCCCATTTCCTCGGACTGAGCTTCTGGAAACTCGTCGGAATGGGGCACATGTGGAGGCCATTGAAGCATGGCTTTATCTGTAGGCCTCCCTAACCCACGACACGTGGCCATTGTGGATTATGTGGAAAGGAGCTCAGAGTGAAGGGAGTGAGCAGTTTAGCTAACCAGGCATAGAGTGCGCCCGCCATAGCAATTAAAGCAGAAGCCGCTAATTGTTTCATGTCTGCTCCATGTCTGGCCTCATGCAAAAAAACAGATGGGTTGACATAGCTAAGGAGGAAACAGCAGGGATGGGATCAGGTGGGGCTGGTCTTCCTATGCTCTGGGGTAGCAGAAAAGCTTGATTTGAGCACTGCTGGAAATGGTGGTGGGGACGGGACACGGCAGCGTTGGAGGCTGTTGTCTCTGCCAGGGTCCCTCAGGTTTTGCTGCCCAACAGAGGCCTCAGGAGCAGGTGAAAGTGCTCCTCCGTCTCCCACCGCCCTGCCGGTGCTCTCCTTGCCTGTGCTGGTCTGACGTTCAGAAGGAGCCACGGTGGCACAAGGCGCCTGGCCTCTCGTCATGCTGGTGTCTCTGTAGAGGACAGCCCTTTCGGGATCAGGGTCTAGGGCAGTGCTTCTCAACCTGTGGGTCCCCGGATGTTCCTGGACTGCAACTCCCAGAAGCCTCCACCACTTGCCGAGCTGGCCAGGATTTCTGGGAGTTGCAATCAGGGAACAGTTGAGGCCCCACAGGTTGAGAACCACTGGTCTAGGGAATCTGGCCTGGTTTACTTGTCCCATCACCACTCCATATGTGGGAGCAAGAGCAGCTGGGGTCGCCGAGGCATTAGGGGTCATCCCCAGCCAGCCCTGCCTCTGGAGGATCCACTGGGCCACGAGGGGGGTGAGGGGTGGGAGAGAGCTTTCTGCCTGGCTGGTGGGTGGGTGGGTGGGTTTGAACCAGGGGAACCCCTCACTCCCAAGCCCCAGCCTGCAGATGCTGCACCTCACCTGTCTTGCGTGTTTGATGCTCCGCACAGCTTCAGTTCAGTTTGAATGCCCCCGCCTCGACAGAGAAGCCCCCTGCCCGATATGCCGATCCCCGTCCGATCGTCATAGAGAAAGCTGAAGCCGGCAGAGGAGAGTTGCCCTCGGGACCCCCGTTCTGGGGACGGGCCTGACCTTCCGGGCTCCCTGGAGTTTTCAGTCGTCTCCCAGGAGAAGCTGCTCCGGGCTGTCCAGCTGGCCAAGAGGGACGTCCGGCGCAGGAGGCATCTGGAGGAGCAGGGCCGGCAGCATCTCTCTGGCGGGGGTGAGGGCCCTGGTCTCTCTCCTCGGGGCAAGGAGGTCAGAAATGCCCCTGGATTGAGAGCCTCCCAGCCCCACCCGAAGGACAAGGGGCCCCCCAGCAGTGCTCACAGGACTGCCCGGGCAAAAGTGTACCTGGGCTGGCCGACTCGGGGTGAGGCATGGCAGCCGTTGCCTGCTTCGCCCCCCACTCACGATCCAGGGCCAGCCCCTGTGGCAGCCCTCAAACGGGAGGCAGACCGAAGCAACCTGGAGGTGAGGAGGCTGCAGAAGGAGCTCCAGAGCTGCATCCTGAAGGTCAAAGAGGATCTAGCCAGGAAAGGTGAGCCAGGGCAGGGACGGGTTTCCCAGTGGGTTCTTTCTCACAGATTCTTATAGCTGCCACCCTCGGTCGGTCCTTAACGGAGAGCAAGAGAGAGAGCATGATACAGGGTGTGTGTGGGGGCACACACAGGGGGAGGCAGGGCCAGGTAGAGCTGGACGGAGGGTTAAATTCTGTCCCCCACCATCCAGTTACGCTGGGAAGCGTTAAGGCCTCTTGGGGAAGAAGGAGCCAGCTTTGGCAGGCAGCCTGTGTTCTCTTCGCCAGGCGGGTGTTTTTGTGTCCGGCGGCTCCTTCCCCCCATCTTACACCAAAGATGCTTTTGCATTTTGTAACTGAGGCCGGCCGCCTGGCCTGTCTTCTGCTAAACCTTTTCCCAGAGAGAAGTGAGATGGTCTTGGATCCGGATGAGGAGCGCCGGGCCCGTGTGCGGAGGCAGGAGCAGTCTGTGCGGTCCGCCCGGACGCTGTATGTTCTCCAGCAGCAGGTGTGTGTGTGTGTGTGTGTGTGTGTGTGTGTGAGAGAGAGAGAGAGAGAGAGAGAGAGCCCTTCCACTGGGGTCAGCTCTGTTGCCTCTTGAGGGTTGGGTTAGGCTACTGGAGGTCCACACACACACACACACACACACACACACACACACACGGGCCTTGGGCCTCAGCCTGGCATCCACATGGCTGTGACGCTCCATAAAGCCTTGTCAACCTCCCCTGTGGCTCTGAGCAGGTGAAGGAAATAGAAGAGGATCTGGAGAAGCTGAGTCCTCACAAAGTCAAGCATACTAGGAAGGTGAGTCTACAGAAGCTGGGCTTGGAGGAAGGCGCTTCCACCCAGAGGGGGTTGGGGCTCCTTGGAAAGGGCCCCCGTGCGGGGCGGAAGGGCTTCTGCTTTGCAGCCTTTGCACTTCCTGAACTCCTGGTTCTCCTCGTGGGCAACTTGAGGCCACCTCCCTGAGGCTTCAAGCAACAAAGCCTCCCCCTGAAGCCTGCTTCTGGCTCTGGCTGGAGCCCAGGCTTGGCTGGGGGAGGGCGGGCTGAGTGCGCCCTTCCTGGCCGAGGTGGCTCTGGCCACCCTGAGGGAGGCCCTCCTCTTTGCTACGACTCACCCCTTGACTCTCTCTCTCTCTCTCTCTCTCTCTCTCTCTCTCTCTCTCTCTCTCTGGTCCCTTCCTTTATGATGCAGTCCCGGGCCATGGCCAGGCTGGCAGCTGCTCACCGAGGGGCCGCCCGGGCCCTACAGTCCTTTATGACTCACTTAGCCAACAACCATCCGCAGCCACCGCCACCCTCCTCTGCCACCCACGTCCGGCAGCTGGGCCACCTCCTGCGGCAGCTCTCCCTTTGCTCCGCTCGCCTCAAGATGGACTGTTCTGTCCCAGAGGTCATCGTGGACCTCCTGCTGCAGATTGAGGTCAAGGGCAGTGGGACTGGGGTGTGTGCGCGTGTGCATGGGTGTGTGTGCTGTCTAGCTCGTTGGGGAGGGGGCAGAGGGGCAGAGAGGTGTTTTTCCCCCTCCCTTCAGACCCAAGGACCGTGTGTGTGTGTGTGTGTGTGTGTGTGTGTGTGTGTGTGTGTGTGTGTGTGTGTGTGTGTGTGTGTGTTGCTGGTGGCATCTTCTGCCATTGTTCCTCCCAAGGGCCTCGGCCTTGCATTGCAAAAGGGGGGTGGGTGGGGTGGGGCTGAGGGTTCAAGAGGTCACAAAGGGGGCAGGCTGAGCCCCTGGATCCCAATATTCTCCAATGAGCAAAATGTGGTCAGGGGGATGTCTCCTCTTTTCCGCTCACCAACACAACCCTGGGAAGGAGGCCGGGCTGAGTTGGCCAGGGCTCAGTGGCAACCTGGGATAGAGGGACACTCTTCTCACTCTCACAAAATACCAGAACTAGAGGACATCCACTCAAATTGAGGGCTGGGAGAGGAAGAACAGACAAAAGAAAATATTTTTTTCACCTTTGCCTCGGGGGAAGTTTTTCTGGAGCCACCTCTGACCCTCGCCCGCTCATTGACCCCAGGAGGCCTCTGGGCTGGCCTTCTGCTGGGCATGTAAACCCGGGGCTTGCTCTCCTGTGTGGCAGGACCTGGACTCGCTGCTTGCTCAGCAGGCCTCTCTCGCGTTGCCTCCTGGCGA
Source organism: Phrynocephalus forsythii (assembly GCA_029282475.1). Lineage (NCBI taxonomy): Eukaryota > Metazoa > Chordata > Lepidosauria > Squamata > Agamidae > Phrynocephalus > Phrynocephalus forsythii. The sequence continues at coordinate 7,928,088 of JAPFRF010000017.1, read as the reverse complement.
CCTCCCAAAGAACTCCAGCCAGCGGCTGCCGCCACAGAGGGAGAAGGTGGCCGTGGCCGTGGCGGCCTCACAGCCCAAGAAGCCAGCAGCTGCCAGGAAGCTTCTCCCAGGTGGGTTTTTGGAAGGTTGGAAGCTGGCCGGAGGGCGGGAGGGCTGGATGATATGGGGTTTGCAGAGAGGAAGGGGTCTTGGATGCTTGCATCCTTCTCTCCCTATCAGTGAGAAAAGGGCTCTTCCTTGAGGCTGGTCCCCGTTTGGTTCTGTTCAGGGAACACAAAAGTGTTTGCACTCCTTCTGAAATCCACATGGGGGAAATTTAAACCTGGGCCTCCATTTCTCTCTGGTGTACTCTGGGACTGTAGGCCCTTCGGGGCAGGGACCCTGCCCTCCTCGCTCCTTTCCCCAAAGCCATTGGGCTTGAAGTGGTGCGACCTCCTGGTTAACGAGCGCCTTCCCGTGACCGTCGTTTGCAGATGAGCCTACCAAGCCTGAAGAGATCTCGCACCCGCCGGAGACCAACAGGGCTGGGGGCAGCCCCAGGGCGCTGGGGGGGCTGCCCCCTTCCCAGGCAGAGGCTCTTGGACAGCGAGAGGCAGGGGAGGCCTCCGGGCCAGGGAAGGCAGCTGTGGGGCCCGGCCGTGACTGCAGGCCCTCCCGGAGGAAGGCAGGCGTGTTGTTCTCCACCAGGCCGCAGGTAGAGCAAGAGACGTGTAATCAGCCCTTCGACCTCTCGGCTAATTGCGGGTGCTGTTGGGCCCAGGCTGGCATCTCTCCTCTGACGTCATGCCTCGGAGGTCCAGAATTACAGCTGTCTGGGCGCAGGCGGTGTGCGTGGGCCTCTCGGGAGACGCTTCTTGGGGTTCTCTGAAAGGACGCCTGCTTCCCGTGTGCTTGTCCCCCCTCCCCCCCTTTGCAGGGAAGCAGCCAGGCCCCCAGGGCGAAAAGGCCCCAGCCCCTGGGCAAGCAGGCCCACTTCCAAGAAGCCACGGTCTCTTTCCGTCTGAAGGAGACGAAGCCCCCCGCCCGAGAGAGCAAGCCCCCCTGGCTGCCTCCCAGCCTCTCCTCACCCCTCAGCTCCCCTCCCAGGTAGGCCGGCAGGAGGCGGGGGGCGGATGTCCTTGCCGGAGAGGGAGGGAGGTGTGTGTGGGGGGGGGTGATGAGCAGGAGGCAACCCCTTCTGGCTCTTACCCCAGATGCTCCATTGCAGCACTTACTCTGGCCCACCAGTTCCTGGACTGATCGGGGCAGCCTTGCTCCTCCGAGGTCTCCGACGGAAAGTCCTGTTGGGGCCTGGCAGAGATGTCAAACGAGAATTTCTCTGAGCATTAACACCAACATACAAACAGTGAACATAAGATAAGAAGAGCCGTGCTGGATCAGGTCAAAGGCCCATCTAGTCCAGCTTCTTGTATCTCACAGTGGCCCCACCAGATGCCTCTGGGAGTGCATGAGACTAGATACCTGTCTCCTGATCCCACTCCCCTGCCTCTGGCCCTCTCCTGGAGATGACACATCTCCATCGTGCATCACAGTGGATGATGCCCGACCTCAAGGGGAAGAGGAATCAGAAGAAGAAGGTACATAAGAACATAAGAACCTCCCTGGATCAGGCTAAAGGCCCATCTAAGCTTCTGGATCTCACAGATGAGCGCACAAGACTAGATCTCTGTCTCCTGATACCACTCCCGCATCTGGCCCTTTGTGGAGATGACACCTCCATCATGGGATGTGATGGACTTTTCCTCCAGGAATCTGTCCTGTCCCCTTTGGAAGGCATCCAGGCCAGATGCCATCACCACCTCCTGTGGCAGGGAGTTCCACGGACTAACCACGCGCTGGGTGAAAAAATATCAGAGAGCGCCCGACAATGAGACACGGCTGTGGAGAGGCACCTCCTCTCCTTGGGCGAAGGTGTTGAGTCAGAATCCGGGCCCCGAGTGCAAAACCCTTCCATCGGGGCACCCTTAGGAAGAGTGGCCAATGGCCAGCAGGACAGGGTTCCCGCCCAGGAGCCTTTCTGGCACCCATGCTCTTACCCTGCCTCTCTCCCCTGAATGGCTGCCGTTGAGAGCCCTTTGGCTTTTCAACACAACGGGGCCGGCTGCGGGGTGTCCCTTCCCTTGGCCAGCTGGACCCACGCACGGCACGGCAGCTGCTCGGCTCCCTTTGGTCAGGCACCCAGTGGCTCCCTTCGCTTCGGACGGGCCCAGGGCTCCTTTTCCCTGTTTTCTTTGCAGGAACCCAGGAAGAAGCTCCCAAAACAAAGAGCCCTCTCCGGAGAGGGGGGCAGCCCCCGGAGGAAAGCAGGGGACCCCAAGGAAAGAGGCAGCCAGGTGGGCCCGGGGGGGGGAGCTGGACCAGGATGGAGAAGGGGCAGTGCTTTGGGGGTGGGGTGGGGGTGCTACAGAAGCCTCTCCCTCCATTCTCACCTCTAGCACCCAAGGGCGGTTTTTCCTTTGGGTTTTGGGGAGGGGCCGTGGCTTGGTTGGCCGCGGTGGCCACTGCTTGCCTGGCCGGGTAGGTGCTCAGGTGCCGCCAGCAGGAGCTGAGGTGCTGCCTCTTCTTCCCACGCTCCCCTGGCAGGGCGGGCAGCGCCGGCGGCTCTCCCACCCAGGTGGCAAGGCAGATTGAGCAGGCCGTCCGGGAGCACCTGGAGCCCCTCCTGGCGAGAGCGCAGGTACGGCCGGGGCTGATCCTGCGCAGCACTCTCTTTCCTCCTCCTCTCCTGCCTCCCCTCCAGGGAAAGAAGGCTTCCCTGCCTGGGCCTGCCCCTTCTCTTTGAGCTGCGGTGGGCTGCCTGATGGGCTTGAAGGAGGCCCGGCGGCCCGGCTGGCATGCGAGGCTCCCTTTGGGCTGGCCCGAGAAGGACCCCTGCCAGGCCACCCTAGGGTCCTCCTCCTTTTTTCCTCTTTGGAGCGGAGGGCCGGCCGGGAGGAGCTTCAGGAGCCCAACGGCCCTTGCCCCAGCCCCCCCACCCCAACCCCGAGGGGAAGGGAGGGCTGCTCCTCCTTAGCCACCCCCCTTCCTGGCCTGCCTTCAGGGGAGCCTGCTTGGAGGGATCCCCCCCTTTGTGCCACAGCCGTGTCTCTCTCCCTTGGCAGGCAGCGGCGGCAGCGAGCGTGGCATCAGTAGGAGGGGTCCCGGATGGTGGCCTGGGAGCTTCGGCCATGGAGCGGGCCACGAGGACGGAGGCCGAGCCCCTCTTGTCCTCCGGTGGCCCTGACCTGGAGGCCATGCTGCGGAGGATGGAGGAGATGGAGGTAGGCAGATGGGCAGATGGGCGGGAGATGCAGGCCAGTCGCTCGCCTGGCAGGGTTTGGGGTGGGGGCACGAAACCCATCTCCCTGGGGAGGAGTAGGCCGGTGGGGGGGCAGACGGGCCTTGGCAGAAGCCCTCCAAAGCTGTCCCCTTCTTTGGGGGGAGATGCCCTCAGCCCCTCTTCCGTCTGCCCTTTTCCGCCTGGCCTGTCCCCCGCAGTGGACCTCCCCCGGCATCCATAATTTTCTGCTTGTGTTTCTCTTGAAGCACTTCCAGGAGGCCGTGCGTAGGCGATACCACCAGGTGGTGTATTCTGACACCTTCTTGGAGGATGCCCGGGAGGAGATGAGAGGTGAGTTCTCGCCTGCCTGCCTGCCTGCCTGCCTGCCAGCTTTTTTTTCGGGGGGGGGGGCGGCGGCATTAAGAGGGAGGAGGCCTGGCTGGCGTGTGGTGGAGCAAGAGCCAGGGATGCCTCCAGCTGCTTGGGGCCCTCTTGGCGTCCTCCTTGTGCAGGGGAGCAGCAGCAACACCCCCCTGCCCCCCCCCAGAACCTGTCTCCCCTTGAGCATCCTTTTGAGGGGGGGGGTTCCTGCGGTTGGATAAGACCAGGTCCCCCCACAGAAACAGGCTGGGGTGGGTGGGTGTTCTCAGTGGTCCTTCTCTCCAGGGCCAGGGAGGGCTGACCTCCTCTCCTCCTCCTCCTCCTAGGGAGAACATTGGGGGCAGCCTTGGGCGGTCCAGAGGCCAGCGGTGCCCCCCCACCTCCCATCCAGATCACGAGGGTGGGGAGCCCGAGAAAGGCACAGGCGGATATTGTCCTGGGGAGGCCTTTGGATGCCGAGTGAGTAAGAGGCGCCGGGTGCGTGCGTGCATGTGAAGTGGGGCAGGTCCTGGCTGCCTCCTCCCAGCCCAAGGGGACCCGGGTGGCCCCAGCGGGGGGGGGCTGCGGCTTTGGGGAGCGCAGCCTGGGAGCTCCCCTGGGTTTGGGATCTGGGGCTTGGGCAGCCCTTTTTGCAGCCTGCCTGGTGTTTGTTCCCTGTGGTGCTTCCAGGGCTGTGGAGGAAGAGGAGGAGAAGGTTGGCTCCCCGGAGCCCAGAAGGCAGGAGGGGGAGCAGCCCCCCGCACGGCACCACCCTCCCCGCAGGACCGGCGGCCTCTCCCTCTCCATCCCGCTGAGCGTTCTCCAGAGCATCCGCGATTACGGGTCCCGCTACGAGCAGCACCTGAGGGGCATGGCCCACGAGCCCGTAGGGAGCTTCGACCCCTGGCGCGTCACACAGAGGTACCCCCCAGGAAGGCTTTCCCTGAGCGGGCTGCCCTTGGGGAGGGGGCCGGAGGGGACCCCAAGGAGCCCAGCTGGGCTTTTGGAAGAAGGGGACGGAAGAAGGTGGTGGTGGCTGGGGGAGAAATGCTTGGCAAGGCCACCAGGGGGTGCTCCTAGGCTTCCCCTCCATATGGAGTGGCGGTGGGGGGTCCTTCTGCTCCCAGGAGCAGCGCCTGCCTCCAGCCACTGACCCCCACCCCCTGCCCCTTCTCTCGCTTGCCTCCCCACCACCACCTCCACCCCCCACAGCCTGGCCGAGAAGCTGGTGGAGGAGGCCCTGGCCGAGGTGGCGGCGGAGCTGCAGGGCCTCTGCGAGGACTACGCTGAAGCTGTCTTCACTTCTGAGTTCCTGCAGGCGCCGGAATGAGCAGCGTGCGAGGGGCGACCCCCTGCCTGAGAATGGGGGCCTGGGCCCAGGCTCAACAGGGCCATATCTCAGGGATCAACGGACAGGCCCTGGCCGGTTTTATGCCTACCCTTTTTGTGTGTATCTGGGCCAGTGCCTGCTGGGACCCCCTCTCCCCTCCTTCTTCCTGTCATTTGCAACCCAAGCCTTTCCCTGCATCCCAGGTGTTGTCCTGGGGACCCCAGGAAGACCAGCCCATCCCCGCCCGGCCTGCCCGAGAGTTGCCCAAGGGTTTGGCGCCTTCTTCTGAACCAGCTGCCTTGAACCCTCTGCAGGGCTCTGGCAAGGAGCGTCTGCCCACCTGGAGGGCAGACCGGGCAAGGCCGTGGCCTTTTTCGGGAAGAGGAATGCTGGAGCCTGGCCTGGCTCAGGCAGCAGGCCAGAGAACGTCCTGGGAATCGAGGCTGTGCCCCATGTCTTCAAACCCCCTGAGGGTCACCAAAATGGGTTGGCGTGGGTTGCACACCTCCCTCTGCCACCTCTGGGCTCCTGAATGGAGCCTTTGGGGGTCTGATGGAAAAGGGCCTGGGCTCCTTCCCTTTCATTTCTGAGCAGGGGATAAACCCCCCTTCCCGATGAAGCCAAGCGCCTTCTCCTCCTCGGCCTCTGAGAGGAAGAAAGGTTTCCTTAAGAGGCTTCCTCGTGGCTCAGCGGCCAGCTCCTTAGCAACACCCCTTTGTATAAAAGCAATATTTATCCCACCGTGGACGTTGTGTACATTAAATTGGTAAATTTTATACTGCTTTCCCAGGATCAAAAAAATAAAAACATTTTTTAAATAGCCTACACGGAGGCCCACATTTTGTTGGCGGAGAGCCGTTTGCCCTTCGGAAGGCCTGCTTCACCGCAGGCTCCGTTGGATTTATTTATTTATTTATTATTGAATTTATACTCCGCCCATCTTCCCATCCTCCTCCTCCTCCTCCTCAAAGACTGACATAAGAACATAAGAAGAGCCCTGCTGGATCAGGCCAAAGGCCCATCTAGTCCAGCTTCCTGGATCTCACAGTGGCCCCACCAGATGCCTCTGGGAGTGCTTGAGACTAGATCTCTTTCTCCTGATACCACTCCCCTGCATCTGGTCCTTGAAGGACCCCGGTTTTAAGCCTGGAGATGACACATCTCCATCAGGGTTTGTAACCTGGGATGGACTTTTCCTCCAGGAATCTGTCCAATCCCCTTTGGAGGCATCCAGGCCAGATGCCATCACCACATCCTGTGGCAGGGAGTTCCACAGACTAACAACGCGCTGGGTGAAAAAATATTTTCTTTTGTCTGTTCTCACTCTCCCAGCCCTCGATTTGAGTGGATGTCCCCTAGTTCCGGTATTTTGTGAGAGGGAGAAGAGCGTCCTTCTATCCACTTGACTCATGCCCTGCATTATTTTGTACGTCTCAATCCTATCCCCCCCTCCGGCGCCTTTTTTCCAGACTAAAGAGTCCCAAATGTTTTAGCCTTCACCCCAGCATCACCCCAGCCCTCCCTCCCTCCCTCCAGGCATTGTGCCTCCTTTCCTGCAGGAACGGCCCTGCCGATTCTCAAGCCAGATCCAGCACTGCCGGGGGGGGGGCTGCTGTGTTGTGCCGGTATGTGTTCTCTCCTCGAAGGCGTCCAGGCTGGCTTCTCGCTTGGTCGCCGAGCAGGGAGGGCCAGGCTTCCCCCTCGATTTCCGTCTTGGCCTCCCTCGTTCCCACTTTGTGGCACCAGCCACTCATCCTGCACGGAAAGTTGCCTGCGCCCGAGAGCCCTCCCTCCACGGGCACCTTTGTCACCTTGGGCCTTGCCACCTGCTCTGAGTTTCTGGTCCTCACCGTTCAAAGCCCACCCTCACCCCTCCAATCTTTCTCAGCACTCGTTGCAAGCCCCACCACACACTTCACACCGGGTGCAACCGGCCACCTGCCCGCCTCACAGCGCCTGCTGCAGGTACGACCGTGGCTGTGGATTCCTTGGTTTATTTTACGACTGCCTGGTTTTTTTGCTCCTGTGCTCTTTGGGAGGAGCATTTCGGTTCTCCTTCAAAGGGGGATTAGACATGGTTATGCCGGGGGGGGGGTCCTCCAAAGGCCCAGTTATAGATCTCTGTGGCCCCAGAGGACCCTGGACCGGGGGGGGGGTACTATAAAGAGATCCCCTCCACCTTGGGCTCTGCCTGGGCTGACCAGCGTGTTTGTGTGTTTTGGGGAGACCTGACTCCCCCTTTGGCCGGGGGGGGGCAGGATCCCTGGGCCTGGTGCTTGCTTGGGAACGGCAGTGGAACCCCCTTCCTGGCTGGGAGGTGTGTGTGTGGGGGGGTGTGGAATGGCACCACTAGTGTGTCTGAGTGGGAGGGGTTGGTGGTGGCGGCAGCCTTGGCATAGATAGAGCCACCGGTGGGCGGCTTCTCACCCCCTTGCATGGGGCCACTTGTGGGCTTTGATGGGAACAGGAAAGGCAGGCTGGCCTTTGGGGGGGGTGCGGGGTCTGGAGTTGGCTGATTCCCTATGAGAAGCCCCTTGGGAGACTCAGCCCATGGTGGGGCGGGGGGGGGAATCTTGGGGCAGCCATGGCCCATCGGAGGAAGGCCACTCTCCTGGAACCCCCTTGCTGCCTGGGGGAGGGCGGGGGGGGGGGGAGAAGAGACAGACAACCTCTCCCCCCTCCAGGGACTCCAGAGACTTGGGGGTGGGTGTTGTTCAACTTGGCCTCTGAGAAGGAGGGAAAGGCTGCAGACCCACCAATCTTCAAGGGGGCTGTCGTTGGGGGGGGCGTTTAGCGGGGGGAGGGGGGAAACAGCCCCTCTGCTTTCTGCCCTGGGGCTTGCCTTCTGCTCGGAGCCCTTTTCCACTAAAGGGTATCAATGAGCGCCGATTAGCGCCAAGCGGCCGCCTGGGAATGCTAGAATAGGCGGCGGGACGGGGGGGGGGTTCTTCCACGCCCCCCCGCCGCGAATGGCCTCACGGAAAAGGTAGGGGGCGCCGCTTCCCCTCTCTGCCGCCTGAGGCCTGGCGGCAAGCGGGGGCTATTCCCTCTATCTTCCCCCTTCCCTTCCCGGTACCGGGATCTCTGCTCCGGCCCCTGGCCAGTCGCAGCTTTTTTTGGGGGAGGGCCCTCTGCCCCGGTCAGCTCCCGTGCCTGCCTCCGCGTCTGCATGCATTCCCGCCCAGGAGGTGTCGCCCCCCTGCTACGTGCGAATCCCCGGTCCCGTGTCGCTCGCCTTCCTCGCCGATGACCCGCGGCGGCGGGTGGTGTGTGTGTGTGTGGCGGCGGGGGCGCTTTCCCTCTCCCGGGAGTCAAACGTCGGCGTCTCCTCGGCCGGTGCCCGCGGAGGAGCCCTCCTTTCCGCGTGTCGGCTTTGGCCTCCTGGCAGGCAGGAGCGGCCCTCTGCACATGCTCGCCGGCAGCCTTTCCTCCGGGCGCAGCGTCGGGGCGGGGGTGTGTGTGTGTGGCTGCGGAGGGAAGGGGGGGGCGTCGCAGCCTCTCTGGCCACCTGGGGTCCACGCCGACGCCGCTGCCGCCGACGCCGCGCTCCCTCGCGACCATCTGGGCGGCGGGCGGGCAGGCAGGCAGGCGGGGCCGGGGCCGAGCGGAGGAGAACCGACGAGGAGGAGGAGGCGGAGGAGGAGGCGAGCCCGGCCGCGCCGAGAAGCCGCCGGGGTAGGCGATGGCCACCGACCCGCCGCCGACGCCGCCGCCGCCGCCGCCGCGCCCAGGTGAGTTCACTTACCCCCCCCCCCCAATTCCCATCTCCCCAGCCGGGCGGCGGCGAGGGCTCCGGAGCACGTGCAGAGGGCGGGGGGGGGAGACAGGCGCCGCCGTGGGGAGGGGGGCCCGACTGACCCCGAGCGGGCAGCGGGGCGGTGCCTGGGCGGGGGGCTCGTCATCATCAGTCCATCGTCACCATCACGGGGGTTGGAGGTGTTGGGGGAGGCTGCCGCGGCTCTTACCCCAGTGAGACCGCCAGCCGCCCCCCCCCTCATTTCCCACTGGCCGTGGAGTGGGGGGGGGTGTCTTCCCGTTCAGGCCTCTCCTGGCGCTTTCGGGAACCCACCTCCGCCCCCCTTTCCTCCTAAAGCACACACACACACCCCGCCGCCGCCACGCCGACATCGCCTGGGACGCTTGCGGAGTGGGTGGGTGGCCGGGCCAGATTCCCCCTCCCAGTTGGGGGTCGAGAGCCCTGCAGGGGAAGGGATACCCCTCACCCCTCCCTCCCCATTTGAGGAGGCCTGGAACCCCCCCCTCCACGCACCCCCTCCTCTGAGGGAAGGAGGGAGGGGTCGGCATGCAGGTTCAAAAGGGTGGCTGGGGGCTCTTTAGGAAGCCACGAAGGGGCTTGTGTGCCAGGCCTCAGGCCCTCCATGCTCTGCCATCTGCAGTTCCACATTGCCCCCCCCCCAGACTGGCCTTGCCCCAGATCCCCTTTGGGTGCCCCTCGGCCTCCCCTCCCCATTCCTTTCAGGAGCTGCCCCCTCCCTCCTCCTGAATGGGCCCCAAGGCAGTTGCCCCCACCCCTTGCGGATAAGGAGCTGGCCTCTCATTTGCCTGGCAGTGCCTTCTTGTGGGGGTGGGGTGGGACGGCAGTACTGGGGGTGTCTCGTAATTTGTGGATGGTGCTGGGAACTTTGCAAGGGAGGACCCCCTCCCTCCAGGGCCAGTGCTGGTTAAGGACATCTTCGTGGCCTTTGTGTGGTGCCTGTGGCGCTGGGGAGTCGCTGGCCACCTTCCGTGGCTCGGGAAGCCAACCTCGGTTGTCTGGGGTGGGTGCTGAGCGCCGGGCTGGGTGCGAGCAAGCCAGGCATGTCTTGGCCCGATGGGGGTGTTGGCTTTGTCCTCACCGAACAGGAAAAACCACCCGTGCCCTGAACGTTTTCCTGGGGAGCAAGGAGGCAGAAGTTTCCCCGGGCGGGCGGGCGGACAGGTGGGCAGCACCAACCTAGGAAATGGCAGCACCCAGAGAGCAGGGTGTGTGTCTCTCTGTGTGTGAGAGAGCAGGCCAGCAAGCGAGTGAGAATGGCTGGATCCATTCTCAGTTCCTTGGCGAAGGGATCAGTTCTCTCCCCTCTAGTCCCCGGTGGCTAGTTAGGCAAGCTTGGGGTTGCCAGCCGGGCTCTGTCCCTGCAGAAGCACTGGGACACCCTAGGAATCGAGAGGGATTCCCCATCCCAGGCAGGAGAGCTGCTCTCCTGCCCCCTGCCGTCCCTTGAGCAGAGCTCTCTGGCTTCCTGGGGGGGGGGGGGCATCTCAATGTGTGGAGGTGTTATTTTTTAATCCCCCCTCTTGGGATCCTGGCCCAGACGCTGCCAGAGGTCACCCCCCTGCCTGCCAGCCCCTGCAGTGGAAATGGCGGAGGGCCCATTTCCTCCTGTCAGGAGATTGGCCCTCTTCTCGTCCGAACGTGGCAGGCTGTTTGTTTTGAAAACGTAGGCCTGACGGTGTTGCTGCTTGCGGGTCGTTCCCTCTGTTCCACTCCTGGTTTTTAATTGTGGTTCTCAATCTTTTCCTGATAAGGTGAGCCCACCCATCCCTCCTTCCCTCCCTCCCTCCCTGGCTTAAGGGGTGTGTGGCTCTCCCCCAGGCAGTGGCTCCTTGCAGGGTCCTTGGCAGCCAACCCCTGGAAGACGCCTGCCCGAAACACACTGCTTGAGGTGCCGCGAGGGAGACACTTGGAGTTCCATTTGCCAGGGCTCCCTGGGGGGCAAGGGCGGGGAGGGGGAATAGGGTTAGGGTTAGGGACTATGTCTGGAACTCTGGGGTTGTTCTGCACAAGCACCTCCGGGTCTGGTGCCATCGACAGATTGGTCAGCTCCGCCCCCCCCACACCCTGTGAGACACCCTGTGTGCGTCGGTGCAGGCGTGCACACTTGTGCCCCTGGCTCTGCCCGGTGGTGGGTGCTGTGCCTTCCACTTCACCCGCCACGGTGGCCACTAAATGCCCCCCCCCGACACACACACCCTTCCTTTTGCCCAACTGGAGAGGTGGAACCACGGATGGGTTTTGAGTGTGGCTTGTGGGATGCCTGCAGGAATGGAGGAGGATTCAATAACCATAATATTGTCAATTCAGTATAAAGTGTATTGTCTTGGCTACAAGCCATCGTGATCAAAGAATTACAGAAAAGATAAATAAACAATCATGGCATTAAAAAAATAACCATAATAGTAATAACAACAATAATCTTTGAACTGCTGAGCTGGGAGGGACCTCAGCCCCTGCCAAGGGGGCACCAAGGGGGAACTGAACACCCGGCCTCTTATTACTCTGCAGCTACAGAGGCCTCAAGGGGCTGAGGGCCACCCTGATCCTTCCTTCCTTCCTTCCAGGCATCATCAGTTCCTTCCTTCCTTCCTTCCTTCCTTCCTTCCATGCATCATCAGCTTCTTCCTTCCTTCCTTCCTTCCATGCATCATCAGTTCCTTCCTTCCTTCCTTCCTTCCTTCCTTCCTTCCTTCCTTCCATGCATCATCAGCTCCTTCCTTCCTTCCTTCCTTCCATACATCATCAGTTCCTTCCTTCTTTCCTTCCCTTCCCTTCCTTCCTTCCTTCCTTCCTTCCTTCCTTCCTTCCTTCCATTCCATCATCAGCTCCTTCCTTCCTTCCTTCCTTCCATGCATCATCAGTTCTTCCTTCCTTCCTTCCTTCCTTCCTTCCTTCCTTCCTTTCCATGCATCATCAGTTCCTTCCTTCCTTCCTTCCATGCATCAGTTCCTTCCTTCCTTCCTTCCTTCCTTCCTTCCTTCCTTCCTTCCTTCCTTCCTTCCTTCCTTCCTTCCATGCATCATCAGTTCCTTCCTTCCTTCCTTCCTTCCTTCCTTCCTTCCTTCCTTCCTTCCATGCATCATCAGTTCCTTCCTTCCCTTCCATGCATCATCAGTTCCTTCCTTCCTTCCTTCCTTCCTTCCTTCCTTCCTTCCTTCCTTCCTTCCTTCCTTCCTTCCATGCATCATCAGTTCCTTCCTTCCTTCCTTCCATGCATCATCAGTTCCTTCCTTCCTTCCTTCCTTCCTTCCTTCCTTCCATGCATCATCAGTTCCTTCCTTCCTTCCTTCCTTCCTTCCATGCATCATCAGTTCCTTCCTTCCTTCCTTCCTTCCTTCCTTCCTTCCTTCCTTCCTTCCATGCATCATCAGTTCCTTCCTTCCTTCCTTCCTTCCTTCCTTCCTTCCTTCCTTCCTTCCTTCCATGCATCATCAGTTCCTTCCTTCCTTCCTTCCTTCCTTCCTTCCTTCCTTCCTTCCTTCCTTCCATGCATCATCAGTTCCTTCCTTCCTTCCTTCCATGCATCATCAGTCCTTCCTTCCTTCCTTCCTTCCTTCCTTCCTTCCTTCCTTCCTTCCTTCCATGCATCATCAGTTCCTTCCTTCCTTCCTTCCATGCATCATCAGTTCCTTCCTTCCTTCCTTCCTTCCTTCCTTCCTTCCTTCCTTCTTCCTTCCATGCATCATCAGTTCATTCCTTCCTTCCTTCCATGCATCATCAGTTCCTTCCTTCCTTCCTTCCTTCCTTCCTTCCTTCCTTCCTTCCTTCCATGCATCATCAGTTCCTTCCTTCCTTCCTTCCTTCCTTCCTTCCTTCCTTCCTTCCATGCATCATCAGTTCCTTCCTTCCTTCCTTCCTTCCTTCCTTCCTTCCTTCCATGCATCATCAGTTCCTTCCTTCCTTCCTTCCTTCCTTCCTTCCTTCCTTCCTTCCTTCCTTCCTTCCTTCCTTCCTTCCATGCATCATCAGTTCCTTCCTTCCTTCCTTCCTTCCTTCCTTCCTTCCTTCCTTCCTTCCTTCCTTCCTTCCATGCATCATCAGTTCCTTCCTTCCTTCCTTCCTTCCTTCCTTCCTTCCTTCCTTCCTTCCTTCCATGCATCATCAGTTCCTTCCTTCCTTCCTTCCTTCCTTCCTTCCTTCCTTCCTTCCTTCCTTCCATGCATCCTCAGTTCCTTCCTTTCCTTCCTTCCTTCCTTCCTTCCTTCCATGCATCATTTCCTTCCTTCCTTCCTTCCTTCCTTCCTTCCTTCCTTCCTTCCTTCCTTCCTTCCTTCCTTCCTTCCTTCCTTCCTTCCTTCCATCCATACATCAGTTTCCTTCCTTCCTTCCTTCCTTCCTTCCTTCCTTCCTTCCTTCCTTCCTTCCTTCCTTCCTTCCTTCCTTCCTTCCATTCCTTTCCTTCCTTCCTTCCTTCCTTCCTTCCTTCCTTCCTTCCTTCCATCCATCCTTACGTCCTTCCTTCCTTCCTTCCTTCCTTCCTTCCTTCCTTCCTTCCATGCATCATCAGTTCCTTCCTTCCTTCCTTCCTTCCTTCCTTCCTTCCTTCCTTCCTTCCTTCCTTCCTTCCTTCCTTCCTTCCATGCATCCTCAGTTCCTTCCTTCCTTCCTTCCTTCCTTCCTTCCTTCCTTCCATGCATCATCAGTTCCTTCCTTCCTTCCTTCCTTCCTTCCTTCCTTCCTTCCTTCCTTCCTTCCTTCCTTCCTTCCTTCCTTCCTTCCTTCCATGCATCATCAGTTCCTTCCTTCCTTCCTTCCTTCCTTCCTTCCTTCCTTCCTTCACTTCCTTCCTTCCTTCCTTCCTTCCTTCCTTCCTTCCTTCCTTCCTTCCATGCATGCATCTTCCTTCCTTCCTTCCTTCCTTCCTTCCTTCCTTCCTTCCTTCCTTCCTTCCTTCCTTCCTTCCTTCCTTCCCTGTGATCCAACAGGGTTGTGGCTTCGGTGAGTGGCGCATCTGCCGGAGCCCAAAACTCAGTGAGGCAAATGATGTTGCACGCAAATCATATGCAGATGAGATCCCACGTGGGAAATTGCAATGTGACGCTGGGGAGGAACGGGAAGAGGAGGCTGCATTTCTTTGGGGTGGGGTAGGGGCACAGAAGACCCCCCCTCCACTTCTCCAAAAGAAGGGCCTGGCAGCTGGCAGCTGCTCCGTGTGTGTGTGTGTGTGTGTGTGTGTGTGTGTGTGTGTGTGTGTGTGTGTGTGTGTGTGTGTGTGTGTGTGTGTGTGTGTGTGTGTGTGTGTGTGTGTGTGTAAGGATGCATTATCTGCTCCCTCATCTTCCAGCTGGATTAATAGGGAAATGGCAGATTAAGCAGAGCCAATTAATCACTCCCAGAAAGGACCACAGGAAGGCAGGTGGGAAGTGCCTGTCTCCAGTGAGGCTTGGAGGAGAGGGAGGCGGGAGGCAATCCAACGGGGGTGTGTGTGTGTGTTGCTAAGCTGCTTGCCCACCTTGGGCCCCCAAAGGCCAGGGCGAGGTAGCTGGCCAAGGCTTGGATGCCAGGCCTTTGTGGCTGGAAGGGAGGAAGGAGAGACCCCATCCTAGGCATGGGAGTGGACTGGTCGTGGCGTGGTCGTGGCCTTAATTAAGGAGCCTGCCACGAAGCCTCCACGGGAGCCAGCTGGCTGTGGCGCTTAGGGGTGGTTCCTATGGGCAAGGAGGTTTCTTGCAGGGCGGCTGGCAGGGGAGGGGCCTCTTCTTTCATCCTTATGTTTCTCTCCCCACCCACCCACCCCCGGTGAACGTGGTGTGGCCCAGTGAGTAGAGCGAGGGCCTCAGACTCAGGGGTCCTGAGTTCAGATCCGTGCCTTGCTCATTGGGGGCCAAACCACTCCTTAGTAATCTCTCAGTGGGGGTGGGGGTGGGTATTTTATTTATTTATTTTTACAACTTATATGCCGCCCACTACCCAAAGATTTGAAGGCAAGAGATAAAAGCCACTGCAGGTGCGGCAAAGCACACAGAGCCTGTTGCGGTGCCCGATGGGTGGAAGGAGGGCAAGCCCGACCCCCCACTCTTTCTAGACCAGGGGTGGGGAGCCGCTGGTCCTCCAGATGTATTGGACTGCCACTCTCACTCAACCTTCTGGGTGCTGCGGTCCAAGACATCTAGAGGGCCAAAGGGTGCCCCACCGTGGTTCTAGAGCAGGCATGTCGAAACTTCGGCCCGCCAGATGTTTTGGACCACAACTCCCAGAATTCCAAGCCTGTATTTCCAATGGCAAAGGACTGTGGGGGTTGTGGTCCAAAACATCTGGAGGGCCGGAGTTTGGACATGCCTGTTCTAGAGGAAGGCCTGAGGTCTTCCTGGTCTGTGGGGTGGGGGTGCGGGTGGGGGCTCAGCGCCACTTTGTCGAGGGGGAGAGGGA
The DNA here is from genome assembly GCA_029282475.1 of Phrynocephalus forsythii. Classification (NCBI taxonomy): domain Eukaryota; kingdom Metazoa; phylum Chordata; class Lepidosauria; order Squamata; family Agamidae; genus Phrynocephalus; species Phrynocephalus forsythii. The sequence goes on along the minus strand of JAPFRF010000017.1, from coordinate 7,912,992 downwards.
TGACACAAGACCTCTTGCGCCTTCAGCTAGGATGGTTTCCATAGTGACAGGCCAGCGATCCAGGAGGCAGTGGTGACTAATGGGTGGGTGGGTGTGGGTGGAGGAAGTGGCTCCCTTTCGCCCCCTCCTGAGGTCAGCCACGTTGATTGATAGTGATGGTGGTGGTGGTGGCATCCTTTGAACTGGGCTGCGTTGGTGCACACACACCCTGCCCCCACAGAAAAGTGACGGTCAGGGTGGGTGTCCTGTGGAAGACCCCCCCCCGCCTGCTGTCGCTTCTGCCCAAATAGGTTCTGGAGGGTCTGGTGCCGCCTTGAACCCATGCCATGAAGGGTGGCGGTGGGTGGCCAGGAGGGCACCTGGGACACGGCCAGGAGGGCAGCTGCTCAGAGGCGCTCGCTCTGGCCCTGAGGGTGGCCCCTGGGGCCCTCCTGGGGCTTCTGCTGCACAAGCCCCCCCCCTCCACCAAGGTCCCTGGAGTGCCTCCCAAAAGGCCCAGAATCTGCTCAGGCAGCAGTTGGGCCAGGAATGCATTTGTGCCCGACCCTCCCCACCCCCCCAAAGATCCTTTTGCCCCAGTGCTTGACCAGCTGGTGGCTGGAGCATTGGTTGCCCTCCCCCAGCCCCTTTGTTGCTCTTGTGTGTTTGTGTGTGTGTGTGTGTGGGGGGGGTCCTTTAAGCTCCCAGGAGGCAGCCTCCCCACCCCAACCCCAAGGCAGACCTGCCTCCTTCAGCCCTGGAAGGAAGGAGGCCTGGAGGCAGGCTGGGATGGGGGAGGGGGCATGGGTGGCGCTTGGGGTGGCCGGATACCTCCTGGCCCCTTCCAGGCACGAGGGGGGGTGCAGAAAGAGCCAGACTGTGGAGGGAAGGAGTTTGGGGTATTTGGGTATCCAAACAGACGGGACCGGCTTGCTTGCACTCGTTGCTGCTCCTGTTTCGGGTGCTAGCAGGGGCTTGGAATAGGGTGCCCGCCTTTTCCCCACCCTCGTTTGTGAGATTGTGTACATGAAGGCATCCAAACTGGGCAGGGTTTGTGTTTATGAAAGAAGAGCAGAACCCCCCCCCCCGACAAGGAGGAGAGGGGCCCTGCATGTAAGACAGCCACCTCCCTACCTCTTCTGCAAGCCCGCCTCACCTCCCTCGGCTTCCGTGGCTCCTGCCTGCCGTGGCAGGGGTGGGTCCATCAGGCGCGCGTGGCCTCTGCCCCTGCCGGTGTTGCGTTTCGTTGTGGTTTTGCCTTCTTCTGAGGCGGGATTTCTCTTTTTGGCTGCCTGCAGATATTGGTGGGATGGAGGATCGAGGCTAAAGGCAAAGGCAGACCCTGGAAGTTGCTTAGGATGCATTTGCCCCCCCCCCCACAGGGGGGAGGGCTTTTCAGGCCCGGCACAAGGGGTGATGTTTAAGCACTGCATCCTTCTGCTCAGAGTTAGGTGAGAAAAGAGCTCTGGAAAAATAAACATTATTTCAGGGCACCAGGAGGTTGCTCTGCATGGCACAATGCCAGGCAAACTTGGCTCTTGCTTGGCTTTGCAGCCTTTAATGGGGGAGGGCTCTTAATGAGGAAGTAGCCGTGGTGTGGCATGGCCCGGGGCTGCGAGGCACCTGGCATGGCCTTTTCTCCTCCTGTGGCGTTCCCTTCCTGGAAGGGTTAGAATCGGCTGGCGTGCGTCTGGCTGCCAAGGGAGGTTTGCCCCCCTGCCCCCTGCCAGTGCTGGGGAAGTGGGCTTGGCCCCTTGCTCTGAGGACAGAGGCAAGGTTTTTTGGAGTGTGCAGAAGTCACGGGGTGGCCTCTTCGTTTGGCCAGCAACCGTGGCCATGTTCCCGGAGGGCCCCCTAGCGCCTCTGGCAGCTCCCCTGTCGAGGGACCCTCCAGCCAGGGTGATCTGGTTTCCAAGAGGCACCCTGAGCCAAGCCAGGAGACCAACCAAGGGTTCAGGGGTGCCTTTTCTTTGCGGGTGGGGGCACCGGAGGCCTTCTGGCTGCTTTTCTCTTCCCCAACCCCCACTCAAGAGCAGAGGAACCACCCCGGCCTCTTTCACACCTCCCCCCCCCGAGGAAGATGCAGGACTCTCTCGGGGGTCTTTCTACAAAGGGATTCCAGAACCTCGGTCCAAAAGGGCTTCGTCTCTGAGGAGGGGAGAGGACAGAGGGGTCTCTGCCCATCTCTTGGGTTGGTGGTGGGGTTTTTGCAATCTGTCAGCTGAGAATCCTCTGCACCCATTTCCCTTTCTGCGCCTGCACTTCCTGTCTTTCTCTGGATCTTCCCCCTGGCTGGGCTCAGTGGGTGGGTGGGTGGGTGGGGGCTTCTCTGGGCCACAAAGGTTCCACGCCCAGGCCAGTGAAGTGGGCGCCACGGCCTTTGAGCCCAGGGCTCTTCTGTCCTGGCCGGCGGTGGGCGACGACGTTTGCGGTGCTTTTTTTTTTGGCTGGGCTTTGGAGAGGGCTCGGGGTGGGGGCATAGAGGGTTTGGCCCACCACTTCTCCCTGCTTTCCTTGGGGACCCCCACCCCTCCTCTTCCTCTCGGAGGTGGGGGGGGGCTGCCATTCCGGCTCACCGATGTCACCGTGCACCTTCTCCCGCTCCGCAGCGCAGCCGGATCGTTTGCGTCAGCCTGCGCTCATTGCCATGCTGCCACCCCCCCAGTCCTGGCTGCCTCATTGGCATGCGCGCCGCCACTCGCTGCCCGGTCTATTTTTAGGCTCCCGCGTTTGAGCTGAATAACTGCTCTCCTCCTGCTTCGGTGCCTCGTGCCAGGCCTGGAAACGCACGGGCCCGGCGTGCGCTTGGCAATGGAGCGCGCTTCTGCTCACCCAGGCAGAAACGGGCTTTGGGAAGGCAGCGTCCTCCCCCCGACACACACACACACCTCCGGAGGTTCTCCTTCGGAGAAATCAGCCCCTGCTTTGTTGCCTTTTGGTTGCAGGCAAAGTAGCCACCCAAATCCATCCCATGCGCAGCCAGCTGGTTGCGTCCCCTTCCCTCCACTTAGGAAGCCAGAACTCTGCCTTTGGGGGAAAGTGTTTTGGGATGGCAGCCCTCTGGGCTTCTGGAGCGGGGGGGCAGAGCTGAGCTGCCGATCAAGACGGCATTGGCCTTTGGCAGCCTCCCCCCCTCCCCATCCAGGAGGTCTGGACGGTCAAACGGAAAGCAGTCAAGGTTTTGTCAAAGGGCAGCGGCGACAGCGCAGGGCCCCTCTTTGTGCATGCTGCTACTCAGCTGTGGTCCATTTCGGAGGGCTGTCCCGTTCGGGCTTCGGAAAAACTGGTGTGTTCCCTCCAGGGCCTCTCCTGCCCCAGAGAGGGGCTCCTTCCTCCTTGTGGGCTGCTGTCCTTCCTTTTATGGCAGCCAGCTCCCCCTCCGGCTTCAAGCACACACCTTGTGCCACTCTCTGGAAAGAGGCGGAGTGGGGTGGGGGGAAAGCATCCCAGGTGGTCTGTCATGGCTACTGAACTTCTTTTTTGAGAGATAGAAACGTTTCGCTGCTCATCCAAACAGCTTCCTCAGTCTGAATACAGCTAGTGCAAGTCCTCCATCTTATAGTCAGTCAGCTTTGTCCTCTCCTCACCCGGGTCTGAATTAGGCTCATCAGATGAACAATGGCCTGAATAGGCTCGTTAGGGAGATGATAGTATCCATAGTATCCATAGCTGTATTCAGACTGATGAAGCTGTTTGGATGAGCAGCGGAATGTTTCTATCTCTCAAAAAAGAAGTCCAGTAGCCATGACTCAACTTCCAGATAAACTCACCTGGATGACTGAGAATCTTCACAGACACATCCCAGGTGGTGGCCGGCAAGGGGGGGGGAGGGGAGCCTCCTGGGGCCTTTGGAGGCAGCAGCTGCAGCAGCTTCACCAACAGAGTGGCCAGATTCTGTGGGCTTCTGGTGGTCCCTTCAGAAAGCCTGGCACTGGGAGTGGGGGGGGGTTGGGGGGGAATAGAGCCAGCCCTCCCAGCTGTTTGCAGGAGGGAAAGGAGTCTGCAGCTTGCCTGGCCTTGCTCCCTGGTGCCCTCCGTCCCAGGTGGCCCATGGTGGCCCAGGAGGAGGGAGAGTTTTGATCTGAAGAGCCATTTGGAGGCTGAGCAAAGCCCAGGGGCACGGAGGGGGTGGGGTGGCGCAGGCGGGCAGGCAGGCAGGCAGGTGGAAGGAGTGGGCATTTCTTGGAAGGAGGGAGGGCAGGGGGTCCTTTGGATGGCCTGGGTGAACCCAGCAGGAAGCTTGAATGGAACAGGAGTCAGGCAGCCCAGGGGGAGATGAGAACAAGAAGAGCAAAGGCTCACAGGGCGGGGGGGGTGAGGGGGGGCTGCCCTGATGATCAGTGGAGGAGGGCTGCAGGACAGTTCCTCCCCCCATGGCTTTTGAGGACACAAGGGAAGGAGGAGTCCCTGTAGTAGGTGAAAAGCCATGGGCAGGACAAGGAGGTGGGGAGGGAAGTCCTTTAAAGTTTTCTAAAGGATGAACACATTTTGATGGATGGAACCACTTTGAGCACCGGTGGAAAAAGGGGACAGCAGTGATATGGCCATTTAGTAGAGGGGTTATGTCCTGGAGCCGTGGGTGATGCCCCGCCTGGCTCTCATAGTAGCTGTGCCTGCACACTTCAGCTTGAATATGTCTTAATTGTACTGGACAGTCTATTGTTCCTCATTGCTGTAAGCCGCCTTGGGTCCTTTTCCAAGGAGAAAGGCAGGTTAAAAATACTCTAAAACCAAATCAAATAAGTCACCACCACCCCCAGTTCAGGGCACCAGGCTCTTGTAAGCCAGGGGCCAGGGCAGGGTGTGCCACCTTTGGCTGTCCAGGTTTTTGAGGACTAGCTGTCAGATGCTCCAGGCTGACATGTCACCCAGAATGGCAGCAGGGCCAGGTGGAGGGGATAAAAATAAATGGGTACCTCAATCCATCAGCAAGCCAAAGTGGGGGATAGATGCCCCCGACTCACCACCCCAAGAGCCAGAGGGGTTTCCACCATTCTCATCAGTGGTGCCAGTCAGGTGGCCGCCCACCTGGCACTGTACAAAGTGGTGGCCACCTAGCCAACAAAAGGAGGAAGGAAGGATCTTGCCACTTCCAGCGTTGAAGGAGGGCGTTGGTTGTCCTGGAAGAGCATGGGCCTAGCTGCTGTCCATGGTGCTGAAACCCGGGTTGCCCTTAAGGGTGCCAGCCCAGGAGGACCCTGGCTTTCTCGTAGGCGGCTTGGCCCTTATCCCGCCTCACCAAAGACCTTGGTGTGGTACCCACTCTCTTTTTTTAATTTTTTTATTATTTGTAAAAGAACAGATGAAACAGCAAAATAACATAAGGATAGAAAATAACAAAATAACAATATAACAAAAATATAACAAATAAGCAGACATAAACCCAGTGCAACCCCACCCCCTCGGGACTTAAACAAGATTACAACTTTCATGGTATTGACCAGCCCGTTTCTCTCCAGAAGTACATTGAGTCTTCTCCAGGTGTATCCTCCTTGCCTTTTGGAAATACATATACCAATAATTTATCCCATATTCCATTAAAGTCATTAGACTTGCTCAGCCCTTTCCTAATTTTAATGTCACATGTCAATTTATCATTAATAGCTAGATTCCGTAACTCCTTATACCATTCTTCCATTACTAATTGATTATTAGATTTCCAGTATTTGGCGAACATCAGCCTTGCGGTCATAACCATTATCATTACCAATTCTCCCTCCTCTTTCTTCGTGGTACCCGCTCTCTGGCCTCTTGGCCCTGGGGGGCTTCTTCCAAGCTCCCTTCTCCTCCTCCAGTGGCAAAAACGTGGCTGAGCTGGGCGAGGTCTGTTTTTTCCGTCCACGTGAGCTTGGCTCTTTTCATGTCAGTCTGTCAAAGGGGTGGGGAGGGCGTTTGGAAAGTTTCTTTTGCATTCCCTTGATAGCCAGCGGGCCTTCTTCTGTGTCTGTGGCCCGATCCATGGGGCAAGCGCCTCGGCCCTCCCGCTTGCCAGCCTTTGCTCTCTCCTGCCAAACCCCAGAGCCAGGTAGGGCCTTTACTCCACCCCCAGCACCTCAGTGGGTCCCCGGGTGTCCCTGGTGAGCTCGCCCGAGGTCCTGCCCTCCATCACATCTCATGCCGTGAGGCTCTTTCCTGCTTGGGTGACAGCACTCACACTCTGACGGGTTCCAGGTGGCGTCACGTGGGTCTCTTCGTCTTTGGCTCCACCGGCTGGGGACGATGGGAGGTGTAATGCAACAACTTTGCCTGCCGGGCCAAAGGGTTTGGCGTCGAAACACAAAGCCCTGTAGGAGGAGGTGAGCTCAAGGAACCTGTTCCTCCCTCCTGCCCTTTTCTGCTACCCCCCCCCCACCCCTTTGCCCAGCTTGAGAGGTGGCAGGGGCTGTGTTGCAGGCAAGATGACTTTGGCTCAGCCCTCTGGGAGAGGCTTTGAGCTGCCTTGCAATGCTTGCCTCGGTTTTTAGAAGAAAGCCACGTTTTCCACAAAATACAGCACTTGGGTGCCCCTGCACACGTGCAGAGAGCATCCTCCATCGCCCCTGCAGCCTTGGCCATGGACCTTACCTCTTTCATTCCTCCTTCCCTGCTGCTTGCCTACCTGCCCGCCTGTCCTCCCGCTGCTCCTTGTCCCTTTTGGCTGGCTGCTCTCTCCGTTTTTTCCTTCCATTTGTCCCAGTCTGGGGAGCCATTTGTTTCTTAATTTCTCTCAATTAGTGGGAGGTGTTTTGCTTTCCTTTTCGTCACAGGCAGGGCAGCGTGCCGGGAATCGGTGCCAGCCTGTGTGTGGAAACGACAACTTGCCAACAGGCTGTTTTGGGAAATGGTTGTAGCCGGTGGTGGCCGGGCCGGCGGGCCGGCGGGCAGGCAGGTGGGTGGGTTGGTGGAGAACAGGGCTGGATGGTGCTTTATGTTATCATCTGGATGGGCAGGGGGCTGCTTTGATTCAGCTTCTGTATCAGGAGGTCTGTGGTCCTTCATGCACCTCACTACCACTACCACCACCACCATCGCCACCCCATCGCCAAAATGGTCTGTGGTCGTCCCAGAGGTGAGGGTTGGGTGCACAGTGTGCCTTTAGCACCATGACTGTGGCTTTTGGGGAGAAGGGGTGGGGGACAAGGAGCTTAGTCCCACCCCTCCTCCCCCAAAATTCAGGATCATTTGGACCCCCGTTCCCTGCAGGCAAAAGGCGCTTTGCTGGTACTTTCCCCCTCTCGGGCTGAGCTGCCCACGTTGGGTGAGAAGGAGCAAAGGGGGGGGTCTCCCCTTCTTTCCCTCGCTCTCGCTTGCCTCCAGCATTGCAGCTTTCAAATGGAAATGAAACCCAGCCACCGCCTCAAAAGAAAAAATGGCAAAGAAACCAAAACTCTGCAGAGCACCCTCCGTTCAGTCAGTCCAGGTGGAGTAATGGTGCCCTGGAGCCCTGAGTGTCTTTGAAAACAGACCAGGGAAGGCCCACTCAGGCTGCCACGGGTGAGGCCCTGCTCTTTCGGCAGGATCCAGCCTCTGGTCCCTGGAAGGACCAGCCACATAGGCTGCTGTTCCTCATTAGGGAAAATGCCCACCAGGCTCGTCCTCCCCAGGTATTCCCCATACGGGGGCTGGGAAACTCCTGCCACGCTCGCCACTGGAAATGTTGAGGGCCGAGGGATGGCTTTGGCGATGTAAACCAGCCTCCTCCGCTCGGCACCAGGTGGAAGGCGTCCTAAACATTTGTCCTAATCAGACACAACACTCAATTAGCTAAGTCTCCGTCAACTTAATTTGAAGGGGCTCTTTATGCGTCCGGGAGCACTTAGCACTAAGTGGACTTTATTTAATGTAACTGAGCGATTAGCATTCCCTGGGATCCTTGCCTGGAAGGCAGAGCCATCAAGATATTGGTTCTTCCGCCACAACCCTTTGGCAGCCGCGATCGAACACTTTCCGTGGGCAAAGCCGGCAGCCGGCAGTCCGTGCCTGATGCAGGAGATGGTGGGCGCCTCAAAGGGTCTGGGCTGGATTTGGGGAGGGGGTCTGCTCTGTGTGTGGGGGGGGCACGATAGCAGATTTCTTTGGCATTGGGGGTGTGGGTGGGGGAGTATCAGAGGAGACAAAGGGCCTTCCCGATCCAAAGGAGGTGGAACTTAGTGGCTTTTCTCCCCCGGCGTTCACCACCGGCCCTTGTGCCCTTTGGGCTGTGCTTCTGGGGCCCTTTGACTTGGGCTCAAGACGCCTGTCTTTCCTCTTGCAGCCGGCTCGAGACAGATCGGCCCACCCTGGCCCATGCAGAGCCTCATCGGCGACTCAGTGGACAGTTCCGACGATGAATTCTTTGACGCCCGAGGTAGGCTGGCTGGAGACCTCCTTTCTCTCTGCTTTGCTTCCCGGGTCCTTCGCCTCCTGCTTAAGAACCTAAGAAGAGCCCTGCTGGATCAGGCCAAAGGCCCATCTACTCCAGCTTCCTGGATCTCACAGTGGCCCCACCAGATGCATTTGGGAGCGCATGAGACTAGATCTCTGTCTCCTGATCCCACTCGCCTGCATCTGGCCCTTGAAGGACCCCGGTTTTAAGCCTGGAGATGACACATCTCCCTCATGGTTTGTCACCTGGGATGGACTTTTCCTCCAGGAATCTGTCCAATCCCCTTTTGAAGGCATCCAGGCCAGATGCTATTACCACCTCCTGTGGCAGGGAGTTCCACAGACTAACAATGCGCTGGGTGATAAAATATTTTCTTTTGTCTGTTCTTACTCTCCCAGCCCTCAATTTGAGTGGATGTCCCCTAGTTCTGGTATTTTGTGAGAGGGAGAAGAGCGTCCCTCTATCCACTTGACTCATGTCCTGCATTATTTTGTATGCTTCAGTCCCCAGGTTTCCTTCCAACAAGAGCCCCGGCAGGGCCTTCGCCTTCAAGGGGCCTGTCGGCAACTCACCTCTCTCCCGGGCCGCTTTGCACAGGGCCTCAACCGGGTCGCGGTGGTTGCTTCAGAGCCCGTGTCACGCTGTGGCCTCAAGGTGTGGCAAAGCCCCTAAAGTGGCTTGAGTCACTTGCTTCCACACGACCACTAAAATCCGCTACAAAGCGCTCGTAGATGTGGAGCATAAAATCGTTTTCCCACGAGCAGCGGACTTAAAAAAACAACAAAGTGCGACCATGCCCACTTTTTTTTTTTGCAATTTATTTATAGTTTTCAAACATAAAAGTTATCAATCAAAGAAAAAGAAAAAAAACATTGGAGCAATTCTAATCTTCTCAAACAAAGTTTGCATCTCATCTTAACAATGTATGATCCTTAGCTATCTCAATTATTCATAAATTAAACAGGAAACTTAATTGTCTTGTAATATTCGTCTAAAAATTTGTAGAAATCATGCCATTTTTCTTCGAAGTCTTCATGGTTGCTATGATGCGACCATGCCCACTTAAGCATAACACAGCGCATTTTGCAAGTACCTGGTCTTGAGGTGGTAAAATCCTTGTCACTATTCTGATGTGGATTTTAAACTGTTAGGCGTCTGTGATCGAGCCGTTCCCTCCATGACAGCTTTCAGGCAGAAGGGTTTTAATTTCAGACGCAAGGGTGAGAAGCCAGATAGACTGTTCATTAACAGGGGGATCAAAATGATGTGCTTTGCGTGGCACTAATGACCCGGCGGGTTAAACCCCGACCACTTGGCTGTGTTGTCTCAGCCGCCCAGTGTCTGCATTTCAGGGACCTTAACTGCCGGAACCTGTTCGGAAGTGAGCCACCTTGCGTGCCCCGGGGCCTTTATCCCAGATTTTTGGACAGCCTTCTCAGGAGGGGCTGGGAGAGGCATTTCAATAAAAGGGGGTGTTTTTGGAGGGTTAGGGTTAGGATTAGGATGGGGCAACATGTGCCTTCCCCCTCCCCCTTGAGGATTGCCTGCCTGGGAATCTTGGGCGGTGCCCACAGCGCCCGGGGAGCTGTTTCCTGGTGCCAGGATCATGTCGGAAAAGCTGTGAAAAGTCCGTGCGGGTGGCCGGCTGCTTTCTGGGGCAGGTTTAGTGGAGGGGGAGGGGGGCTTTCATGTCCAGAGCCCCCCAGGGGCCCAGGGGGCTGCCTTAAGGCTCCCAGGGGCTGTGCTTGGTCTCTCCGCGCAGAGGAGGTGGCGGCGGGCGGCGGCGGAAGGGAAGAGCGCCATCCTGCTAGGCATGAGCCAGTGGAACTCCAACGACCTGGTGGAGCAGATTGAGACCATCGGGAAGCTGGCGGAGGAGGAGGAGGAGGAGGAGAACCCAGGTACCCTCCAGTCGGGGCCCAGCGGGAAGCAGGCGTCCCACTGCACGTGGCCTTGGCGGGGGTGCACGCATGCACGCATGCATGTGCAGCAGGGGCAGCATGAGAGAAGGGGGAGGGGGAGGCTTGGGCCCTTCCCTTCCCATCCCGTCTTGAAGGTGGAGGTTGGGGGGGGGGCTGAGGCAGGGCTGGCCCCGGCCTCCCTTTCCATCCAGTGGGTTGCCTCTTGGGGGGGGGGGGCTCACCTCCTCCACCACGAAAGTCCTTCAAGGTCTCTCTTGCCCTGCTCAGCCCAAGGCCCCTCTGGATGAAGGGTGGCAGAGAAGGCTCCCCTGAAGAGCTGCATCCGGCTGGCCCTTCTGAAGGGCCTTTCTCGTATTGTATGTGTGTCGGGGGGGGGAGGGAGTTCCATTCTGGTGCCCCACCCAAGCCTGTGGGCCAAGGGGAAGTGTCTGCCTGCATGGCTCTATCAGAAGGGCCTTGCGGACTCCCCACCTGCCGTGGAGCCAGGGGCATAAGGGGACTGCCCTCTTTCCACTGCGGGGCAAGTAACCAGGAGGACCAACATGTCCCTTATGGTGGAGGGGGGGGCAGAGCAGATCATTAAGGGGGGGCTCTATCTTTGGCACCTGCCCTTGCCCATGGTCTCCGCCGTTCCTGGCTAACTGATCTCGCTCAAGAGCTGGTGATTGGGGGCAGGGGTCTGGAGGGGGCTGCTGGCCTGGAGGGGGGCCCCTGCATACCATTTGCCCTTCCTTTGCCCCTTGCCTCAGTGGTGGTCATGAGGGTTTTGGCTCAAGAAGGCACTGGACATCTCTAAGAGAAGGTGTTCCATAGGGCCGTCAGCACCATGGGCAGCTCCCTCCTCTGGTGGAAGGGCCAGCTGCCTTCTTCCCATGTCAGTCCACGGGCCCTCCTTGGATCTGCAACATGGAGCAGCTTCCCCTGGGGCGGGGTAATTGGGGGGGCAGAAGAGGGCAAGGGAGAGGGGGCAGCCCCACCACCCCTACCACCTTCCCTGGAACCACCAGGTCCTCCTGGGGTTGGGGGGGGGCTCCCAGAAGCCAGGAGGCGGACGCCTATCAAGGTCTCCAGTGGGAGGGGGGTCCTCCAGCCTTGATGCCAGAATGGCCTCTTTCTTCAGTTCAGACCCTTTTATGGCTGGCAAGCCGAGGTTTAACCTAGACCAGTGGTTCTCCACCGGTGGGTCCCCAGATGTTCCTGGACTGCAACTCCCAGTAATCCCTTCCAGCACAGCAAGTGGTGGAAGCTTCTCGGAGTTGCAGTCCAGGAACATCTGGGGACCCACAGGTTGAGAACCACTGAGCTAGACCATCCCAGAAGGTTTGGGGCCAGGAAATGAGTAGGCCAGCTTGGCTGGTGGAGCCCAGCGAGGCCGGCTGCTCTCTGGGGTGTGCCTGCGTGCATGTGTGCATGCATGCGTGTGTGCCCTATGTTTGCTAAGGCGGCTTCTGCCCCTGCTCTCCCCCTTCCCCCGGCCACTTTGGCCAAGGTTGGTGTGTGCGTGGAGGCCATTGGGGTCCAGCTGGCACGGCCCTTCTTTTTTTTTTTTTTTTTTTAGGTGGTGGTGGGGAGGCAGGAGCATCTCCACTCTCAGGAAAGCTGAGTGGCCAAGGGGCAGGTTGGAGGGGAGGTCGCAGGGGGAGGGGGGATTGGGGTCGGGTGTTGAGTGGCTGCCCAGGAGGGCTTCATCTGGTCCTTGTTGGCTTCTTTTGCCAGGTGAGGGCCCACCATTTTGCTCCTCGGGCGTCCTGCAGGAAAAACAACGTGAGTCCAGCTCTTTTCATAATGCTCTTTTCTGAGGTCATCTGGAGGCGCAAATCCAGCTGTGGCCGAGTCCCCTCTTTGGGATTACAAAGCTGATTATGGAGGGCTCCGGGCATGTTTTTCTGGGGAGGGAGAGCGGGCGGTTGTCCGCCTCCCACTCTCCTCCTGTTGGACCTCTTCCGGACGTGCCCCCTCGTGCCCACCGGCCGGCCTCTCCTTTCCAGGCAGGAGGGGCTGCCCTTTCTCTGCCCGTTGCAAAGGGTCCCCCAGGAGGAGCCTCAGAGTATCAGAGAGGAAACGGTGGAGGCCTCCCCGAGGGTGGCCCAAATGCCCGCTGGCCTAGGGTGTGGCATAGAAAGATCCCATGAGATGATTGGTGGGAGACGGGGGGGAGAGAAAGCTCTCTCTCAGGATGCCCGGGGGACCTCCTGCCAACTGGGGTGGGTGGGATGGAACCGGATGGGAAGAGCCCGAAGCCTCATGGGGGCTGGGGTGGGGGGTGGGGGCTGCAGTGTGTGCAAGGATCGCAAGCCAAGCACTTTCATCTCTGGCTGGCTCTGGGGTGGGCATCGCAACCCCCACCGCACCCCAGCCATTTCTGAAATGGTCAGCTGCCTAGAAGGATTGAGGCCAGGCAGGCCAGGCGAGCGGGAGGAAGGGGGGGCTAGTGAATCATAACCCTCCTTTTGGGGGGGGGTGGAGAATCCCATAACTGCCAGCGGTCTTGATTTGGGGGAGTGGAGAATCCAAAGCCACCCTTGTGAGCAGAGCGTGCTGTCGGCTGAATTAGAAATTGGTTTTTTGTCTGGACTTGAATTTGGTTCTCGTCTGGACTTGAATCTCGGTTCCCCTCAGCGCCATCCTGCCCTTAAAGGGAAGGGCCCGATCCCACCCTCTTGCAAACTGGATCTGGCAAAGCTGGCCCCCAAGCTGTCCCAAGGAGCCAGCCAGTGGGTCTCTCTCTCTCTCTCTCTCTCTCTCTCTCTCTCTTTTCGGCTGGGCGGACAGGCGCCCTTCCTGGCCTGCCAGTAACAGACAGCATATGCCAGCAGTCCTGCTTGCCAACGTGTCCCTCCCTGGCAGATTTGTTATCCCCAGCAGCCACCAACAGCGCAACAGATGGCATGAAATGCAGCAGCGTCTTTTGCCAGGAAGGGAGAGGAGCCGGACGGACGCACCTCTCCCCTGCTCTGGGCCGGGGGGGTGCGCCTGGGGTGCCATTTTCCGGGAGCCTCGGGAGAGCACAGGGAGGCCTTGTTACCACCTGCCCTCTTGGCTGACAAGGAGTATGGCCAGCAGCCCCTGCCTGGGAGGGCTGGCGGGCTGGGGTGCAGCTGGACCCCTGAGGGAGGACGGCCCCCGAATCCTGTGCTTTGTGGGGTGGTGGAAAGGTCCTTTGTCCCCGATTTAACCTGAATCCAGGTGGCTGTGAAGGGGCGATGCCGGGGGCCCACAGGAAGGGCTCCGAGGGGGGCCCTTTGGCACTGGTGCCGCAGCACTGCTCTAATAGACATTTTAGGAGCTATCCAGGGTGCTGAATGCTATCCCTCGCGCCAGCCCCTTAGGGACATCTAAGGTTGGACTTCCACCCCAGAGCGGATTCAGCTGGCAATGGGAGGACACGTCCGGAGAGAGAGAGGAGGCCCAGCGCCTGTAGAATGGGCCCGTTCCTGCCTAGGGACCCTCCAGGGGGCCATAGGGGGCCCGTCAGGAGCCTTCAGCCTCCTTTCTCTCAGAGACAAAGAGCCCTGCTTGCCAGGGGAAGGCCTGCTTGGGGTAAGGGCCCTGCAGGCAAGCCAGCTGGAGTGTGGCCCTTCCACAGGCAGCCTCTCCCTTCCAGGGCTTCCAGCCAGGTGCACCCCCCATAGACACTTCTGGGCAGGCAGGAACCAACCTTCACCAGAGGTGGGGAAAGGGGGGGTGCCATGGTCTTGGCCTCCCCAGCACTGCCTGCCCACCTTCCCCCACACACTGATCCTCATTCTTCTGCCTTTGCCAGCCACCCCCTTATTCCCCCCCTCCAAATTGTGGGCTGTTATGCACGCTGCGTTCTGCTTTCTGTATGGGGTCTGATTTTTACCTCTTTTGTTCCTGTCGTCTGCATAATGTGCAATTAGCATAAATTGCAGTAATGACAGTATTTAAAAAAATGATTGCCAAGGAAAACTGATAAGAACCCCAAACCTTACCTGGGAGGTTCCTTTAAGTTCCATGAAGTCTCCGGTATAATTTTGTCTCATTAAAACTCCTCCAGTAAACAGACAATTTCCGACATAATCAGCTTCATTTGGGAAGCTAATGACATGGCCCTGTTTCCTTGGCCACCTTGCTTCTCCGTTTTCCATTCCCGGGCCTTCCCTGGCCCGGGTTTGATGGCTCTGCCCATGGGGTGCCCTGGCTTTGCTCTACTGTTGGCACCTCCAGCCCCCCCCCCAAACTCACGGGCTGGCCTCCTTCTTCCCCTTCCTTCAGGCCTGGCCCTCAGGTGGGTCACAGAAGGATGCCGTCCGGTCCTTGCTTTCTCTTCCCTGCCCACCCCCCCCCCCCGTGGTGGTGGTGGTTCCCAGTGGCAACCCCAGGGGAAACCCTGCCAGGAGAAGTGGGGGGGGTCTGCTTTACCCCAGCCACTCCCACGGCCCTGAAAAGAAGCAAAGCAAGGCGTGGGAGACCCTAAAGAGGAGCAGGAGATCACGCGCTTTTTGGCCGAGGCTCCGTGGGCTGACGCCTGGAAGGAAAGCTCCCGGTCTCCGGGTGCAGGATGGAGTTGTGAGGACCCACCACCCTTCCTTCCCCCTCTTCCCTGGACCTGCTTACGGGCAGGGAGGGGGTGGCTCCGTCATCCGCAAATGACCCTGCGCTTGCAAGCCCGTTTAATTGCCCCAGGTGACAGAAGGCCAGGCAGAAACTCAGAGCCATAATAGATTTAATTTTAACTTTATTGTCATTGTACAACAAAATTAATCCCAAGTACAGATATAACTAAAAAAAGAATCTAAACACACACACACACACACACACACACACACACACACACACACACACACACACACACACACACACACACACACACAACTCCCTCAGATTACACTCAATTTTTAGCAGCATTCAAGGTGACTATCGCTCTTGGATAAAAGCTATTTTTTAAATCTGTTCTTGTAGCCGCTTCGCTCCGGGCCCTTAACATGTTGATTAAAAGCAAATTAAACTGGGTTATTCAAGAGCTTTAATGGGGATTCTGCCCGAGGTGGCATCGCAGCGACTTCATTAAGCCTCCTCTAATTAAGTGGCAGTTGAACAATGGGGCGGGGGGGTGTCAACAGACTGAAAAGATGTACAAAAATGTAACAAGTTCAGCTTCCAAGTAAAAACTTTAAAAACCTTTAATGCAGTTAAAAGAGCAGCAGTACAGTCATGGAATAAACTGGTCCACCTGAACGTTCTGCTATATCTAATGCGCAATGGTAGCCAGTAATTGTCGTTTCTGATATCCTGAAGATGGGGCATGATGGGTGGTACATGCTTAAAGCTTCAGCCTTGATCTTGGTGGGGCCACGACCCCTTTGGGCCGCCAGATGGCCAGTGAGCCTTCTTGGCTTTTTTAGGATCTTCTGTCCCCCCCCTTCTCTCAGTTACACCCACTTCCCAGGAGAGGGCCTACTTGATGGCTGCTCCCTTGTTGTGGGGTGCCCTGCCCTGGGAAGCCCGCTTGTCTCCCTTCCCTCTTGTCCCGGGTTCAAGAGGCAAAGACCTTTCTCTCCAAGCAGCCTTTGAAGGAGCAAGGGAGGGGTTCCCCTTCCTACGGGGAGGGAGAGGGCGTATAAACCAGTCAACCTGTCCATGGGGCATCCGTGGCCATTTGGGAGACCAAGAGTGAGCCTGCCCCCACCCCCCACGTGGCTGATGGATGGCCACTGGTTAAGGGCCCGCTTCCTTGCAGCTCCAAGGGTGAGAACCAGCCTCTTGCTTGTCCTCGCGTATCATCAACTGGCACTTTCAGTCTCACCTCCATCCGTTCCTGCCTGGACACCACCTGGGGAAAAGCCTCCTTGGCCCCTAATCCCCTTGTGACCCCCTTCTTAGCCCTTTGGCCGGCAACCGGCAACTCTGGAGTGGGCCAGTAGATTTCTTGCCAGAAACAGGGCGTTGGAGAGACTGAGTGGCCGGAGGCTCTGGGGACGTCCGGGGACGGTGCCCACGTGCGCGGGAGAGGCTTCCTTGGGGTCAGGAGCAACCCTACCGCCCGGTCCTGCTGCGATGCAGGTGTCTCCTTTCCAAAAAGAGAGGCTGCCCCCCCCCTGTCGCCACGGAAGGGAAGTGGCTGGCCGGCTGGGCTGAAGGGTCTGGAGAGGAGTGAGAGGGTCAGGGTTGATTCACGTCACCTGCTGAGCCATGTTGTCTGGATGGATCCTACAAAGGGAAGAAAAAAAAAGTGGAAGCCTATTTTCACTCCTGATCTGCTTTTTATTATTTTGATTTTAGACAAGGGAGTGTGGGGGGGGGACCCAAAGGCACACACACACACACACCCCGCACGTCTCCCTTGCCGCCCAAGGGAGGCTGTTCCTCCTCTGGTGGAGTCACACCGGGGGGGGGGGGATAAGCCGTCCGCCGGTGGGAACGAGAAGGAACGCAGGGGGACGATGCTCCCAGCGGAGATGGTGTCCAAATGCCCAGGAGGCCGCCTGGCAGGGCTGGCGGTGCCCTCGCAGAGACATGCGGTGGTGCTGCTCAGGCAGGGTAATTGGGTTCCCTCCTGCAGCCGTTTCCTTGGCAACTGGCGCAGGCAGAGAAAACGCGGCGCCAGGCCCATCTAGAGAGGTGTGAAGCGCGCCCCCCCTGCGTTCCCCCTCTGGGCTTCATAGAAAACTGGCCTTGTAAATATTCCTTGGCCTGCAGGTTCCCACTGCCTTTCCTAAAGGTTTCCTGGGGACACACGAAAGAGAGCGACCCCTGTCTCCGTGCCTGCCAGCCAGCAGTGTGTGACTTGACACCCCTGACCCACAGGGCATCCTACGGCGGAGAGCTGCCTTGGTTCATCTCAAAGAATAAACCCAGGGAAACAGGCCCTGGGGCTGCTGGCTGGGGTGGGTGGGCTGGGTGGGTGGGTGGGGGAGCAGGTCGGTTGGATTTGATTCCCCTTCCACCTTGTCTTACACCGGTCCTTGCATCTCCTTGTGCCACATGGCCGGCGTAAACGAGAAACTGCAGAAGCCGACCACTGCCCCCCTTTTTTCCTACTTATAAAAGAGATGAATAAGTTCTCCTTCGATTTAGCCAGCAGGGGATTCACTCTGATTTTAAACTGTAAGTTAAAAATAAGAGCAGCCCCCACCGGGAAGGTGGCCGCTTGCAGAACAACGATGGAGACCCGTCAGCCGTCAGCATAATAGATGCCCGCTTGCAGGGAGTGTTTTCAAAAAAGAGCCACCGTTTTAAGGCTATATTTATCCTGCGTGGGAGCTGCTCTGATTCCGCGCCGACCCCGTCTCTCTTTCAGGGGAATTGTACCGGGCCTCGTTGCGGAAGCCCCGCTGTCCACCGCAAGGCAGCATTGAGATCCACGAAGACCCCGAGGTGAGGTGCCCTCCACTGCAGGGCAGGGCGCGGGGCTGGGGCAGAGCCCGGGCCGCCCTCCTTTTCACAGCTCGGTCCACCAGATCGCTAGTGCCACAGCCACGCTCGACGCTTTGCCAGGAGGGTCTGGGGGGGGGAGGGTCTCAGGTGTGGTGGTGGTTTTTCCGTCCCTTGTTCCTGCCCACAGCTTGGAAGGCCCCGGGTGGCCCTGGGGGAACGTGGGCTGTGTCCCCCCACCACCCTTCCCCCCGCCTGGGACCTTGGGTTTTAAAAAGGGCAGGCTCCCTCCTGCTCTTCCGGAGTCCGTCTCTCCTTCTCCCTCTTTCTCCTCCCCAGGAGGGGGGCCAGGCCCAGAGCAGTAAGACCCATGTCCTGCTCCTCGTCCTGCATGGGGGCCACCTCCTGGACTCGGGCAGCAGGGAGTCGAGCAGCAAGGCCGCCGATATCAACACCTTCGCCGCCGTCTTTGAGGAGGTGACGCGGGCGCACTTCCCGGCCGCCCTCGGGCACATCCTCATCCGCCTGGTCCCCTGCCCGTCCGTCTGCGCCGAGGCCTTCGCCCTCATGGCCAAGTAAGCCCGATGGGGAGACCCTCCCTCTCCTGGCCAGGATCTGGGCCCGGCCCAGGCCGCGCGTTCCTTGCAGATTTGGGCGGGAAGGGGATTGAGCTCCACCAGCCCCCACCCCCTCTCTCCATGATCAGGCGCTGCAGAGTGGAGTCTCCAGTGGCTGCAGCCTCCCATCTGGCCATCAACATGGCTCCTTCTCTGCTCCTCCCCTAACCCTTACCTCCACCTTGGAGCTGGCGGGCAGCCCTCCCGGCCAAGCTCCCAGGGGAACTGGCTGGACCCTCTCCAGCAGCAGGTGCCCCTGGGGCAGGTGTTGGTCCATCACCCTTACCCAGAGGGCAAGGGACGTGCCCGCTCGGCATGCAAGGTGGTTGGAGCTGGCACAGGGTGGCGCTGGCTGCCAAGGAATGTGGAACCAGCTCCCCACCACTCCCCGTGGCTGTGGGGAGAAAGGCACCAGCCAGACTTTGAGGGTCTTGTTGAGGACTCTCCCCCCCAGCTTCCTCCCCTTGTGGGAGCCAGTCCTGTGCAGTGTGTGGGGGGTGCATGTTCTCTCTCTCTCTCTCTCTCTCTCTCTCTCTCTCTCTCTCTCTCTCTGGGGGGGCTAAGATTCGGTATCTCAGAGACGCTGAATGTCAGAGGAGGGAAGGTCCTGGCATAAGGAGGAAGAACGCGGCACAAGATGTCAGGCTGATCATGGTAATTGGCTGCTAGCAGAGCCATCGCCCGTGTCAAAATAGACCTCCTGACTTAATTGCTGCTTTCTGTTGTGCCTTCGCCGGCGCTGATTTCTTTAAACCGCTTTGCAAATAATTACGTTTCACCTTCTTGGTCTTGACTTCCTCGGGCGAAAAGGTTTTGTAATCCCGTCAGTGATATTTCCCGGGTCGGTTTGACCGCGGCCAGAGGTGGAGGGGGGGGAGGCCGTGCCCCCTCCCCCGGTCTCTTCTCGGCCTCTCCTGCATCTTCAGAAGGGCCGGATTCTGACAGAGGCCCTTTGCACAAGGAGGTCCCAACTGAGGCCCACGCTCGTGTTTTGGGCCGGCGAGAGGCAGGAAGCACAGTTTAATTCAGGGTAACCACTTGGGCCAAGGAAGGTTCAAAGGCCAGGTTGATCCAGGGATCAGAATGTGTCCGGTGTGTGTCCTGCATCGGTGCCTGCACGTATATCTGTGTGTGCTTCCCTCCAGATGTTGGGACGAGGGCAGGTTCTGGTTTGGGGTCCGGGATCGACAGCTCTGGCAGCAAAGTGGACAGCCTGGCCCCTCCAGGTGTGAAAAGCCACGTTGGTTGTTTAGGAAGGGCCATCCCTCTCTTCTCCCTGGACTTGGGGGCCATTCGGCGCTTGAGCAGCTGCCCAGTTGCTCTCCCTATGTAACCCTCCCCTCCCCTCCCCTCCCTCCCCTCCCCTCTTGCAGCCTCAACCCCTACAGCTACGACGAGCGGTCCCTGAGCTGCAGTGAGGACCACATCCCGCTGGCGGCCTTGCCCCTGCTGGCCATCTCTTCCCCGCACTACCAGGATGCGGTCGCCATGGTGATCAGCAGAGCCAACCAGGTCTACAACGAATTCCTCAAATCCCCCGACGGGGCAGGCTTCAATGGCCAGGTACGGGCCCCCGCTGAGGGCCAGAGTGAAAGTCAGGAGTTCAGGTGGGGGTGGGGGTGGGGTGGGAGCTTTCTTGCCCCAATCAGAGGCTCTCCTCTTTCTCTTGGGGTTTGGCTCTTGGGAGTCGTTTTCTGGCTGGGAAGGGGTTTGAGGCCGGCCGTTGGAGGGTCTCAGGTGGGCCTGAAAGCTGGCCACCTTCGAGCCCCCACCCCTCTCTGGTCTCAGGCTAAGCCCACCAAACCCCACATCCCGTGGGTCTCCAGCACAGCAGAGAGAGGAAGAAGGGATGGTTCCTTGTGGGGCAGGAAGGGGTGTTGGTCTTTCGTTGGAGAAAGTGTCTCCGTAGAGGACGGATGTCCAGGGGAGGCCCCTGAGTGAGGAGGGGGCCAACCTCTCCTCCTCCTCCTCCTCCTCCTCCTCCTCCTCCTCCCCCCCTTGCAGGTATGCCTCATTGGTGATTGCGTGGGGGGCATTCTGGGGTTCGATGCCATCTGCTACAGCACCGGCCCAGTGGACGAAAGCCAGGCCAGTAGCCGGAGGGGCAGCACCAGTAGCGCCCAGGTAGGTCCCGGGGGGGAAGGTTGGGAAGAGGGCTGAAGTGATTGGGGTAGGGGGGTGCTTATTCCTTAGGGCCCCGAGGCCCCTAACTGGGAAGATGCCAGACGTAGGCAAGGAAATACCTCCCAACAGCTGCTTTTGGCCACGGCAAGCAGCTGGTTGGCTTGGTGGCCA